>JAILYF010000016.1:3000000-3168571 GCA_025491095.1 Brachionus asplanchnoidis
TCATGCGTCCCAAATGCTTATCATTCATGGAATTGTATTAAAATGCTTGAAACTGTTTATGCCTTAAAAGATATTGAAAAAAATGAAGAAATTGTAACATCATACATTGATTTATATGCTGACAGAGATTCACGCATAAATCAGCTAAAAAAATCGTTCAGATTCAAATGCTGTTGTCAAATATGCAAAAACGACTCATCAAATATAAAAAAAAGTGATATTAGGCGTAAAGTTTTGTATCAATTAGACCAAGAAATAGCTTTGTTTGCATTTACAAATCCAGAAAAAGCTATTATCAAAGCTGAACAACTATTAAAATATCTAAAAGATGAAGATATGTATTATTTAGCAAATTATGTTGGAAGAATTGCATATGATGTATTCCAAATTATGCTTACAAATATAAAAACAAACAAGAAACTAAGTGCTAATATTGGTATATGGGCAAGAGTGGTAATCGAAAACTTTCTTATTTGTTCAGGTAGCTACGACGATTGCAATCTCAAAGACCATCTCGAGATATTTGCAAATAAATTTTCATCAAATTCTTTTTAGAAATATATTTTTAAATTTAAATGATTACTTAAAGAAAAAATAAATGTTAAATAAACAGATATATATTCCTAAACATCATATTTATTCATCATGCTAAAACATTATGATTAATAAAAAAAATTCAATATTTATTTTTCAAAATTTTTTAGAAATTCTAAATTCTGAAGAATCATAAAAGCATGGAATATTTTATCTTAAACAGAACTTGGATATTCTTTGACTTAAATGGAAGAATTCAACTTATTATTATTTTCTTATTTTTGTAAATTTTGATTATGCTTTTAATCTAAATATCATCTCAATTTTTTTTTAATTTTTTTAGTGAAAAACTCCATATTTAATTCTAAATATTAAATTATTTATAGAATTGAAAATATTTATTCTTCTGTCGGCTTAGCATATCGTAAGAAATGTTTAAATTTATTCTTTCATTAATATTTTTAGTAGATGGTTGTTACGGCAACAACCTAAGCTATTTTTGAAAATAATTTTAAGCTTATAAAAAATATTTTTAAATTTAAATGCAAAAAATGACTGAATTTTTTTCAAATTCAAAAAACGGAAATGAGAGCCAAAACTATATTGTTGATTTCCCTGAAACGTAATTTAAAACAATACAGCATTTTATTATATGGAATCTTAATTTTTTTTTGTTAATAGACCAAATAGTCAATTAAATCGTTCAAATAACAGATTAATTTTACCATCAATTCAGGATGTCGTTTTTACTGGCAGTTCTCGAATTAATGATGCTCTTGAACTGAACAAAACTCAACAAAATATTAAAAATTTAGAAATTCGGTTGCAAGCAACCGAAGTTAGTAATAGATCTTTAATAGAAGAAGTAGTTCGCTTACAAAATGAAATGGTAAACTCTCTTCGAAATAATTTAGATAAATTGAATGAAGAAAAATCTGCTCGACAATTACTTGAAACTAATCTTAAATTTCAATATGATGCTTTTATGAAAACAAATGTAAGGCTAAAGCAAACTGAAGAACAACTTCAAGAAAATCGAATAACAATGCAGTCAATGATTAAATATACAAGAAATTTGGAGACTTCTATACTAGAATCTCAAAAGGATTTGTTTGTTAGAAGAGATTTTCAAGGTAATAAATTATAAATAATATTTATTTAACTCTTAGTTTTACTAATTATCAGTCATAAAATCAATAGAAATCATTTAAATCACTAACATCATTTACATAAATTCTAAATATATGGCAAATAATTTTACCAATTTTTTAGGAAAAAAAAAGAATTGGTAACGGGTCTAATATGAACTTGCTTATCTTTAGTTAAAATTTTATTTTTTTATCAAAATTTAAAAGAAACGCTTTTATGTATTCAACGGCATTTTGATAAAAATGAAATATCAAAAAATCAAAGAAAGCAATTTAAAATCGTGACAGGAATTAAAGTTTTGCTACTTAACTTAATTTTTTATAGTAATTTCATTTAAGTTAAAAAAAATCAAGTTTAAAATATGAAATAAATTGTTAGTTCTTAATAGAATGGCTTATATTTAACAGCGTAGCTAATTTAATTATATTCGTAGCAAAAAAAATAAAAAAAATAGATAATAAAAATAGAATAAGTTGACAAATTACTTATTTCGTAGCTAAAAAAATTATTTCGTAGGTAAAAAAAAAATTTGTAACAGAAAGTAAATTAGATGTTTGTATTTTTTTTTATTTTTGGTGGACGGCCTCTTTTTTTTGGAGCCTTTTTTGAGTTTAGTTTTGCAATTGTTATTGACGAAGTCGGTTGAATGAGCAATCTATTGTTAACATTGTTCTCTTGTTCTGATAGCTGTGAAATAGGTTCCATTTGATTATCTTGTTGTTGTTCATCTACCGTTGAAATTTGATGTTCAAGATTGATACTTTGTAAAGGTTGGTTCGTTGGTCCAGTAGATTTTCTAGTCACTAATGCCATATTTGCTTCTCAATTGTTGATAGGTCTTAAAATTTATGTCGAAGAGGATTCTGTATCACTCATTTTAAAAATTTACTTATCAGTAACTCATCAAATTTTGTTTTTTTTTTTTTTATTTTATTTGTTTTCTGTACCGAGCTAGAGCTCCTTCAGAATAAGTTAAAAACTAAAAAATAAAATAAAAATGAAATAAAATAAAATAAAAATAAAATTAAAGTTAAAAAAATAAGATAAAAAAAAAAAAAAAAAAAAAAAAAAAAAAGAATTAAAAAAAAAGTAAATAAGCTAAATAAATGAAAATTAAGAATATATAAAATTGGAAAAGATTGTTACATGTGGCTCATGTTTAAATAGTTCAAGTTTCAGGAAAAAAAGAAGAAATAGTAAGGTAGCAATTACACAATGGAGTTGGGTAGTCAATATATCTTGATTCGAAACCTTCTTTGTATTCCTTCACCAGTCTTACAACCAATGGAATAGAATGACTCAGTCCTGTCCCAACATATCTCTCACTCAATTCAAAAAGCCGATTCGAGACTGTTAGTAATTTTAGTTTATTAAAAGCCTCATGATGTACGATGTTGGAGGGAGTATCATATTTTAACTTAAGAATAGATCTGACTGCTGTATTCTGAATTGCTTGAATCAAATATTCAACATTTGTAAAAAAAAATAACTTAAATTAGAATAAAACTCATCAATTTTCTCTAATTTACATCTGCTACAAAATTAATTTTTTAGCTACTAATTAATAAATATGGCTACTAACATATCAATTTAGCTACTAAATAATTAAATTTATCTTTTTTTATTTAGCTACTTTTTTATTTTTAAATTAGCTACGAATATAATTAAATTAGCTACGCTGTTAAATATAAGCCTTAATAGAATTAATGCAGAGTTACATTTTTGGATTTATGATTCTATGTTAAATAAAAAGATAAACTCTGCAATATAAAAATGCTCATTGCAGAATGTATACTATCGAAATGACGCTATTTTTATTGGATAATTTTTTGCAGACATTTGCAGATTTTACCTTAAGATTAATTAAAGTATGTCAAAACAAAAAATGCATCTCTGCATTAAAGATATTAAATAACTACAATTTATTTAATAAATTAAGTCTTATTTGATCATTTTGAGAATCAAAAACTTCAAGTTGCCCCAAGAAGTTCAAGAATTTGTTTAAAAAATTTAGTTTAAGATTTTATCTAAATAGTACACGCAACGAATGACAATTTTCCTTGTAAAACTCAATATTCGATTACATGTCATATTTTTGGTTAATTATTATATTTTTAACAATTATTCCATTTGCCTTGATTAAATTTGATAATTTATCAGTATTTTCAGAGTTTAAAGGGAATAAAACGTTATCCAATAAATTTGGGAGATTCTTATTTTCTTCAAAAATACTGCAAAAAATCTTGACTTGTTTATAAGTCACAGTTTTAAGTCCAAGTCACAAAAATTTTAGTCAAATCAATCAACTAACTGTTTTATAACAAAGTCTGAACAACATGAATTTTTTGACGTTCTAGGTAGTGATTTCTGCGACCTAGTTAAAGTCAAACTCACTAAAATTAAGTCCAAGTCATAACTTTGATCATTAACATGATTTAAAAATCAAAAAATTTAAGTCATTGACTTGACTCGACTCGAACTGACTAATATGAAGACAATTTAGAATGACTTTGAGCATACATAATATTGAATAGGATTTCAACATTCGTCCGATACTGAAGAGATATTTTGAAGATTTTTACACCCTCAGCGGGTTTGAATTCTTGATCCGCTGCTTGCATTACAAACCCACAAACTATTCGGTGTGTTTGTGATTTTGATTGTCATTCATTCAAACGAACTATCAAATGACATGTTCATTCATATTAAAGTAAATTTAAAATCTCAGTAATAATGTCGATCAGTAAAAAAGTGAAATAATTAAATAAAAAACTGAAATGTTATTTCACTGAAAAGCAATTTATTTTAAGAAATTACTAAATACAGTTAGGCAAATGACTAAAACTAAGGAAATTCAACATTTTAACTTTTATTTATTCTTATATGATACACAACACAAGCTGTTACTTTTCCTCTCATGCTAATCTTTTACAAGTGTTGTGAATCGACGTACGACGACTTAAGTCGACGTAATTTTTTTCCAAGTCGTGTCGACTCGACTTGGAAAAAAATCTTCTGATAAATTTAATTTTTTTAAACTAAAAAATAATTTTTCTTTATTTTTTAATCATTAATATTAAAGCAAAAATTTAATTTTAAGCAGATTAGAATGTTTCAATAATTTATTTAATATTATGGATGATAACTTAATTTCAAAATTATTGCTTTATTCTCCAGTAATTTGAATTCTTGAACATAAAAATTCAAAGAATCGAGCATTGTCGATTTCAAAAATTTTCTAATCGCATTCGTATCTCTATTGCTATGAGCATATTTTTTGCGTATAGAAAAAATTAATAAAATATGACGTTACAACTTGGATATTTTTCACAATTTATTGCTAGATTGTAGGGGAGTCACTTAAAATAGGAGTATTTAAGATAGCCAGGTTAATTGAGCATTAAAAATAGATAGCACTTATTAAAATAGCCAAATATAAATAGCAATAAACTTTATTAAAATAGCAAATGAAAAATTAGCACCAACTAAATTAGCAAGTTTTTACCTTGAAAAAAAAAGTTGAAATAAAAAAAATATCGACCTTGAAAAAGATTAATAGTCTAATATTTGAGACAAGTTATCATAAAATTTATCAAAGGTATCCAATGAATAAGTTTTGACTATCTCATTAATTCTTTCATCAAAAAGAATGTACTTTGGCTTACGTTTAAATATAGTTCCAGTTTCTAATTTCACTCTATTTTCTTCCGATTTTTTTTGTTTTTTACTAAACATATCTACTAAAATGTACACAGAAGGATGTTTAATAAGCATATTGCTAAATGCACTGCACCATGCTTCCACAAAATTATTTGTACGTGGTAAACAATCTTTAATTATATAAGTTAAATTCCAAAGATCAATTTCAAACAATGGTTTGACATTTTTTGTCTCAACCCGAACACCTCTACCACGACCACTCTTTTTAGTTATATCATATCCAATCCATGTTTCTTGCATGTAGTTAAAAAAAGTATCCAATAGACTAAAATATTCTTGATTTTTTTCTAAATTGTCATAAATTTTAGTAAAATTAGTAAAATTTCTAGCGAAAAAAATATTGTTCAAAAATTTTTAGATGCGCAATTAAATTTCATGGCAGATTTTTTTTTTGATTGTGCTTAATTGATCATGCTAATTTAAGATTGCTATTTTAAGATAGCACCAGATTGTAGAAAGGTTCAAAAACGTCAGCTATTGATTTAAGAACATGTTTTTCGGACAATTTCAAAACTAAATGATGATGTTTCCTTGTAGCATAAAGCACTCTTTTAAAAAATTTATTTTCGAGTCGACTTGACTCGACTGGAAAAAAATTTGAGTCGACTCGAGTCGACTTTAAAAAAATCGAATCGAATCGACAAAATATGCCCAACACTATCTTTTACTGATCGAACAGTTTATATCATTTTTTGGGAATGTAAGTTTACTATGAAATATATAAGAATGACATTGATTTCAATAAATTATATAATGAACAGTTTAATTCTTAAATGACAACTTATCTCTTTTTTTATTAATTTAACTGAAAAAATTAATCAGTACTTATTGGAACATTAAATTTGCATATTTACACTTTTTAAAATATAAATGTCAGCAGAATCATGCAAGCGATCATTTTCGGTATAAAGTAAAATCCCCTTCTTTTTAAATCCCGAAAAAATTATATATTTTAATTGTCTTAATAATTTCTTATTTTTAATTTCTGATAAAAAAACAGCGCCATTTTTTTTTTTTGTATAAAAAAGACTTTCTATTTATTTTCAAGCTTTAGATTGCTGAAAACATTCTTAAGAAATAGTATGGATCAGCAGAGAATAACAGACATAGCTGTTTTTTTTTAAATAAATTCAGATCTTTTAGATAGAATCAATGTCGATACAAAAAAAGATAGATTTGCGTCAGTCAAAAATAGACGAACAAAGATTAGTTTTAATTGTTTTGTATTTTTGTTTAATTAACTTTTAAATTCACATTTAATACTTTTTTATATTCCTGTTAAGTTCACATAATTTAAAACATGAATTAATTCTTTCGTATAGAAAAAATAACATTAATTGTGAATTAGCATTCATTATAAATTAAACTATTTTGATTAAAATAAAATCCTTTCTTATGCATTTTTTTACCATACCAAATTTTTAACCACGCGCCAACCACGATAAAAAATATAATTTTTTAAAAAAAATTTTAAAGTTGAATTTAATATTATATATTTTTTCTAATATTTTTTCATTTGAATTTTTAGCGATTCGTTTTGAAGAACTTAAGAAACAGATCGATGACTTGCAGTTTTCTAAAGAAAATTTGGAAAGATATATTATTTCGCTTTTAGACGATCTCAAAAATTTGAAAAACCAAATAGAAATTGGTTCTTTGAACTTCAACTCAATTAGAGGAGACCTTAAGTCCAAGAATCAGCGTCTTGAAGATGGAAATCGACTTCAGGTAGGTCTTAATTAAGCAATTTAAATGGGTCTGGTAGAAAAAAAAGAAAGAACCTTAGAAAATAGAAAAAAACAACAATTAATTAAAAAAAATTTAATAATTTAATAAGAGAAACAAAAAATAAAACATTGAAATCAAAAAGAAATGGCTAAATCTAAGCTGGATTTCCGCCCTGTTTCAAAATAGCTTCGTAAATTTATTACTACAAAACCGTTTGAAAAAAAGTATCGTTAATTTATGGAAAAAAAATTATTTGCTGGTTTTACCATTTTTTTTTGTTGTTTAGGTAAAATCAATCAATGACGCTTATAAAAAAAGATGTTGAAATTAATTGTACGATATTTATTTTCAAAAAATTTATATCAAAATCGCAGATCGCTCCATCAATTTTTGTCTATCTTAACAACTTACATTCTTTCTTCTAGCAATATTTATTTTTTAAGTATTCTATCAATTAAATCGGGACTACTCGGTTATGTTATCAGCTGATAACGTTTTTTGTTATCAAACTGGTCACCTCCGGTTTTGTTATCATGCGGATAACAAAAAACGTTATCAAGGAAAAATATTATCAAACATGATAACATTATATTTTAAATGATAACATAATATTCTAAATGATACATAAAGTTTAATAAATTTTAAAACATTTGAAATAGTAAAATTTTACTTTGACTTAAAATATATGAAAGGACCAGGTGGCTTAATTACATATGTCCCGCACTCATAAAAAAAAACAATATTCATTTTTACAATTTTCAAATTTTTTTTAATGATATTTTATTATAATAATTTTTGTAATAAATTTAAAAAATGATAACTAAATTTCTAAAATATTTTTTTTTAAAGTTTTTTGATAACATTTTTCCTTGATAAAGTTTTTTGTTATCCGCATGATAACAAAACCGGAGGGGACCAGTTTGATAACAAAATATGTTATCAGCTGATAACATAACCTTGTAGTCCCATTAAATCTTTAAAAGGACTTAACAAAATAAATGATAAAAATAATTTGACAATCGAAACATCAACAACTTCTTCAACAAGTGAACTTTGTGTGAATTCATTCTCTTTACTTTGATTAGATATGATAATGTAATTTTTTGTATTTTTGCCTATCGGGCTTTAAACTAATAAAAAATAATAATAATTATTAGATTTGCCGAAGTCGAATCTGATACAAAAGCTTTTAGATTCTTTCTTTGTACCCGAAACTTAAGCCCTGATAGTTTATTTTTATTTTTCTTCCTAATTAGCTGTCATAAAGTTGGCTTTTTATACTCATTTTCAATATTTCGAAAATTCTTTCTAAACACTGCCAAAATTAACTTTTAAATAATTAATTTGTTTGTTTGTTAATCTGTACTGAACTAATGCTTTTTCAGAATAAAAAAATGTGAATATTTAATTTTATATCTAATTTTGGGGAACATAGATTATTTATTTCAAATTTAACCCCCATTTTTTAATTTTTTAACAAATTATATTTTTTACTACCTAATGTTTAATATTACACTTAGTTTTTTTCTAAATAGATGAAAAATATCAAAAAAGGCGAAAATTTTTTAGATAAGATGAACTAATAGTTCACAAATCCTGAGAACAGGAATTGTTCCGGTAATAGGTGAACCATACCAACCGACTTAACCCGAAAAACTTTGTTTTTTTCTTTATAAATTTTGACATTGGGTTTTTGATATGATGATCCTTAAGATAATATTTGTAGTTTAAAAAACTATCTATGCTCTGTTTTCCATTTTATATAAATTGAGTTTTTGTTAAAATGCATCAATCTAACGTCTATTATCACTAAAGACAAATTTATTGTTTTTTCATATATTAAGAAAAAAACTATATGTTATATTAAATAAATTATAATTCAATTGATAAATAATAATAAGATAGAAAAAAAAAAATTAGATAAAAATTTAAAGCTGGACGGAGTAGGAAATAGATGAATCTATATTTCCAAAAATCAAACTTTTCAAGGTTTATTAATTAATTTTAATTTTCTTTAATTTTTATTAATTATGTTTAAAGGCATAGATTCAAGTAGAGAGGGATTTTGAGGGTATTTTCGATTGTGAAAGGGTAATACCTGGCCAACTAGATAAAAGCAAATGCTATTACTAAAACTCCTTAAAATAAAAAGATTTTTATACTTCAATTGTTTATTTTTATATCAGGTTCGAGAATTAGGCATTCAATTAAATAGCTATTCAATTCATTTTGTTCACAAAGTTTTTTACAATTTCATTTTATTTATTTTTTATTTTTTTTCTTATTTAACTTTTATTTTTTTTCATATATTCCGAAGGAGCATTATCTCGGTACAGATAAACACAAAAATATATAAATTATTTAAAAGCTAACAATATAAATTTCAATATTTTTTTCAAAGAACAATACTCTATTTGCATTGAAATTTGGATTTTTTACTATTAAATGAAGAAAAAAGAGATCATATAGAATTATATATCAAATGAAAGGTTTAGTGAACTATTAGTTCACTAAAAAAAATTAAAGGTAATATTGAAAAAAAAAGTAAAATGACATAATTGAGAGATGGAATAAATTGAGTATAAGCTGAGTAATTCATTTGATAAAAAATGTCCACACATTATTTGTATTAAGAAAAGATTTAATAATAAACATTTTTTTGCTTTACTTTTTATTATTCGCCAAATAACGTACATTCTTTTGAACATTTTTTTTGATATCTATAAGAGATGTGACACAGTCGAAGACCTTTCATTTAATATATAATTTTATATGAACTCTTTTTTCTTCATATAAAAGTAAAAATTCAAATTTCAATGCAAATAGAGTATTGTTCTTTCCAAATAAAATTTAAACTCATTATTATTCACCAAAGAATTTCGAATAGTTATGCTAACACGTAGATGAATATTTTGCCGTTCTAGATAGTTTTTGTAGCGGTCATGTTTTAGTCAAAGTCACTTAAATTTAAAACCGAACTTTGACTTTAAATTAACGAAAATTAAAATATTTGACTTGACTTAAGACAAGTAACTTTAAAACGACTCTGTATAAAATCGCAAAATTAAGGATTTTTTATCGTTTTACTAATGAACCGTTAAAAAGTCTAAAATTTTTTTCTGAACGGGCGTTCAATAATCATCTAATGTTAATAAATATAATTCTTTAATCACCTTAAAAAAATATATTTATTATTTTTTCTTAGTTAGATATTATACAAAAGCACCAAAACACATTAACAGCTACTGACAATGAAATGCAACTGATCAAATCAAGGCAAGAAAACAGGTAAAAGTTTTAAAAATTTTACAACATTTAGTTGGTAACGTAAAGGCAAAGTTTTTGCTTTAACGAAGAATTAACTTAAAAGAAAAACTGAAAGAAGAAATTGTGAATTTTGATAAAATCCTTCAAAAAGAATTAAAAAAAAAATATTTTAATGCTTATTAATTCTGAAAAAGAATAGATTTTTAAAATTTAAAGAAAAAAAAACATGAAGCATACTACGCTTTCAAAGATTTGCCAAAAATAGAAAATAAAAATTATCGTTTTTTAAGGAAATTCTGTATATGGCTTTGTGTGGATGAACATTCACTTAAAAGCTAATTAAAAAGAAAGTTAAAAAACAATATGCTTAACAGTTTTAAATTCACTACTTATCCTAGTAAGTTCACTGTAGATAAGTTTATGACATTTTTGTATAGACTAAAAAAGATATCTAACGTAAATGCTCGACTTTAGTGACATGTCACTATATAACGAAATGGGCCAAAAATTGCACTTTTTTGAAAAATCTTTTCCCCTCTATAGTGACATGTCACGTAAAAAGTCTGTCTTCATTTTCTCATATCTCAGAGTTCTTCTGTTTAGAAGCATCCACCATCCTCTTGCTGTTTACTTTAAGTATCCTTTCAAAAATCTTCTCTCTATTTTTTATCAATTTCACCCTTGGTACTCTGAGATTCCAAGATGTTTTGCTTTAATTGTTTGTTTTGTCGTAATGCTTATTGCGACTCTTTTAGAACCAATCGCATACGAGCGTCTTTTTTCTGAATCCATTTTCAGGTAAATAGTATGGTTATTAATGATTTTGATAACTGATATGGTTTTATTTGAAAACTGAGATATTTTTTTAGTTCTTATCTAAAGAGAAGGATAAATAAGGTAGGAGATTGGTCGGCTAAATCCTGAGTCAATAATAGCATGGATGGTGACTGACGTTTTAGCCAATAGTAGCTGAGCTAGTTCATCGTCAGCTTTATTCATCTCGGTCTCAGATTTCTCAACTCCATTGGCTTAAAGTTGGTCTTCCTATTCTTAAGCTTTACAAAGTAAAATAGGAGGGGATCTCAATATTAAGACTAGACTATTAAGAACACATCTCTGTTTTCATGACTTGTTTCGATGATTCAAAAGACTAAATCATCATCGACATAAACAGAGCTGTTTTCATGACAGTCTACTCTGGCTTACTGTAGAGATTTCGGCATCAAGAAACGTATCTAAATTATCATCATTCTCAGCCTTTTTATAATTGTGATAAAAGGAACCCTGACTATTAATTCCCAGTATATATTATTTTGGAGTCTTCATCAGTCCCTTCTATATTATTTTGTAAAGATTCTAATGGGAGCGGCATGTCTTTTAGGTGCATGCCTTCGAACTGATGAAGCTTAGAAGAGTTTAAGAAAAGTGAGAGAGTGTGCACACCAGGCTTTTGCCGAAGACCTTTCGATAAGCTTATTAAAAATGTATATTTGTATCGAATAAAGACACGGCCCATTTTAATACAAAATTAAATCACAATTGAATAAAATAGTTTTAGAATTACTGCATATGTTCCTCAAGGCTCAGTAATTAGCCCATTAATTTTTAGTTTTTTTATCAATGAATAAAACATTTATTGAATACTCTCTTCTTTTTGCTGACGACTTCTACATTCTACAATTTTAAGACAAAAGGAGATCTAGAAAAAAATAAGATAAACAATTACTTAGACGAATCAGAAAAATGGCTCTTCAAGTGGAAAATAAAAATATCTTCTGAAAAGTCTTGCTTCATTGTCTTCATTTAATATAATAAGGAAAATATTGACTAAAAATTAAAAATATATTAATATAAAATTGAGATTCAAAAGGAAATCAAGTTCTTAAGTATAATATTTTATTTCAAAATTAACCTTTATCCCAATGGTTGATGTAATAAAACAGCGTTCTAGTTCACGGTTGAAATTAATTATAATATTGTCAAAAAAAAAATGGGACTAAACTATTGCACACTAGGAAAGCTATATAAATCTTTAATCGGATCTATAATTGATTAATCTTTTCCGTGTCTGAATTTATTTTCGGAGACAAACATTAAAATAATTCATGTCTTACAAAACTCAGACGTACGTTTTATACTTAAAGTAAAATTTGATACTCCTTCCAATATTTTTCATCATGAGGCCGTTAATAAACTTAAATTACTAACTGTCTCGAATCGACTTTTTGAATTGAGCGAAAGATGTGTAGCGGGAGTACTGCGTCATTCTGTTCAATTGGTAATCAAGCTAGATGATGAATATAAAGCAGGTTTTGAATCAAGATTTGTTGAATAACCAAATACATTGTGTAATTGGTATCTAACTATTTCTTCTTTCTTTCCTGAACTGTTCAATATAAACACATTTTGCAAATGTCACTTTCTTTTATTTTTTATCTTTCTTTTTAAAAATCAAATGTGTTAAAATTTTAGCTAGAAATAATAAGCGTGGGAAAATCTAAGATGAAAATAATAAGCGTGGGAAAATTTTAGTTAAAAATTTATGCATGAAAGAAAAAAATAACCACGCTTATTAAAAATGAAAGAAAAAATATTCTTGCGCCTATCAAAATTAAAATGATAAAATTTATCTTTTCTATCTATTCTTTTTTTTCCTGAAACCTTAAATATTTAAATTCTTAATTTTTCCTTTTTTTTTAATTTAATTTTATTGTAATTTTTTATTTAATATTTTGTTCTGGAGGAGACAAAGCTCGGACAGATAAACAAACAAAGAATAATAAAATATAATAAAGAATATTAATTGAAAATTACATTTTAACTATCATTTTTATCGTATTCTTTACTTTAAATTCAACTTTTATTTTGTATTTTTTTTATCTCAAAGAGTTTGAGTCCGGAACAGATAAAACAAATACCGCAACCTCGCATTGTAGACTTTAATAGTAAAGATCATATCCAACCTTTTTACTTTTAGAGTTAAACAATAAGTTTCTATGCTATAGCAATTAATATTTAATTAGTTAGAAAATGCCCTGGAATATTTTCCAAAAATAAAACCTTTATTTAATTTTTACTCAATCCAAAAAATTTTAGAAATAATTTCGAAATAGAAAATACAGTACAAATCAAAACTAACTTCATCGATTTCTTTCCTCTCCTTTTCCTTTTCTCTTCCTTTTCTCTTCCTTTTCTCTTCCTTTTCTCTTCCTTTCCTCTTCCTCAATTCTTCCTTTCCTACTACTCACTTCTTCCTTCCTCTTCCTCATTTCTTCCTCACTTCTTCCTTTCCTCTTCCTGTTCTTCTTCCTTTCTTTTCTTCTTCTCTTCCTCTTCCTTTCCTCTTCCTTTCCTATTCCCCACTTGGATGAAGAAAAAGTTAAGAAAATAATAAATAATGCTAATTTATATATTTAGATGAAACTATTCGCTATTACAGGCAAATACAATTAAATAAAATAGATTGATCCTATTAACGATTCAATTTTAATTTGCTTGCTGAATCGAATTGTTTCATTAAAATATTGAAGATTATAAATTTGAATAATTTATTTTTTTCATTACTTTATCTTTCTCAAAGAGAGCAAGAGGAAAGGAAGAGGAAAGGAAGAGGAAAGGAAGAGGAAAGGAAGAGGAAAGGAAGAGGAAAGGAAGAGGAAAGGAAAAGAAAGCGATTAAGTTAGTTTTGATTTGTACTGTAACTCAAATTTAGACTTTTTTTTTTTGAACCTAACTCTAAGATCCTTTTTGCTTTTTTTTCTTTTGTGTTTTTGATTGAATATTTCTAACATCTTGAAGTCATTTTGAGCATTATCATACTCAAGTGCAGTTTGGCATAACTTTTTAATCGTGTGAGAACTCAAGTGACTCAAACTTTAAATTTTTAAAAAAACTTGGCCGTTATGTTTTAATAGATAAAGATTTTTTACCTTCATATAGCCATGATCGGGTCATTTTTGATCCAACCAACTTAAAAAATGCTAAGATGGGTAAAAAAAATCCGACAAGTTTTTGTTGCTTTCATTAATATTTGATTTTTTATTAATATTGGAAAGTATAGTTCAAGATTTTTTGAATAAATAAATTTTTATTTTATTATTGTTTCTAATTTTTTTTTATGAATAAAGAATATTATCTAATTAAAATACTTTCAAGTGACCTTAATGTAATAGAACATACAAATTTTTCTCAGAACCTGAAAGCAAATATTCACTCAATAAAAAAATGTTTTAATAAAACTCAAATTTAAAAAAATGCAATTACAGATAAAAATGGCATAGATTTAGTACTAACAAGAAAAACAAAATATTATAAATGCCAAAGCTTGAGTTCTAAAGGATCAAAAAATGTTCTGTAAATTATACCAACTGATTCATCCTTTGAACTACCAATATCCTGATTCTGCAGAACTGCAAATATTCTACAAAATGCATAATATTGTGAATTAAAGATATTATATTATATTAAAAAATAATCTATGAGTAAAAGTTATCTTATCATTTAGTCATCATTTAAAACATTACGAATGGTTCTTGAAAAAAATCTTAAAATCACATGTTTTTTGATACACCGCTTTAAGTTTTATCTTTCCGACTTTTTAACCTTTTCAAAATTTTATTTCGAATTTTATTCTTCGCTTAAAGACTTTTTGGGTCAATTAAAACTCATAATCAATGATATTCAATTTTTAAGATCAGTGAAATTCAAGATCAGATTTTTGAATTACTGATACTCATTTTAATTACCTTTTTAATTTTAATTTGTTTTCAAGATCAAAAAATAGGTGTTACAAAAATTTTTTTAATTAAAATCAATTAAGAAACAAATAAGAAAAATCTATGAAAATTGACAAGTTAATTTTTTTTTTTGGTCTTCCAACTTATTTTTTTTACTTTAATGTTGTCTTTTGATTAACAATTCAACTACATGCTGATTAGGTTCAATATTTACATTTGAGATCGCTCTCAATTCATTTACCGTGAGGCTTCGATCTATTGATCTTGAAATCTCCATCACTCGATACCAAGTAACAGAAGTACGATGATCTATATTATAGTTTGTACATAACTCTTGTATAACATTACATTGATGATTATTTAAATCGCTTAGGAATCGGTACTCTTTATACTCATTGTTAAGTATTTGTTTGGTTTTTGTAAATCTTTAATGTCTTTTTGGAACATTTGAAAGAACCAGTGTAAGATTATCTTTAACATTTTGATGAGGCCAACATCAAACTCAGAGAAAAAACTGTTGTATCGGATTGACTTAGAACAACCACAAGTTGAACATCGCCAAATATACTTGTCGGTTAGCGATGTTTTAGTGTCCCACTTCATGATTTTATTATATTTCTTACAAAATGGCGCGGTACTTGAAATTAATCGGTGAGCCTTCATGAAATTGGCTATTTTATCTATGTCACCAGAATTGATTAGCTCAGAAATCTTATCGAGATCCATTTTCTAATTTGTTTTTGAAATAAAAAGAATAAGAGAGAGAGAAAATGCAATGTTGAAATAAACTTGATTGTTTAATGTAGCTGTTAATAATTAGTCTGATCTTAAAATTTATTAGTTGATATTGAAATTCAGTATCAGAAAATGTTAATTGAATAATTGATCTTGAATTTTACTGATCTTGAAAATTGAAGATCATTGATCTTGAGTTTTAAAAGACCCGACTTTTTCCTTATGACTTTATTCTCTAGCTTGATTGATGAAATTTTGTAGTTAAGTCTGATATTGGAATCTAAAAATCTCATAATAATTAAGAATTAGTGTATAAGTATTTTTTTTATATTTTATTTCTTAAATAGGAGATATGTTAATTATTTTCATTTTTATGCACATATAAAACAAACAAATAGAATAATAAAAAATAAATAAAAGTAATATTATATCATGAAAAAAAATAACTGAGAGAATATTTTGATAAAAAAATTAACTTAAAACAAATCATAAAATAAAGAAAAAGACATTTTTAAGTATAGCTCTTCTCCAAAATACCGCAACATTTTCTTTAATAATTTTTTCACTATAAATTTTTTCAAGAATCTGTGAAGAAATAAAAAAAATCTCTAAAAACGTTTTGACTGGTAAAACAGATTAAACATTTTAAAGAAAATATAAAGAAAATATCATTTTTTTACTTTATTTTCTTTAATTTTTTAGATTTTTTATTCACATTATTGGATTTTTTAAACTCTATTTTTTAATCAAAAAAGGACAATTTTTAAAGATTTTTTAAAGAATCTTAAAGAAACTGCAACAAATCTCTGTAAAATGTTTGACTTGACAACTTTAAGTTATTGTACAGAGGATAAGTCAGTAGCTATAATTTAGAACATGTTTTGGTCCTTAAGAACTAAAGCTTTTAAAGAAGCATATTTACTTTTTAAAGAAAATTTTTTTTGTAAGAGTAAGATGTAAATTTGGGCTTTATTTTTTGGAAAAAATTCTAAATTCAGAGTATTTTTTAGTAAATTCAAGTTTTTTTTCTTAAATTTTAGTTTTATTATTCTTTTATTTTTATCTTTCTTTTTAAATCGCTTAAAGAAGCATATTATAAAAACTTATATTGTAAAAACGGTAAAATTTTAACTATCGTCTTTGCAAGGACTTTTTAAAATATAAAATAAAAAATTAACTTTTTAAATTATTTTTTGAAATTAGATAGTGAAGCAGAGCTTTTGATATGCGAGTAACGAAACGTTAAAAGATATTTTTGATATCTATCTTATGATATCTTTTTTAATTTGAATTATTAAGATATTGTCCAATTGATATTTGTTATTTCGTGAATCAATTGGATTTTTATCCAATAGATGTTAGTTTTTTCGCGAATCAATTCGAATCTAATCCAATAGTTCTGCTTACTTTCCCCTCAAATCAAATTGATTCAGTCCAAAACCGAACGATCTTTTTTGGTTATTAAGCTCGTCTCGACTTGGCTCGTTCCTCGCAATTATTAGAAAATTTTTCATACATTTGTAATTTAAATATTCGAACAATCAGGTAAAGTTATCCTTTATTAAATCCTGCTCAAATGTAAAACACTCAAATCTGCAATGAGAATAAAAAAATATAAAAATCGTTTCTGTACTTGCAATAAGACTGAAACTCTGTGCAAATGTTCCACCGATACCCCGTTCAATTTTTAATATTGTGAATTATAATGGGATTAAATAAATCAAAATTCTGAAAAGGTAACTAATCTCAAATAAACATTGAACAAAACAAACTTTATACATTTCTTTCTTAAAAAAAAGGAAAAAATTAAAAAAAGGAAAAATTTTATAAAAAAAATGCAAAAAACGGTTCATTTTCATCTTAGAATTATAGTGAAAATGGACTTTATTCTCGATTTCTCATTTAAAGTAATTTCCATCATTCTGTATCAATTAAAAAATGATTCTAAATTTGTATTTAGATCTTAAGAAGTAACAAACCCAGTATGTTCTTAAAAACTTTTAAAGGTAATTGAATTTTGTCAAAGTTTTTAGTTTGTCAAAAGTCAAACTTTAAAGTCAGAATCACTAAAAGTCAAAGTCAAAGTCTGACTTTGACTTGAATCTAAAATAATTTCAAAGTCAAAGTCTGAAATTTTTAGGAATTGCCCCAATAAACTATTTTTGTTTAAAATTTTTATGTATTTTTTAGCACTTATTCGCAAGTTTTTGCAGTTTTATTTTTGCTATAGTGACATGTTATTATACCATAGCGAAATGTCACTATAGAGGAGAAAAAACTTTTCAAAAAAGTGCAATTTTAGACCCGTATCGTTTATAGTGACATGCCACTATTGCAAATTGAAAATCTGTATTCGCTATGCCACTAGTTGTTTAAAAGTCACAAGCCCAAGTCAAGTCTGTAATATAATATGGGACAAAGAAAGATTGTTATAACTAATTCTTTATTAAGGATAAGTAGCTATAATAATAAAAAGAGTTGCTTATATATTGAATTTTGTACGTGACAAGATTCTTAAAAGGAATAAAGATGCTATTGCAAATTACCAAATAAGGTAAAATGAATTTAAAAAAGTCCTAGTTGATAAAATATTCAAGTTATCAACTTATAATATTACAAGTCCAAGTCCGGACTTTTTTTTTTTTTTTCAAAAGTCCTACCAAAGACTTTTAAATTTTTTTTCAAAAAAAAAGTCCAAGTCAAGACTTTTTTTTTTTTGAATTAAATTATTCATTCTTTTTAAATTTTTTTGAATAAAATTTCTTTATTTTTAATTTTTTGAATTTTTAAATTTTTATTTTTTATTAACTTATCACTAGACCGTATAATTTAGACCGTTTATTTTGGAGGTCCTAAAAAAAAAAAAAAAGACCTGACTTTGACTTTGAAAAAAAAAAAAAAAAAATCTAGACTTTTTTTTGGGACTTTAAAACAACTCTGCGCTATACAATATTGCACAAAAGTTTAGAAGCTTACGCATTTTTTTTAAACAAATAAACTATATGCCAATTATTTACAGAATAGATGGCTAGTAAAAATATTCCTGTTTTTTAATTTATTAATTAACATAATTAATTAAATAAAAATGCAAAAAAAACAAGACAGAAAAAAAAATTGCTGAATATATTAATTGAGAAAAAAAGTGATAAAATTTCGGAGAAAAAAAAGTTGAACACAAGTTTAGACGTATCCTAATTTTTAGTATTTAAAATGACCACCTTTTGCATCGTAACAAGCTCGAATTCGTTTAGGCATTGATTCAAATAATTCTTTCACATAATCTTAAGGTACATTTAGCCATTACTTCAGAAGAGTCGATTTTAAGAGCTCGATTGAGGTCAACTTTGTTTCTACCAATTTTGCATCAATATATGACCATAAGTTCTCGATAGGATTAAGATCAAGTGGTCTTGCATACCATGGTAAGATGGCAATATTATTCTCATCAATCCACTCTTTAATTAGCTTTGCTCTTTGTGCTGGGCCCCATCCTGTTAAAAATACCAAGGATCATCTCTTTGGTAAAAAATATCGACAGATGCCAAAAGTTCCTTTCTAACGTTTCCTTGTAGGCGTGTTGATTAATTCGCCCCTCATTTATACGACAGCATCCTGTACCTTTACTGCTGATGCAATCCCATATTCCTGCGGAACCACCACCACCTTGTAGAGTTGGTATTACAAATCTAGTGTCGTATTTTTCTTTTTTTCATCTTATTACTAAAACCCTTGATTTCCTATTAAACACCTCCTTTTTAAAGCCTTTTTGTTTCAATTTTCTTTCATACGTTTTTTAAGAGTAAATATTAAGTCTAAATCTACAAATTTGTTAAAAATTTTTTTTCATCATTCTCCTTTTTCATTTTTTTCTAAATAGTAGTAAAAACTTTTTGATTATTATTAATATAACTTCAATTTTACATCATCGCTTGAAAAATTTTTATGTTACATCAACAATAATGAAAAAAAAATCAAATCTTGCAAATATAATTGCAATTGCAATTATTTTATTATAATTACAATAAAATTTTATCTAACTAAAAAGAAATTTATGTGACCAATTTCAAAATTTTCGTGACCAATTGCAAAATTTTCAAGACCAAATGTTTATAAAGGTGACCAGGTTTGAATTATTTATAAACATTTTTACCAAATAAATAATTTTGCCTGATCACATATTACCAGTGAATATGTGACCAGTCAGAAAAAAGACCTGGTCACCAAATCGACATAAAGTCACTGATCACATAATATGTGACCAACTGGTCACAAAACAGGCAAGACCCGTTAGCTTTCTTGGTCTCCCAGGCTTTGTTGATTCCTTTGGGTGTACCATAGATATCATTATTTTTTCTTGTTGTTCTCACAAATATTTCTGATACTCCTACTAATTTAGCTATTTCCCTATTACTTTTAGTCTTATCTTTTAGGAGACCAATTATCTGACATCTTACTTCATTGGTTACGCTTTTTTTACCCATTTTTTCTTACTAAAGTTCATAATTTTTCGGGGTATAGTTTTTTCTGTCACAGTCAGCAAAAAGTTTCATAGCGATGTTTCATAAATAAATTTAACACTTATTTGATAATTTTTAAATTAATACATTTAAAAATCCATTTAAGTAAGTTAATTGATATTTAATTAGAGATTAATAATGTGTGTCTAAACTTTTGTGCAAAAATTTTTGACTCAAATTTTTATGGCCTTTATTTAATTTCAATTTTTCAGCTAAGTGTAAATTCGAATTATCATGTATTTTATATCAATTTGTAGCACAGAGTTAGTTTTATTAAAAATCGATTTTAATTTAATTTATTTCTAAAACAAAATTTAGTATTTTTATGTCTGACGAAATAAATATATGAAAAAAACTTGTTCGTCTAAACTTTTGTGCAGTACTATTTAGTGACATGTCACTTTAAGCGAAAACTCGTCTATAGTCGCTAAAGTCGAACATTTACGCTATATAAGATCCACAATAAATTTAAAATAACTGTTTATTGTTCCATGATATTAGGACCCAATAATCTTATAGATCAAGGAAATTAGTCATCTTTTCTTACAATCTTCTCACTTTGCTTTAAAGTCGTATAGATTTTAAATTTAAAACTGCTTTTTTCAGTGAAATCTTCGTAAGCAAACTAAAAAAAATATAGATATTATAATAATTTGTTTATCATCATATAAATTACTAATTAAAACATTTCATTAAAAAATTCAGAATACAAGAAATAAGAAATTTGAATATTGATTTACAACAAAAATTAAATTTTGAAATTGAAAAAAGAAAACTCAATGACAGTTCAATAGTATCAAAGTAATTTTAGTAAAATTAAATTTAATATATGTTTTATAATGCTGATATAGAATGTCTGATCTTTTTTCGAAAGTAGATGAAGAAAAATCGAAATTTGTTAATCTTAGACGAGATTTTGAAATTTTCAAAAAAGAAGCAAATGCTAGATATGATGACGAGTATAAACAAATCTCATCAACATTTTCTAATACAAAAGAAATTATTTTGTCTAATACATCAGAAAAAATCGAAAAAGTAAAGGATGATATTCAACAAGAATTAATTGAAATGCAAAAGGTAATTATAATGAAATTTACTAAAAAATAAATCATATAAAATAAATAAAATATAATCTAAACAATAAATAAAATAATGATGTTTACATTAAATTTAAAAATCTAATATCGGAATTAGATGCTAATTAAATTCGAATTTTGATTTAAAGAGTGCAACGGCGGAAAGTCAAAAATACGAAAAATTCAAGCAGAATTTTCATTTTGATGTTGATTCGAAGATCGGAAAAATTAAAATCTTTTTTTTTGAAGAATTAAATCATCATGTTAATGAATTAAAGGTTTTTTAAGCGATTAAATAAAAAGTAAATTTTTGATTTTTTCATTCAAGAATGACTTAACAAAATTGAACGATATTGTAAATAAATTGAATGAAGGCATAACACTAATTGAACTTCAAAATGACGAACGTAATAGAAAATATGAAAAGGTGTTAAGTGCTGAAATAAATTCACGGTATTTTAATTTTTTAAATTATCAAACGATATTGCTAAACAATCAACAATCATCTTTCTAAAAATTCAAATAGAACTTTCTAGACATTTCAAAAATATGTGGAAAATTTATTCTAGGAGATGGTCTTGATCCGAAAGTTAAAATTCTAGGCTGCTTTGGCGAAAACGAGAATGGTCTAATTTTAGAGAAATTTCTTAGATAGCTTAAACTTTCGTTAATAAATAATATAATCTGAACTCTCAGAAACTTAATTTTGAAATAAAACATATTCATAGTCTCAAAAATCATCTGAAACACTGAAGGAAGTCTTTTTTTCAGACGTTCTGCTCATCTAGATTCCCAGCATGATTTGAGTTGATCGAAAGCGAAAAATAAATGGATAATAATTTTTGAATTCGGAAAAAAAGAATTAACCATTTTAAATTAGCCTTTTTTTTCATAGCAACTTTTTTTTCAAAGTATCGCTTTAAAATTTCTTTTTACTTCTTTTTATTTTTTTTATTTTACTTAACTTTTATTTAATATTATTAATATTATTTAACTTTATTTTAATTTTTATTTAAAAACTTATATTTTTAGGAGCATTATCTCGGTACAGATAATCATAAAAATTGATATATTATTTTCTTTTAAGAAAGTCTAAAAACGCGGAATATAATGAAAAACTACACAATTACAGTGAAAAATTTTCTGTAACAGTGCAATCTTTACTAGAAAGCTTAGAAAAATTATCAACAAAAGTTGATACTACTAGAAATCAAGTAAAATTCAAAAATTTTATAAATAAAATTGAATCAGTTTATAATATTATATTTTAGTTTGTAAATAGAAATGAATTATTCGCTTTTGAAAAAAAAATAGACAATGTTAAAGCAGAAATTCTCCAGAATAATCTTAAATCATCGTCCTTAAAAGAAAAATTAGAACAGTTGGAAACAAATTCAAATAATCAAACTTTTAAAATAAAAGATCTAAATGATCAATTAAGTCAAATTGAGCTTTCGAAATTGGTTCTTATTAATAATCGAATAGAAAAACTTCCATCTAAAGAAGACTTTATTAATTTAAAAATTGAAAATGAACAAAAAGTAAATATTCAAATATCTTTGATTTTTTTATAAAATAATGCAAAAGTCATCTTTTAAAATATATATACATATATTCACAACAAAAAAATAAATTTTATCATAAAATTTAATTAGATTGAAAAAGAAATCCAAACAATAATGAAGCAAAATAATAATCAATATTCAGATATAAAAAAAAATATTGATGGCAGATACGATCAATTGACAAGTGATTTTAATAGCTCTTATAATAGATTTCAACAAAAATTAAATATGGTACTTTTAGAAAAAAATCTTTTTTACATTGATTTAATTTTTCTAGATAGAGTGAGAAATTGATTAAAGATCAACTATCTTTACAAAATGAAAATCAGCAAAAATATTTTAATATGGTATTTTAAATATTTATTTGAATTTAAATTAAGAAAATCAAGAAAAATAGCTTGTTTTTCTAAAGTATTTTTTGAATTCTTAACAAAATATTAATCATTTTTTTAGTTTAAGGAAGAGACAAAATTATTAATTTTAAGTAATGAAGAAAACAAAAAAAATGAATGTGCTTATATAGAAGAAAAATTGAAAAATGCAATTGATATAAATGAAAAATTGTATGAATCTAGAATGAAAACGGTATGAAAAAATTCTTTTACTGTTATTTTAAAACAATTCAATTAACCATTAGAAAAATGGCGTTTTGGACCATTTTCGACTATAACGACATGGAGTTATTTAATTTTGAAATGCGGTTGGATAAGTTACGACATGTGGCTATTACCTAATACCCATTTATAACGACATGTCGTAAATTTCGAGCAAACACGAGGTTTTTAAAATGTTTCAAAGGTTTTTAATAATTTTTGTTTATATTTTATAATAATTTAAAAATTAAATGAAACCAAAATGAGGGGTTGTGAAGTTCGTTTCAATTCGATCTTTTCAATTCAGAAAATCTTGGATAACTTTTTTACAAAAAGAGATAATCAAGGTCTATAAAATGCTTATAATAATAAGCAAATTTGCTTAATGTTGTAAAATAGGTATGCAGAAGACTCTGCAATTTTCTGCATTTTGCACGCCATTAAAAAGTATTTTAATCAACTGTGCAAGTACATAGCAGAGTTTTTGCAGATGTATATTATCTGATTAAGCAAAGTTGCTTAAACATTAAGCATTTTACAGTACTAAATTATTCCTTATAGTTAAAAAGTTATTCAATTTTTTTTGAATTAAAAAGATAGAATTGAAATGAACTACACAACCCCAAAAAATGAAGTGCTAATCAGTCTTAATGATAGTTGCACATGCCTGTTTATTAAGATTGAAACTTAAAAATTTACTAAGTTTTCCTCAAATGGCTGCTTTTTTGTATTTTATTAAAAATTATTTTCTACTTTTCAATTGTATTTAAATCTTAGATTGAGAAAGAAATTAAAAATGTAAGGATTATTCAAAATCTAAAATTTTCCTTTAACTATAATTTAAATTTTTAAAATTCAAACCAGGAAATCTTATCAATCAGAAGCGAAATGAATGAATTTAAAGCAACTCAAAAAAAGTAAATTTACCAATATTATATCAAATTAAAGTTTATTAATTTCAAAGAGAAAAAACCATTTCAGAATCTGGGAATTAAATAGATTAATGAACATCCTGTTTGCATTTGGTTTTTTCGATCACTTAAATTCCTTAACAAGTAATATCAAGATTGTCACTTACAACCAATAAATTTAAATTATTTTCATTAAGCTAAACATATTAAAAATTTTATTTAGAAATAAACAAATAAATGGGAAGTTCTATCGTGTTTTTAACAATTTTAAATACAATTTTGAAAATGCATTGAAATGTGGGATGCTTGAGATTTATTTTATTTTAAAACTATTTTTAGAAATTTTTGCAATGTAGCTCTTTTGAAATTAAATTTAGTGATTCAAAACATAGATTATTTATTTTTAGAAAATTTTTAGAGAAAAAAAATAAAATTCTATTAGAAACATTGTATTTTAAATTTATTTATTCTTAATAAAATATTTGATCTTTAAACTGTTTTCAATAAATTTATTCGTAGTAAATAGGCTATAATTAAACAGCCTATTCTTTATTCAAAATTGGACTCATTTTTAAAGCAATTTTGAATTAAAGGTATCTAATCATAACAAATGAAATTACGTTTTTTTGGTCACTATCTTAATTTCGTTAAAGGTATTTTGTTTTGATTTTTCTTGATTTCAATTTTTTAATAAATTATTTTGATTCCAAAATAAAAATTAATAACTTATCTATAAGCTTAAATAACAAAGTTCATCTATTATTTGGTATTTTGGGTTGGTTTTATTGTCCAAGTAATGATTTGTATTGGTCGATTTGCTGTATATTGAATCGACCTCATGGACTGGTATGAATTTTAGAACAGGTTCTTAGCCGATTCATTATGCCCCTTTAAATTATTCAATTTTTTCGCGAATTTTTTAATTTATTTTATTCAAAAAATTTGAAAATTATTTTTTTCAGTTTTTTGAAATAATGTAAAAATATATAAAAGTATCAAATTTAAAATTGTTTAAATTTTGTCCCTTCAATTGGTAAAAGAAACAGGTTAAAGGGGTTGTGAAGTTCGTTTCAATTCGATAATTTCAATTCAGCAAAACTTGAATAACTTTTAAACGGGTAAATATTTTTTAAAAATTTTGGATCAAGCAAATTAAAGCATGTTTGCTCAATATTTTCCCAATTTTTATAAATATTTTCTAATATAAGGAAGCATTATCTAACAATTTAAAAATATAAGTAAAGTTTGCTTTGCAATTAAAAAAAAACAAAAATTATGTTATATTTATTTTAAAATTAAACACTTTTTACAAGATATTAAAAGAAAAATTTTCAAATATCAAATTTATCAAAATCTAACCATTAAAATTTTAATTTCCTCTTGTTAATCTTTTATTTCGATTTCGGATTGCTCCTTTTCTAAAGCATACTGTTTATTCATTGCATTCAGAATGATTTCAACTTCAAATACATAATGAGTGTTTAAAAAGATGCATGCAGATCAAATGACACTTGTTCTCTTATCTGCAAATAATTTTGATGTAGAATTGATTCGTCGTAAGGTTTTCTATAAATTCATTTTTTGAAATATCAATGGTCTTAATCTTTTCATCCTCTGTCGATAAACTTGATATATAAATATTCTATTCACCGTAGATGAAATTTCATCATCTTCTTTCTCCGAGCTGAAATCTTCTTCTTCAACTTACTCTGAGCTAAAATTACCATCATCTCTAGTTTTAATTGTTTCGAAAAGTTCTTTGCTTTTGCTATTATTTTGATCAGTTTCTTCTTTCATATCTATATTCATTTCCTGATTTTGGTTGTTAATCAAAAATTTTTCTTTTAATCTTTTTTTTGAAAACAAATTATTGAAAAAAATATTTAATATAATTAATGATATTTTGTTTTATGGATTAATTAAATTAAATTAAATTTATTATTAAATAATAAACTTACTCGAATTTGTTGTTATCGACATTCCAAATAAAGAAATATCTTACATATATCTGAATGATTTGGTTTGTTTGTCCGCTCATTAAATGAATTCAGATAAACCAAATCTTTCTTATCAAAAATTTTCTTTCTACCACTCTATTTTTTCTGAAAAAATAAAGTTGGTGAAAGAGGTGTGTCTGGTGCGGAATTTGATTTAAAAACTGTCGCTTTTATTTTTTGTCAAAGTTGTTCTTTGTTAATAATTATTTAACATTTTAATAAAATTCTAACAAAGAAAATCTTCACGAGATTGTTGATTTATTTATGAATTTCCTTTAAAAGAATTCATTAACTTCTCTTTGATGAAAAGATTTTTTGGGTAGTTTGTGAAAAATCTCTCTAAAATATCTTTGTATTGTTCCTGAATTTCTGATCTCACAATATTAAATTCACTTTTCGATCTCCTTACAAATGAATTTCCGGTAATTATTTTCGCCATAAAAGTCAAGTTGAAGTTTATGATCAATTTTTTAGGACTACCCGGTTATGTTATCAGCTAATAACATATTTTGTTATCAAACTAGTCATCTCCGGTTTTGTTTATTGAATTTACAAAGTTTTCAAAGTTTTGTCATTAAGAGTGGATAAAAATTTTTTTAAAATATATTTGAATAAGAAATAAATATTAAGAATATTATTTAGTATTTTGGATTAACTTAATTTTTTTATCGTTTTCTTGAATTTAAAGTTAAAAAAAATATTGAATATTGAATATTGCACAAAAACGAACTAAAGCAAAAATGCAAAAACCTTGTTAAAGGTTAATTTTTTTTTCAATTCTGTAATAACAACAAAGTTAAGTTTTAACTCAGCTATAATTCGGTACCATATTTGTTAAATTTGAATAAAACTTATGTGACAAAGGATACTTTTTTTTAAAAACGCACAATAACAAAAATGCAAAAACTCTGTAAAAGATTAATTTTTTTTTTTCTGTAAAAAAACTAAGTTTGGTTTAACTCATCTTTAATTTTGTACTATTTTTGTACAACCTGGATAAAAACTAAATGAGCTAGGATCATTTTTTTAAAAAAACGCACAAAAACGCACAAAAGCAAAAATGCTTTGTCAATTATTAATTTTAATTCAATTCTGTAAAAATAAAAATTTCAATTAGAACTCAGCTATATTTCGGTGCCATTATTGTTCAATTTGGATAAAAACTGAATTAGCTAGGAAACTTTTTCTAAAATACACACAAAGACGCACTATAGCAAAAATGCCAAAACTCTGTTAAACACATATTTTATTTCGACTCTGTTAAAATTACCTAGTACAATTTTATCTCAGCTTTTATTTAGTAGCATTTTTGTTAAATTTGGATCAAAACTAATGAGCTAGGATACTTTTTCTAAAAAACACACAAAAACGCACAATAGCATAAGTGCCAAAACTGTGTTAAACATTAATTTTTTTTTCCAATCCTGTTTAAAATAATTAAGGTCAGATTTATATCAGCTTTTATTTGGTACCATTTTTGTTCAATTTGGATAAAAACTGAATTAGCTAGGAAACTTTTTCTAAAATACACACAAAGACGCACTATAGCAAAAATGCCAAAACTCTGTTAAACACATATTTTATTTCGACTCTGTTAAAATTACCTAGTACAATTTTATCTCAGCTTTTATTTAGTAGCATTTTTGTTAAATTTGGATCAAAACTAATGAGCTAGGATACTTTTTCTAAAAAACACACAAAAACGCACAATAGCATAAGTGCCAAAACTGTGTTAAACATCAATTTTTTTTTCCAATCCTGTTTAAAATAATTAAGGTCAGATTTATTTCAGCTTTTATTTGGTACCATTTTTGTTCAATTTTGATAAAAACTGAATGAGCTAGGATCTTTTTCTAAAAAGCCCACAAAAACGCACAAAAACGCACAAAAGCAAAAATGCCAAAACTTTGTTTAACTCTGATTCTATTTTAACTCTGTTAAAATAACCTAGTAAAGTATTATCTCATTTTTAATTTGGTAACATTTTTGTCTAATTTGGATCAAAACTGAATAAGCAAAGATACTTTTTCTAAAAACGGACAAAAACGCACAATAGAAAAAATGCCAAAACTCTGTTAAACACATA
This sequence comes from Brachionus asplanchnoidis, assembly GCA_025491095.1. Classification (NCBI taxonomy): domain Eukaryota; kingdom Metazoa; phylum Rotifera; class Eurotatoria; order Ploima; family Brachionidae; genus Brachionus; species Brachionus asplanchnoidis. The sequence continues at coordinate 3,028,615 of JAILYF010000016.1, forward strand.
TTTTATTTCGACTCTGTTAAAATTACCTAGTACAATTTTATCTCAGCTTTTATTTGGTAGCATTTTTGTTAAATTTGGATCAAAACTAATGAGCTAGGATACTTTTTCTAAAAATCGCACAAAAACGCACAATAGCATAAGTGCCAAAACTGTGTAAAACATTAATTTTTTTTTCCAATCCTGTTTAAAATAATTAAGGTCAGATTTATATCAGCTTTTATTTGGTACCATTTTTGTTCAATTTTGATACAAACTGAATGAGCTAGGATCTTTTTCTAAAAAGCCCACAAAAACGCACAAAAACGCACATAAGCAAAAATGCCAAAACTTTGTTAAAAACTAATTTTTTTCAGTTCTGTTAAAATTACCATATACAGTTTTAATTCAGCCTTAATTTGGTACCATTTTTGTTCAATTTTGATAAAAACTGAATGAGCTAGGATCTTTTTCTAAAAAACCCACAAAAACGCACAAAAGCAAAAATGCCAAAACTTTGTTTAACTCTGATTCTATTTTACTTCTGTTAAAATAACCTAGTAAAGTATTATCTCATTTTTAATTTGGTAACATTTTTGTCTAATTTGGATCAAAACTGAATTACTAAGATACTTTTTCTAAAAACGGACAAAAACGCACAATAGAAAAAATGCCAAAACTCTGTTAAACACATATTTTATTTCGACTCTGTTAAAATTACCTAGTACAGTTTTATCTCAGCTTTTATTTGGTAGCATTTTTGTTAAATTTGGATCAAAACTAATGAGCTAGGATACTTTTTCTAAAAATCGCACAAAAACGCACAATAGCATAAGTGCCAAAACTGTGTTAAACATTAATTTTTTTTTCCAATCCTGTTTAAAATAATTAAGGTCAGATTTATATCAGCTTTTATTTGGTTCCATTTTTGTTCAATTTTGATAAAAACTGAATGAGCTAGGATCTTTTTCTAAAAAGCCCACAAAAACACACAAAAACGCACATAAGCAAAAATGCCAAAACTTTGTTAAAAACTAATTTTTTTCAGTTCTGTTAAAATTACCATATACAGTTTTAATTCAGCCTTAATTTGGTACCATTTTTGTTCAATTTTGATAAAAACTGAATGAGCTAGGATCTTTTTCTAAAAAACCCACAAAAACGCACAAAAACGCAAAAAAGCAAAAATGACAAAACTTTGTTTAACTCTGATTCTAATTTAACTCTGTTAAAATTACCTAGTAAAGTATTATCTCATTTTTAATTTGGTAATATTTTTGTCGAATTTGGATCAAAACTGAATAAGCTAAGATACTTTTTCTAAAAAACGGACAAAAACGCACAATAGAAAAAATGCAAAAACTTTGTTAAACACTAATTTAATTTCATTTCTGTTAAAATTACCTAGTACAATTTTATCTCAGCTTTTATTTGGTAGCATTTTTGTTAAATTTGGATCAAAACTAATGAGCTAGGATACTTTTTCTAAAAAACGCACAAAAACGCACAAAAAATCACAATAGCAAAAATGCCAAAACTTTGTTAAACTCTAATTTTATCTCAACTCTGTTAAAATTACCTAGGACAGTTTTAATTCAGCTTTAATTTGGTACCATTTTTGTTCAATTTTGATCAAAACTGAATAAGCTAGGATCTTTTTCTAAAAAACGCACAAAAACGAACAAAAACGCACAATAGCAAAAATGCCAGAACTTTGTTAAAAACTAATTTTTTTCAATTCTGTTAGAATTACTTAGTACAATTTTATCTCAGCTTTTATTTGGTAGCATTTTTGTTAAATTTGGATCAAAACTAATGAGCTAGGATACTTTTTCTAAAAAACGCACAAAAACGCACAATAGCATAAGTGCCAAAACTGTGTTAAACATTAATTTTTTTTTCCAATCCTGTTTAAAATAATTAAGGTCAGATTTATATCAGCTTTTATTTGGTACCATTTTTGTTCAATTATGATAAATACTGAATGAGCTAGGATACTTTTTCTAAAAAACGCACAAAAATGCACAAAAGCAAAAATGCCAAAACTTTGTTTAACTCTGATTCTATTTAAACTCTGTTAAAATAACCTATTAAGTATTATCTCATTTTTAATTTGGTAACATTTTTGTCTAATTTGGATCAAATCTGAATAAGCAAAGATACTTTTTCTAAAAAACGGACAAAAACGCACAATAGAAAAAATGCAAAAACTTTGTTAAACACTAATTTAATTTCATTTCTGTTAAAATTACCTAGTATAATTTTATCTCAGCTTTTATTTGGTAGCATTTTTGTTAAGTTTGGATCAAAACTAATGAGCTAGGATACTTTTTCAAAAAAACGCACGAAAACGCACAAAAAATCACAATAGCAAAAATGCCAAAACTTTGTTAAAAACTAATTTTTTTCAATTCTGTTAGAATTACTTAGTACAATTTTATCTCAGCTTTTATTTGGTAGCATTTTTGTTAAATTTGGATCAAAACTAATGAGCTAGGATACTTTTTCTAAAAAACGCACAAAAACGCACAATAGCATAAGTGCCAAAACTGTGTTAAACATTAATTTTTTTTTCCAATCCTGTTTAAAATAATTAAGGTCAGATTTATATCAGCTTTTATTTGGTACCATTTTTGTTCAATTATGATAAATACTGAATGAGCTAGGATACTTTTTCTAAAAAACGCACAAAAATGCACAAAAGCAAAAATGCCAAAACTTTGTTTAACTCTGATTCTATTTAAACTCTGTTAAAATAACCTATTAAGTATTATCTCATTTTTAATTTGGTAACATTTTTGTCTAATTTGGATCAAATCTGAATAAGCAAAGATACTTTTTCTAAAAAACGGACAAAAACGCACAATAGAAAAAATGCAAAAACTTTGTTAAACACTAATTTAATTTCATTTCTGTTAAAATTACCTAGTATAATTTTATCTCAGCTTTTATTTGGTAGCATTTTTGTTAAGTTTGGATCAAAACTAATGAGCTAGGATACTTTTTCAAAAAAACGCACGAAAACGCACAAAAAATCACAATAGCAAAAATGCCAAAACTTTGTTAAACTCTAATTTTATCTCAACTCTGTTAAAATTACCTAGGACAGTTTTAATTCAGCTTTAATTTGGTACCATTTTTGTTCAATTTTGATCAAAACTGAATAAGCTAGGATCTTTTTCTAAAAAACGCACAAAAACGAACAAAAACGCACAATAGCAAAAATGCCAAAACTTTGTTAAAAACTAATTTTTTTCAATTTTGTTAGAATTACTTAGTACGGTATTATCTCAGTTTATTTTGTTAACATTTTTGTTCAATTTGGATCAAAGCTGAATAAGCTAAGAAACTTTTTCTAAAAAACGCACAAAATCACACAAAACCAAAAATGCGAAAACTTTGTTAAACACTAATTTTTTTTCAACTCTGTTAAAATTACCTAGTACAGTTTTATCTCAGCTATTATTTGGTACCATTTTTGTTCTATTTTGATCAAAACTGAATGAGCTAGGATCTTTTTCTAAAAAACGCACAAAAACACACAATAGCAAAAATCCCTAAACTTTGTTTAACTCTGATTCTATTTTAACTCTGTTAAAATAACCTATTAAGTATTATCTCATTTTTAATTTGGTAACATTTTTGTCTAATTTGGATCAAATCTGAATAAGCTAAGATACTTTTTCTAAAAAACGGACAAAAACGCACAATAGAAAAAATGCAAAGACTTTGTTAAACACTAATTTAATTTCATTTCTGTTAAAATTACCTTGTACAATTTTATCTCAGCTTTTATTTGGTAGCATTTTTGTTAAGTTTGGATCAAAACTAATGAGCTAGGATACTTTTTCAAAAAAACGCACGAAAACGCACAAAAAATCACAATAGCAAAAATGCCAAAACTTTGTTAAACTCTAATTTTATCTCAACTCTGTTAAAATTACCTAGGACAGTTTTAATTCAGCTTTAATTTGGTACCATTTTTGTTCAATTTTGATCAAAACTGAATAAGCTAGGATCTTTTTCTAAAAAACGCACAAAAACGAACAAAAACGCACAATAGCAAAAATGCCAAAACTTTGTTAAAAACTAATTTTTTTCAATTTTGTTAGAATTACTCAGTACGGTATTATCTCAGTTTATTTTGTTAACATTTTTGTTCAATTTGGATCAAAGCTGAATAAGCTAAGAAACTTTTTCTAAAAAACGCACAAAATCACACAAAACCAAAAATGCGAAAACTTTGTTAAACACTAATTTTTTTTCAACTCTGTTAAAATTACCTAGTACAGTTTTATCTCAGCTATTATTTGGTACCATTTTTGTTCTATTTTGATCAAAACTGAATGAGCTAGGATCTTTTTCTAAAAAACGCACAAAAACACACAATAGCAAAAATCCCTAAACTTTGTTTAACTCTGATTCTATTTTAACTCTGTTAAAATAACCTATTAAGTATTATCTCATTTTTAATTTGGTAACATTTTTGTCTAATTTGGATCAAATCTGAATAAGCTAAGATACTTTTTCTAAAAAACGGACAAAAACGCACAATAGAAAAAATGCAAAGACTTTGTTAAACACTAATTTAATTTCATTTCTGTTAAAATTACCTTGTACAATTTTATCTCAGCTTTTATTTGGTAGCATTTTTGTTAAATTTGGATCAAAACTAATGAGCTAGGATACTTTTTCTAAAAAACGCACAAAAACGAACAAAAACGCACAATAGCAAAAATGCCAAAACTTTGTTAAAAACTTATTTTTTTTCAATTCTGTTAGAATTACTTAGTACAATTTTATCTCAGCTTTTATTTGGTAGCATTTTTGTTAAATTTGGATCAAAACTAATGAGCTAGGATACTTTTTCTAAAAAACGCACAAAAACGCACAATAGCAAAAATGCCAAAACTTTGTTAAAAACTTATTTTTTTTCAATTCTGTTAGAATTACTTAGTACAATTTTATCTCAGCTTTTATTTGGTAGCATTTTTGTTAAATTTGGATCAAAACTAATGAGCTAGGATACTTTTTCTAAATAACGCACAAAAACGCACAATAGCATAAGTGCCAAAACTGTGTTAAACATTAATTTTTTTTCCAATCCTGTTTAAAATAATTAAGGTCAGATTTATATCAGCTTTTATTTGGTACCATTTTTGTTCAATTATGATAAAAACTGAATGAGCTAGGATACTTTTTCTAAAAAACGCACAAAAACGCACAAAAACACATAATAGCAAAAATTCCAAAACTTTGTTTAACTCTAATTCTATTTTAACTCTGTTAAAATAACCTTTTAAGTATTATCTCATTTTTAATTTGGTAACATTTTTGTCTAATTTGGATCAAAACTCAATAATCTAAGATACTTTTTCTAAAAAACGGACAAAAACGTACAATAGAAAAAATGCAAAAACTTTGTTAAACACTAATTTAATTTCATTTCTGTTAAAATTACCTAGTATAATTTTATCTCAGCTTTTATTTGGTAGCATTTTTGTTAAGTTTGGATCAAAACTAATGAGCTAGGATACTTTTTCTAAAAAACGCACAAAAACGAACAAAAACGCACAATAGCAAAAATGCCAAAACTTTGTTAAAAACTTATTTTTTTTCAATTCTGTTAGAATTACTTAGTACAATTTTATCTCAGCTTTTATTTGGTAGCATTTTTGTTAAATTTGGATCAAAACTAATGAGCTAGGATACTTTTTCTAAATAACGCACAAAAACGCACAATAGCATAAGTGCCAAAACTGTGTTAAACATTATTTTTTTTTCCAATCCTGTTTAAAATAATTAAGGTCAGATTTATATCAGCTTTTATTTGGTACCATTTTTGTTCAATTATGATAAAAACTGAATGAGCTAGGATACTTTTTCTAAAAAACGCACAAAATCACACAAAACCAAAAATGCGAAAATTTTGTTAAACACTAATTTTTTTTTCAACTCTGTTAAAATTAGCTAGCACAGTTTTATCTCAGCTATTATTTGGTACCATTTTTGTTCTATTTTGATCAAAACTGAATGAGCTAGGATCTTTTACTTAAAAAACGCACAAAAACACACAATAGCAAAAATCCCTAAACTTTGTTTAACTCTGATTCTATTTTAACTCTGTTAAAATAACCTATTAAGTATTATCTCATTTTTAATTTGGTAACATTTTTGTCTAATTTGGATCAAATCTGAATAAGCAAAGATACTTTTTCTAAAAAACGCACGAAAACGCACAAAAAATCACAATAGCAAAAATGCCAAAACTTTGTTAAACTCTAATTTTATCTCAACTCTGTTAAAATTACCTAGGACAGTTTTAATTCAGCTTTAATTTGGTACCATTTTTGTTCAATTTTGATCAAAACTGAATAAGCTAGGATCTTTTTCTAAAAAACGCACAAAAACGAACAAAAACGCACAATAGCAAAAATGCCAAAACTTTGTTAAAAACTAATTTTTTTCAATTTTGTTAGAATTACTTAGTACGGTATTATCTCAGTTTATTTTGTTAACATTTTTGTTCAATTTGGATCAAAGCTGAATAAGCTAAGAAACTTTTTCTAAAAAACGCACAAAATCACACAAAACCAAAAATGCGAAAACTTTGTTAAACACTAATTTTTTTTCAACTCTGTTAAAATTACCTAGTACAGTTTTATCTCAGCTATTATTTGGTACCATTTTTGTTCTATTTTGATCAAAACTGAATGAGCTAGGATCTTTTTCTAAAAAACGCACAAAAACACACAATAGCAAAAATCCCTAAACTTTGTTTAACTCTGATTCTATTTTAACTCTGTTAAAATAACCTATTAAGTATTATCTCATTTTTAATTTGGTAACATTTTTGTCTAATTTGGATCAAATCTGAATAAGCTAAGATACTTTTTCTAAAAAACGGACAAAAACGCACAATAGAAAAAATGCAAAGACTTTGTTAAACACTAATTTAATTTCATTTCTGTTAAAATTACCTTGTACAATTTTATCTCAGCTTTTATTTGGTAGCATTTTTGTTAAATTTGGATCAAAACTAATGAGCTAGGATACTTTTTCTAAAAAACGCACAAAAACGAACAAAAACGCACAATAGCAAAAATGCCAAAACTTTGTTAAAAACTTATTTTTTTTCAATTCTGTTAGAATTACTTAGTACAATTTTATCTCAGCTTTTATTTGGTAGCATTTTTGTTAAATTTGGATCAAAACTAATGAGCTAGGATACTTTTTCTAAAAAACGCACAAAAACGCACAATAGCAAAAATGCCAAAACTTTGTTAAAAACTTATTTTTTTTCAATTCTGTTAGAATTACTTAGTACAATTTTATCTCAGCTTTTATTTGGTAGCATTTTTGTTAAATTTGGATCAAAACTAATGAGCTAGGATACTTTTTCTAAATAACGCACAAAAACGCACAATAGCATAAGTGCCAAAACTGTGTTAAACATTAATTTTTTTTCCAATCCTGTTTAAAATAATTAAGGTCAGATTTATATCAGCTTTTATTTGGTACCATTTTTGTTCAATTATGATAAAAACTGAATGAGCTAGGATACTTTTTCTAAAAAACGCACAAAAACGCACAAAAACACATAATAGCAAAAATTCCAAAACTTTGTTTAACTCTAATTCTATTTTAACTCTGTTAAAATAACCTTTTAAGTATTATCTCATTTTTAATTTGGTAACATTTTTGTCTAATTTGGATCAAAACTCAATAATCTAAGATACTTTTTCTAAAAAACGGACAAAAACGTACAATAGAAAAAATGCAAAAACTTTGTTAAACACTAATTTAATTTCATTTCTGTTAAAATTACCTAGTATAATTTTATCTCAGCTTTTATTTGGTAGCATTTTTGTTAAGTTTGGATCAAAACTAATGAGCTAGGATACTTTTTCTAAAAAACGCACAAAAACGAACAAAAACGCACAATAGCAAAAATGCCAAAACTTTGTTAAAAACTTATTTTTTTTCAATTCTGTTAGAATTACTTAGTACAATTTTATCTCAGCTTTTATTTGGTAGCATTTTTGTTAAATTTGGATCAAAACTAATGAGCTAAGATACTTTTTCTAAATAACGCACAAAAACGCACAATAGCATAAGTGCCAAAACTGTGTTAAACATTAATTTTTTTTCCAATCCTGTTTAAAATAATTAAGGTCAGATTTATATCAGCTTTTATTTGGTACCATTTTTGTTCAATTATGATAAAAACTGAATGAGCTAGGATACTTTTTCTAAAAAACGCACAAAAACGCACAAAAACACACAATAGCAAAAATTCCAAAACTTTGTTTAACTCTAATTATATTTTAACTCTGTTAAAATAACCTTTTAAGTATTATCTCATTTTTAATTTGGTAACATTTTTGTTTTATTTGGATCAAAACTCAATAATCTAAGATACTTTTTCTAAAAAACGGACAAAAACGCACAATAGAAAAAATGCAAAAACTTTGTTAAACACTAATTTAATTTCATTTCTGTTAAAATTACCTAGTATAATTTTATCTCAGCTTTTATTTGGTAGCATTTTTGTTAAGTTTGGATCAAAACTAATGAGCTAGGATACTTTTTCTAAAAAACGCACAAAATGAACAAAAACGCACGATAGCAAAAATGCCAAAACTTTGTTAAAAACTTATTTTTTTTCAATTCTGTTAGAATTACTTAGTACAATTTTATCTCAGCTTTTATTTGGTAGCATTTTTGTTAAATTTGGATCAAAACTAATGAGCTAGGATACTTTTTCTAAATAACGCACAAAAACGCACAATAGCATAAGTGCCAAAACTGTGTTAAACATTAATTTTTTTTCCAATCCTGTTTAAAATAATTAAGGTCAGATTTATATCAGCTTTTATTTGGTACCATTTTTGTTCAATTTTGATAAAAACTGAATGAGCTAGGATCTTTTTCTAAAAAGCCCACAAAAACGCACAAAAACGCACAAAAGCAAAAATGCCAAAACTTTGTTTAACTCTAATTATATTTTAACTCTGTTAAAATAACCTTTTAAGTATTATCTCATTTTTAATTTGGTAACATTTTTGTCTAATTTGGATCAAAACTCAATAATCTAAGATACTTTTTCTAAAAAACGGACAAAAACGTACAATAGAAAAAATGCAAAAACTTTGTTAAACACTAATTTAATTTCATTTCTGTTAAAATTACCTTGTACAATTTTATCTCAGCTTTTATTTGGTAGCATTTTTGTTAAATTTGGATCAAAACTAATGAGCTAGGATACTTTTTCTAAAAAACGCACAAAAACGAACAAAAACGCACAATAGCAAAAATGCCAAAACTTTGTTAAAAACTTATTTTTTTTCAATTCTGTTAGAATTACTTAGTACAATTTTATCTCAGCTTTTATTTGGTAGCATTTTTGTTAAATTTGGATCAAAACTAATGAGCTAGGATACTTTTTCTAAAAAACGCACAAAAACGCACAATAGCATAAGTGACAAAACTGCGTTATACATTAATTTTTTTTTCCAATCCTGTTTAAAATAATTAAGGTCAGATTTATATCAGCTTTTATTTGGTACCATTTTTGTTCAATTATGATAAAAACTGAATGAGCTAGGATACTTTTTCTAAAAAACGCACAAAAACGCACAAAAACACACAATAGCAAAAATTCCAAAACTTTGTTTAACTCTGATTCTATTTTAACTCTGTTAAAATAACCTATTAAGTATTATCTCATTTTTAATTTGGTAACATTTTTGTCTAATTTGGATCAAAACTAATGAGCTAGGATACTTTTTCTAAAAAACGCACAAAAACGAACAAAAACGCACAATAGCAAAAATGCCAAAACTTTGTTAAAAACTTATTTTTTTTCAATTCTGTTAGAATTACTTAGTACAATTTTATCTCAGCTTTTATTTGGTAGCATTTTTGTTAAATTTGGATCAAAACTAATGAGCTAGGATACTTTTTCTAAATAACGCACAAAAACGCACAATAGCATAAGTGCCAAAACTGTGTTAAACATTAATTTTTTTTCCAATCCTGTTTAAAATAATTAAGGTCAGATTTATATCAGCTTTTATTTGGTACCATTTTTGTTCAATTTTGATAAAAACTGAATGAGCTAGGATCTTTTTCTAAAAAGCCCACAAAAACGCACAAAAACGCACAAAAGCAAAAATGCCAAAACTTTGTTTAACTCTAATTATATTTTAACTCTGTTAAAATAACCTTTTAAGTATTATCTCATTTTTAATTTGGTAACATTTTTGTCTAATTTGGATCAAAACTCAATAATCTAAGATACTTTTTCTAAAAAACGGACAAAAACGTACAATAGAAAAAATGCAAAAACTTTGTTAAACACTAATTTAATTTCATTTCTGTTAAAATTACCTTGTACAATTTTATCTCAGCTTTTATTTGGTAGCATTTTTGTTAAATTTGGATCAAAACTAATGAGCTAGGATACTTTTTCTAAAAAACGCACAAAAACGAACAAAAACGCACAATAGCAAAAATGCCAAAACTTTGTTAAAAACTTATTTTTTTTCAATTCTGTTAGAATTACTTAGTACAATTTTATCTCAGCTTTTATTTGGTAGCATTTTTGTTAAATTTGGATCAAAACTAATGAGCTAGGATACTTTTTCTAAAAAACGCACAAAAACGCACAATAGCATAAGTGACAAAACTGCGTTATACATTAATTTTTTTTTCCAATCCTGTTTAAAATAATTAAGGTCAGATTTATATCAGCTTTTATTTGGTACCATTTTTGTTCAATTATGATAAAAACTGAATGAGCTAGGATACTTTTTCTAAAAAACGCACAAAAACGCACAAAAACACACAATAGCAAAAATTCCAAAACTTTGTTTAACTCTGATTCTATTTTAACTCTGTTAAAATAACCTATTAAGTATTATCTCATTTTTAATTTGGTAACATTTTTGTCTAATTTGGATCAAAACTCAATAATCTAAGATACTTTTTCTAAAAAACGGACAAAAACGTACAATAGAAAAAATGCAAAAACTTTGTTAAACACTAATTTAATTTCATTTCTGTTAAAATTACCTTGTACAATTTTATCTCAGCTTTTATTTGGTAGCATTTTTGTTAAATTTGGATCAAAACTAATGAGCTAGGATACTTTTTCTAAATAACGCACAAAAACGCACAATAGCATTAGTGCCAAAACTGTGTTAAACATTAATTTCTTTTCCAATCCTGTTTAAAATAATTAAGGTCAGATTTATATCAGCTTTTATTTGGTACCATTTTTGTTCAATTATGATAAAAACTGAATGAGCTAGGATACTTTTTCTAAAAAACGCACAAAAACGCACAAAAACACACAATAGCAAAAATTCCAAAACTTTGTTTAACTCTAATTATATTTTAACTCTGTTAAAATAACCTTTTAAGTATTATCTCATTTTTAATTTGGTAACATTTTTGTCTAATTTGGATCAAAACTCAATAATCTAAGATACTTTTTCTAAAAAACGGACAAAAACGTACAATAGAAAAAATGCAAAAACTTTGTTAAACACTAATTTAATTTCATTTCTGTTAAAATTACCTTGTACAATTTTATCTCAGCTTTTATTTGGTAGCATTTTTGTTAAATTTGGATCAAAACTAATGAGCTAGGATACTTTTTCCAAAAAACGCACAAAAACGAACAAAAACGCACAATAGCAAAAATGCCAAAACTTTGTTAAAAACTTATTTTTTTTCAATTCTGTTAGAATTACTAAGTACAATTTTATCTCAGCTTTTATTTGGTAGCATTTTTGTTAAATTTGGATCAAAACTAATGAGCTAGGATACTTTTTCTAAAAAACGCACAAAAACGCACAATAGCATAAGTGACAAAACTGCGTTATACATTAATTTTTTTTTTCCAATCCTGTTTAAAATAATTAAGGTCAGATTTATATCAGCTTTTATTTGGTACCATTTTTGTTCAATTATGATAAAAACTGAATGAGCTAGGATACTTTTTCTAAAAAACGCACAAAAACGCACAAAAACACACAATAGCAAAAATTCCAAAACTTTGTTTAACTCTGATTCTATTTTAACTCTGTTAAAATAACCTATTAGGTATTATCACATTTTAAATTTGGTAACATTTTTGTCTAATTTGGATCAAATCTGAATAAGCTAAGATACTTTTTCTAAAAAAAGGAAAAAAAATCACAATAGCAAAAATGCCAAAACTTTGTTAAACACTAATTTAATTTCAACTCTGTTAAAATTACCTAGGACAGTTTTAATTCAGCTTTAATTAGGTACCATTTTTGTTCAATTTTGATCAAAACTGAATAAGCTAGGATCTTTTTCTAAAAAACGCACAAAAACGAACAAAAACGCACAATAGCAAAAATGCCAAAACTTTGTTAAAAACTTATTTTTTTTCAATTCTGTTAGAATTACTTAGTACAATTTTATCTCAGCTTTTATTTGGCAGCATTTTTGTTAAATTTGGATCAAAACTAATGAGCTAGGATACTTTTTCTAAAAACGCACAAAAACGCACAAAAACACACAATAGCAAAAATTCCAAAACTTTGTTTAACTCTGATTCTATTTTAACTCTGTTAAAATAACCTATTAAGTATTATCTCATTTTTAATTTGGTAACATTTTTGTCTAATTTGGATCAAATCTGAATAAGCTAAGATACTTTTTCTAAAAAACGGACAAAAAATCACAATAGCAAAAATGCCAAAACTTTGTTAAACACTAATTTAATTTCATTTCTGTCAGAATTACTTAGTACAATTTTATCTCAGCTTTTATTTGGTAGCATTTTTGTTAAATTTGGATCAAAACTAATGAGCTAGGATACTTTTTCTAAAAAACGCACAAAAACGAACAAAAACGCACAATAGCAAAAATGCCAAAACTTTGTTAAAAACTTATTTTTTTTCAATTCTGTTAGAATTACTTAGTACAATTTTATCTCAGCTTTTATTTGGTAGCATTTTTGTTAAATTTGGATCAAAACTAATGAGCTAGGATACTTTTTCTAAATAACGCACAAAAACGCACAATAGCATAAGTGCCAAAACTGTGTTAAACATTAATTTCTTTACCAATCCTGTTTAAAATAATTAAGGTCAGATTTATATCAGCTTTTATTTGGTACCATTTTTGTTCAATTATGATAAAAACTGAATGAGCTAGGATACTTTTTCTAAAAAACGCACAAAAACGCACAAAAACACACAATAGCAAAAATTCCAAAACTTTGTTTAACTCTAATTATATTTTAACTCTGTTAAAATAACCTTTTAAGTATTATCTCATTTTTAATTTGGTAACATTTTTGTCTAATTTGGATCAAAACTCAATAATCTAAGATACTTTTTCTAAAAAACGGACAAAAACGTACAATAGAAAAAATGCAAAAACTTTGTTAAACACTAATTTAATTTCATTTCTGTTAAAATTACCTTGTACAATTTTATCTCAGCTTTTATTTGGTAGCATTTTTGTTAAATTTGGATCAAAACTAATGAGCTAGGATACTTTTTCCAAAAAACGCACAAAAACGAACAAAAACGCACAATAGCAAAAATGCCAAAACTTTGTTAAAAACTTATTTTTTTTCAATTCTGTTAGAATTACTTAGTACAATTTTATCTCAGCTTTTATTTGGTAGCATTTTTGTTAAATTTGGATCAAAACTAATGAGCTAGGATACTTTTTCTAAAAAACGCACAAAAACGCACAATAGCATAAGTGACAAAACTGCGTTATACATTAATTTTTTTTTCCAATCCTGTTTAAAATAATTAAGGTCAGATTTATATCAGCTTTTATTTGGTACCATTTTTGTTCAATTATGATAAAAACTGAATGAGCTAGGATACTTTTTCTAAAAAACGCACAAAAACGCACAAAAACACACAATAGCAAAAATTCCAAAACTTTGTTTAACTCTGATTCTATTTTAACTCTGTTAAAATAACCTATTAAGTATTATCACATTTTTAATTTGGTAACATTTTTGTCTAATTTGGATCAAATCTGAATAAGCTAAGATACTTTTTCTAAAAAACGGACAAAAAATCACAATAGCAAAAATGCAAAAACTTTGTTAAACACTAATTTAATTTCAACTCTGTTAAAATTACCTAGGACAGTTTTAATTCAGCTTTAATTAGGTACCATTTTTGTTCAATTTTGATCAAAACTGAATAAGCTAGGATCTTTTTCTAAAAAACGCACAAAAACGAACAAAAACGCACAATAGCAAAAATGCCAAAACTTTGTTAAAAACTTATTTTTTTTCAATTCTGTTAGAATTACTTAGTACAATTTTATCTCAGCTTTTATTTGGTAGCATTTTTGTTAAATTTGGATCAAAACTAATGAGCTAGGATACTTTTTCTAAAAAACGCACAAAAACGCACAATAGCATAAGTGCCAAAACTGTGTTAAACATTAATTTTTTTTACCAATCCTGTTTAAAATAATTAAGGTCAGATTTATATCAGCTTTTATTTGGTACCATTTTTGTTCAATTATGATAAAAACTGAATGAGCTAGGATACTTTTTCTAAAAAACGCACAAAAACGCACAAAAACACACAATAGCAAAAATTCCAAAACTTTGTTTAACTCTGATTCTATTTTAACTCTGTTAAAATAACCTATTAAGTATTATCTCATTTTTAATTTGGTAACATTTTTGTCTAATTTGGATCAAATCTGAATAAGCTAAGATACTTTTTCTAAAAAACGGACAAAAAATCACAATAGCAAAAATGCCAAAACTTTGTTAAACACTAATTTAATTTCATTTCTGTTAAAATTACCTAGTACAATTTTATCTCAGCTTTTATTTGGTAGCATTTTTGTTAAATTTGGATCAAAACTAATGAGCTAGGATACTTTTTCTAAAAAACGCACAAAAACGAACAAAAACGCACAATAGCAAAAATGCCAAAACTTTGTTAAAAACTTATTTTTTTTCAATTCTGTTAAATTTACCTAGTACAATTTTATCTCAGCTTTTATTTGGTAGCATTTTTGTTCAATTTTGATCAAAACTGAATAAGCTAGGATCTTTTTCTAAAAAACGCACAAAAACGCACAATAGCAAAAATGCCAAAACTTTGTTAAAAACTAATTTTTTTCAATTCTGTTAGAATTACTTAGTACAGTATTATCTCAGTTTATTTAGTTAACATTTTTGTTCAATTTGGATCAAAGCTGAATAAGCTAAGATACTTTTTCTAAAAAACGCACAAAATCACACAAAACCAAAAATGCGAAAACTTTGTTAAACACTTATTTTTTTTCAACTCTGTTAAAATTACCTAGTACAGTTTTATCTCAGCTATTATTTGGTACCATTTTTGTTCTATTTTGATCAAAACTGAATGAGCTAGGATCTTTTTCTAAAAAACGCACAAAAACGCACAAAAACACACAATAGCAAAAATTCCAAAACTTTGTTTAACTCTGATTCTATTTTAACTCTGTTAAAATAACCTATTAAGTATTATCACATTTTTAATTTGGTAACATTTTTGTCTAATTTGGATCAAATCTGAATAAGCTAAGATACTTTTTCTAAAAAACGGACAAAAAATCACAATAGCAAAAATGCCAAAACTTTGTTAAACACTAATTTAATTTCAACTCTGTTAAAATTACCTAGGACAGTTTTAATTCAGCTTTAATTAGGTACCATTTTTGTTCAATTTTGATCAAAACTGAATAAGCTAGGATCTTTTTCTAAAAAACGCACAAAAACGAACAAAAACGCACAATAGCAAAAATGCCAAAACTTTGTTAAAAACTTATTTTTTTCAATTCTGTTAGAATTACTTAGTACAATTTTATCTCAGCTTTTATTTGGTAGCATTTTTGTTAAATTTGGATCAAAACTAATGAGCTAGGATACTTTTTCTAAAAAACGCACAAAAACGCACAATAGCATAAGTGCCAAAACTGTGTTAAACATTAATTTTTTTTACCAATCCTGTTTAAAATAATTAAGGTCAGATTTATATCAGCTTTTATTTGGTACCATTTTTGTTCAATTATGATAAAAACTGAATGAGCTAGGATACTTTTTCTAAAAAACGCACAAAAACGCACAAAAACACACAATAGCAAAAATTCCAAAACTTTGTTTAACTCTGATTCTATTTTAACTCTGTTAAAATAACCTATTAAGTATTATCTCATTTTTAATTTGGTAACATTTTTGTCTAATTTGGATCAAATCTGAATAAGCTAAGATACTTTTTCTAAAAAACGGACAAAAAATCACAATAGCAAAAATGCCAAAACTTTGTTAAACACTAATTTAATTTCATTTCTGTTAAAATTACCTAGTACAATTTTATCTCAGCTTTTATTTGGTAGCATTTTTGTTAAATTTGGATCAAAACTAATGAGCTAGGATACTTTTTCTAAAAAACGCACGAAAACGAACAAAAACGCACAATAGCAAAAATGCCAAAACTTTGTTAAAAACTTATTTTTTTTCAATTCTGTTAGAATTACTTAGTACAATTTTATCTCAGCTTTTATTTGGTAGCATTTTTGTTAAATTTGGATCAAAACTGAATAAGCTAGGATCTTTTTCTAAAAAACGCACAAAAACGCACAATAGCAAAAATGCCAAAACTTTGTTAAAAACTAATTTTTTTCAATTCTGTTAGAATTACTTGGTACAGTATTATCTCAGTTTATTTAGTTAACATTTTTGTTCAATTTGGATCAAAGCTGAATAAGCTAAGATACTTTTTCTAAAAAACGCACAAAATCACACAGAACCAAAAATGCGAAAACTTTGTTAAACACTAATTTAATTTCATTTCTGTTAAAATTACCGAGTACAATTTTATCTCAGCTTTTATTTGGTAGCATTTTTGTTAAATTTGGATCAAAACTAATGAGCTAGGATACTTTTTCTAAAAAACGCACGAAAACGAACAAAAACGCACAATAGCAAAAATGCCAAAACTTTGTTAAAAACTTATTTTTTTTCAATTCTGTTAGAATTACTTAGTACAATTTTATCTCAGCTTTTATTTGGTAGCATTTTTGTTAAATTTGGATCAAAACTGAATAAGCTAGGATCTTTTTCTAAAAAACGCACAAAAACGCACAATAGCAAAAATGCCAAAACTTTGTTAAAAACTAATTTTTTTCAATTCTGTTAGAATTACTTGGTACAGTATTATCTCAGTTTATTTAGTTAACATTTTTGTTAAATTTGGATCAAAACTAATGAGCTAGGATACTTTTTCTAAAAAACGCACAAAAACGCACAATAGCATAAGTGCCAAAACTGTGTTAAACATTAATTTTTTTTACCAATCCTGTTTAAAATAATTAAGGTCAGATTTATATCAGCTTTTATTTGGTACCATTTTTGTTCAATTATGATAAAAACTGAATGAGCTAGGATACTTTTTCTAAAAAACGCACAAAAACGCACAAAAACACACAATAGCAAAAATTCCAAAACTTTGTTTAACTCTAATTATATTTTAACTCTGTTAAAATAACCTTTTAAGTATTATCTCATTTTTAATTTGGTAACATTTTTGTCTTATTTGGATCAAAACTCAATAATCTAAGATACTTTTTCTAAAAAACGGACAAAAACGTACAATAGAAAAAATGCAAAAACTTTGTTAAACACTAATTTAATTTCATTTCTGTTAAAATTACCTTGTACAATTTTATCTCAGCTTTTATTTGGTAGCATTTTTGTTAAATTTGGATCAAAACTAATGAGCTAGGATACTTTTTCCAAAAAACGCACAAAAACGAACAAAAACGCACAATAGCAAAAATGCCAAAACTTTGTTAAAAACTTATTTTTTTTCAATTCTGTTAGAATTACTTAGTACAATTTTATCTCAGCTTTTATTTGGTAGCATTTTTGTAAAATTTGGATCAAAACTAATGAGCTAGGATACTTTTTCTAAATAACGCACAAAAACGCACAATAGCATAAGTGACAAAACTGCGTTATACATTAATTTTTTTTTCCAATCCTGTTTAAAATAATTAAGGTCAGATTTATATCAGCTTTTATTTGGTACCATTTTTGTTCAATTATGATAAAAACTGAATGAGCTAGGATACTTTTTCTAAAAAACGCACAAAAACGCACAAAAACACACAATAGCAAAAATTCCAAAACTTTGTTTAACTCTGATTCTATTTTAACTCTGTTAAAATAACCTATTAAGTATTATCACATTTTTAATTTGGTAACATTTTTGTCTAATTTGGATCAAATCTGAATAAGCTAAGATACTTTTTCTAAAAAACGGACAAAAAATCACAATAGCAAAAATGCCAAAACTTTGTTAAACACTAATTTAATTTCAACTCTGTTAAAATTACCTAGGACAGTTTTAATTCAGCTTTAATTAGGTACCATTTTTGTTCAATTTTGATCAAAACTGAATAAGCTAGGATCTTTTTCTAAAAAACGCACAAAAACGAACAAAAACGCACAATAGCAAAAATGCCAAAACTTTGTTAAAAACTTATTTTTTTTCAATTCTGTTAGAATTACTTAGTACAATTTTATCTCAGCTTTTATTTGGTAGCATTTTTGTTAAATTTGGATCAAAACTAATGAGCTAGGATACTTTTTCTAAAAAACGCACAAAAACGCACAATAGCATAAGTGCCAAAACTGTGTTAAACATTAATTTTTTTTACCAATCCTGTTTAAAATAATTAAGGTCAGATTTATATCAGCTTTTATTTGGTACCATTTTTGTTCAATTATGATAAAAACTGAATGAGCTAGGATACTTTTTCTAAAAAACGCACAAAAACGCACAAAAACACACAATAGCAAAAATTCCAAAACTTTGTTTAACTCTAATTATATTTTAACTCTGTTAAAATAACCTTTTAAGTATTATCTCATTTTTAATTTGGTAACATTTTTGTCTTATTTGGATCAAAACTCAATAATCTAAGATACTTTTTCTAAAAAACGGACAAAAACGTACAATAGAAAAAATGCAAAAACTTTGTTAAACACTAATTTAATTTCATTTCTGTTAAAATTACCTTGTACAATTTTATCTCAGCTTTTATTTGGTAGCATTTTTGTTAAATTTGGATCAAAACTAATGAGCTAGGATACTTTTTCCAAAAAACGCACAAAAACGAACAAAAACGCACAATAGCAAAAATGCCAAAACTTTGTTAAAAACTTATTTTTTTTCAATTCTGTTAGAATTACTTAGTACAATTTTATCTCAGCTTTTATTTGGTAGCATTTTTGTAAAATTTGGATCAAAACTAATGAGCTAGGATACTTTTTCTAAATAACGCACAAAAACGCACAATAGCATAAGTGACAAAACTGCGTTATACATTAATTTTTTTTTCCAATCCTGTTTAAAATAATTAAGGTCAGATTTATATCAGCTTTTATTTGGTACCATTTTTGTTCAATTATGATAAAAACTGAATGAGCTAGGATACTTTTTCTAAAAAACGCACAAAAACGCACAAAAACACACAATAGCAAAAATTCCTAAACTTTGTTTAACTCTGATTCTATTTTAACTCTGTTAAAATAACCTATTAAGTATTATCACATTTTTAATTTGGTAACATTTTTGTCTAATTTGGATCAAATCTGAATAAGCTAAGATACTTTTTCTAAAAAACGGACAAAAAATCACAATAGCAAAAATGCCAAAACTTTGTTAAACACTAATTTAATTTCAACTCTGTTAAAATTACCTAGGACAGTTTTAATTCAGCTTTAATTAGGTACCATTTTTGTTCAATTTTGATCAAAACTGAATAAGCTAGGATCTTTTTCTAAAAAACGCACAAAAACGAACAAAAACGCACAATAGCAAAAATGCCAAAACTTTGTTAAAAACTTATTTTTTTTCAATTCTGTTAGAATTACTTAGTACAATTTTATCTCAGCTTTTATTTGGTAGCATTTTTGTTAAATTTGGATCAAAACTAATGAGCTAGGATACTTTTTCTAAAAAACGCACAAAAACGCACAATAGCATAAGTGCCAAAACTGTGTTAAACATTAATTTTTTTTACCAATCCTGTTTAAAATAATTAAGGTCAGATTTATATCAGCTTTTATTTGGTACCATTTTTGTTCAATTATGATAAAAACTGAATGAGCTAGGATACTTTTTCTAAAAAACGCACAAAAACGCACAAAAACACACAATAGCAAAAATTCCAAAACTTTGTTTAACTCTAATTATATTTTAACTCTGTTAAAATAACCTTTTAAGTATTATCTCATTTTTAATTTGGTAACATTTTTGTCTTATTTGGATCAAAACTCAATAATCTAAGATACTTTTTCTAAAAAACGGACAAAAACGTACAATAGAAAAAATGCAAAAACTTTGTTAAACACTAATTTAATTTCATTTCTGTTAAAATTACCTTGTACAATTTTATCTCAGCTTTTATTTGGTAGCATTTTTGTTAAATTTGGATCAAAACTAATGAGCTAGGATACTTTTTCCAAAAAACGCACAAAAACGAACAAAAACGCACAATAGCAAAAATGCCAAAACTTTGTTAAAAACTTATTTTTTTTCAATTCTGTTAGAATTACTTAGTACAATTTTATCTCAGCTTTTATTTGGTAGCATTTTTGTAAAATTTGGATCAAAACTAATGAGCTAGGATACTTTTTCTAAAAAACGCACAAAAACGCACAATAGCATAAGTGACAAAACTGCGTTATACATTAATTTTTTTTTCCAATCCTGTTTAAAATAATTAAGGTCAGATTTATATCAGCTTTTATTTGGTACCATTTTTGTTCAATTATGATAAAAACTGAATGAGCTAGGATACTTTTTCTAAAAAACGCACAAAAACGCACAAAAACACACAATAGCAAAAATTCCAAAACTTTGTTTAACTCTGATTCTATTTTAACTCTGTTAAAATAACCTATTAAGTATTATCACATTTTTAATTTGGTAACATTTTTGTCTAATTTGGATCAAATCTGAATAAGCTAAGATACTTTTTCTAAAAAACGGACAAAAAATCACAATAGCAAAAATGCCAAAACTTTGTTAAACACTAATTTAATTTCAACTCTGTTAAAATTACCTAGGACAGTTTTAATTCAGCTTTAATTAGGTACCATTTTTGTTCAATTTTGATCAAAACTGAATAAGCTAGGATCTTTTTCTAAAAAACGCACAAAAACGAACAAAAACGCACAATAGCAAAAATGCCAAAACTTTGTTAAAAACTTATTTTTTTTCAATTCTGTTAGAATTACTTAGTACAATTTTATCTCAGCTTTTATTTGGTAGCATTTTTGTTAAATTTGGATCAAAACTAATGAGCTAGGATACTTTTTCTAAAAAACGCACAAAAACGCACAATAGCATAAGTGCCAAAACTGTGTTAAACATTAATTTTTTTTACCAATCCTGTTTAAAATAATTAAGGTCAGATTTATATCAGCTTTTATTTGGTACCATTTTTGTTCAATTATGATAAAAACTGAATGAGCTAGGATACTTTTTCTAAAAAACGCACAAAAACGCACAAAAACACACAATAGCAAAAATTCCAAAACTTTGTTTAACTCTGATTCTATTTTAACTCTGTTAAAATAACCTATTAAGTATTATCTCATTTTTAATTTGGTAACATTTTTGTCTAATTTGGATCAAATCTGAATAAGCTAAGATACTTTTTCTAAAAAACGGACAAAAAATCACAATAGCAAAAATGCCAAAACTTTGTTAAACACTAATTTAATTTCATTTCTGTTAAAATTACCGAGTACAATTTTATCTCAGCTTTTATTTGGTAGCATTTTTGTTAAATTTGGATCAAAACTAATAAGCTAGGATACTTTTTCTAAAAAACGCACGAAAACGAACAAAAACGCACAATAGCAAAAATGCCAAAACTTTGTTAAAAACTTATTTTTTTTCAATTCTGTTAGAATTACTTAGTACAATTTTATCTCAGCTTTTATTTGGTAGCATTTTTGTTAAATTTGGATCAAAACTGAATAAGCTAGGATCTTTTTCTAAAAAACGCACAAAAACGCACAATAGCAAAAATGCCAAAACTTTGTTAAAAACTAATTTTTTTCAATTCTG
Source organism: Brachionus asplanchnoidis (assembly GCA_025491095.1). NCBI lineage: Eukaryota > Metazoa > Rotifera > Eurotatoria > Ploima > Brachionidae > Brachionus > Brachionus asplanchnoidis. The sequence continues at coordinate 3,050,736 of JAILYF010000016.1, forward strand.
TTAGAATTACTTGGTACAGTATTATCTCAGTTTATTTAGTTAACATTTTTGTTCAATTTGGATCAAAGCTGAATAAGCTAAGATACTTTTTCTAAAAAACGCACAAAATCACACAGAACCAAAAATGCGAAAACTTTGTTAAACACTAATTTTTTTTCAACTCTGTTAAAATTACCTAGTACAGTTTTATCTCAGCTATTATTTGGTACCATTTTTGTTCTATTTTGATCAAAACTGAATGAGCTAGGATCTTTTTCTAAAAAACGCACAAAAACGCACAAAAACGCACTAAAGCAAAAATGCCAAAACTCTGATAAACACATATTTTATTTCGACTCTGTTAAAATTACCTAGTACAATTTTATCTCATTTTTAATTTGGTAACATTTTTGTCTAATTTGGATCAAATCTTAATAAGCTAGGATACTTTTTCTAAAAAACGGACAAAAACGCACAATAGAAAAAATGCAAAGACTTTGTTAAACACTAATTTAATTTCATTTCTGTTAAAATTAATTAGTACAATTTTATCTCAGCTTTTATTTGGTAGCATTTTGGTTAAATTTGGATGAAAACTAATGAGCTAGGATATTTTTCTAAAAAACGGACAAAAACGCACAAAAGCAAAAATGCGAAAACTTTGTTAAACTCTGATTATATTTTAACTCTGATAAGTTACCTAGTAAAGTATTATCTCAGCTTTAATTTGGTACCATTTTTGTTCAATTTTGATCAAAACTGAATAAGCTAGGATCTTTTTCTAAAAAACGGACAAAAACGCACAAAAGCAAAAATGCGAAAACTTTGTTAAACTCTGATTATATTTTAACTCTGATAAATTACCTAGTAAAGTATTATCTCAGCTTTAATTTGGTACCATTTTTGTTCAATTTTGATCAAAACTGAATAAGCTAGGATCTTTTTCTAAAAAACGCACAAAAACGCACAATAGCAAATTAGCCAAAACTTTGTTAAAAACTAATTTTTTTCAATTCTGTTAGAATTACTTAGTACGGTATTATCTCAGTTTATTTAGTTAACATTTTTGTTCAATTTGGATCAAAGCTGAATAAGCTAAGATACTTTTTCTAAAAAACGCACAAAATCACACAAAACCAAAAATGCGAAAACTTTGTTAAACACTAATTTTTTTTCAACTCTGTTAAAATTACCTAGTACAGTTTTATCTCAGCTATTATTGGGTACCATTTTTGTTCTATTTTGATCAAAACTGAATGAGCTAGGATCTTTTTCTAAAAAACGCACAAAAACGCACAAAAACGCACTAAAGCAAAAATGCCAAAACTCTGATAAACACTAATTTAATTTCATTTCTGTTAAAATTACCTAGTACAATTTTATCTCAGCTTTTATTTGGTAGCATTTTTGTTCAATTTTGATCAAAACTGAATGAGCTAGGATCTTTTTCTAAAAAACGCACAAAAACACACAAAAGCAAAAAGGCCAAAACTTTGTTAAACTCTGATTATATTTTAACTCTGATTAGGAACCTAGTTAAGTATTATCTCAGCTTTAATTTGGTACCATTTTTGTTCAATTTTGATCAAAACTGAATAAGTTAAGATCTTTTTCTAAAAAACGCACAAAAACGCACTATAGCAAAAATGCCAAAACTTTGTTAAAAACAAATTTTTTCAATTTTGTTAGAATTACTTAGTACGGTATTATCTCAGTTTATTTTGTTAACATTTTTGTTCAATTTGGATCAAAGCTGAATAAGCTAAGAAACTTTTTCTAAAAAACGCACAAAATCACACAAAACCAAAAATGCGAAAACTTTGTTAAACACTAATTTTTTTTCAACTCTGTTAAAATGACCTAGTACAATTTTATCTCAGCTTTTATTTGGTAGCATTTTTGTTCAATTTTGATCAAAACTGAATAAGCTAGGATCTTTTTCTAAAAAACGCACAAAAACGAACAAAAACGCACAATAGCAAAAATGCCAAAACTTTGTTAAAAACTAATTTTTTTCAATCTTGTTAGAATTACTTAGTACGGTATTATCTCAGTTTATTTTGTTAACATTTTTGTTCAATTTGGATCAAAGCTGAATAAGCTAAGATACTTTTTCTAAAAAAAGCACAAAATCACACAAAACCAAAAATGCGAAAACTTTGTTAAACACTAATTTTTTTTCAACTCTGTTAAAATTACCTAGTACAGTTTTATCTCAGCTATTATTTGGAACCATTTTTGTTCTATTTTGATCAAAACTGAATGAGCTAGGATCTTTTTCTAAAAAACGCACAAAAACGCACTATAGCAAAAATGCCAAAACTGTGTAAAACATTAATTTTTTTTTTCCAATCCTGTTTAAAATAATTAAGGTCAGATTTATCTCAGCTATTATTTGGTACCATTTTTGTTCTATTTTGATCAAAACTGAATGAGCTAGGATCTTTTTCTAAAAAACGCACAAAAACGCACAAAAACGCACTAAAGCAAAAATGCCAAAACTCTGATAAACACATATTTTATTTCGACTCTGTTAAAATTACCTAGTACAATTTTATCTCATTTTTAATTTGGTAACATTTTTGTCTAATTTGGATCAAATCTTAATAAGCTAGGATACTTTTTCTAAAAAACGGACAAAAACGCACAATAGAAAAAATGCAAAGACTTTGTTAAACACTAATTTAATTTCATTTCTGTTAAAATTAATTAGTACAATTTTATCTCAGCTTTTATTTGGTAGCATTTTGGTTAAATTTGGATGAAAACTAATGAGCTAGGATATTTTTCTAAAAAACGGACAAAAACGCACAAAAGCAAAAATGCGAAAACTTTGTTAAACTCTGATTATATTTTAACTCTGATAAGTTACCTAATAAAGTATTATCTCAGCTTTAATTTGGTACCATTTTTGTTCAATTTTGATCAAAACTGAATAAGCTAGGATCTTTTTCTAAAAAACGGACAAAAACGCACAAAAGCAAAAATGCGAAAACTTTGTTAAACTCTGATTATATTTTAACTCTGATAAATTACCTAGTAAAGTATTATCTCAGCTTTAATTTGGTACCATTTTTGTTCAATTTTGATCAAAACTGAATAAGCTAGGATCTTTTTCTAAAAAACGCACAAAAACGCACAAAAACGCACAATAGCAAATTAGCCAAAACTTTGTTAAAAACTAATTTTTTTCAATTCTGTTAGAATTACTTAGTACGGTATTATCTCAGTTTATTTAGTTAACATTTTTGTTCAATTTTGATAAAAGCTGAATAAGCTAAGATACTTTTTCTAAAAAACGCACAAAATCACACAAAACCAAAAATGCGAAAACTTTGTTAAACACTAATTTTTTTTCAACTCTGTTAAAATTACCTAGTACAGTTTTATCTCAGCTATTATTGGGTACCATTTTTGTTCTATTTTGATCAAAACTGAATGAGCTAGGATCTTTTTCTAAAAAACGCACAAAAACGCACAAAAACGCACTAAAGCAAAAATGCCAAAACTCTGATAAACACTAATTTAATTTCATTTCTGTTAAAATTACCTAGTACAATTTTATCTCAGCTTTTATTTGGTAGCATTTTTGTTCAATTTTGATCAAAACTGAATGAGCTAGGATCTTTTTCTAAAAAACGCACAAAAACACACAAAAGCAAAAAGGCCAAAACTTTGTTAAACTCTGATTATATTTTAACTCTGATTAGGAACCTAGTTAAGTATTATCTCAGCTTTAATTTGGTACCATTTTTGTTCAATTTTGATCAAAACTGAATAAGTTAAGATCTTTTTCTAAAAAACGCACAAAAACGCACTATAGCAAAAATGCCAAAACTTTGTTAAAAACAAATTTTTTCAATTTTGTTAGAATTACTTAGTACGGTATTATCTCAGTTTATTTTGTTAACATTTTTGTTCAATTTGGATCAAAGCTGAATAAGCTAAGAAACTTTTTCTAAAAAACGCACAAAATCACACAAAACCAAAAATGCGAAAACTTTGTTAAACACTAATTTTTTTTCAACTCTGTTAAATTTACCTAGTACAATTTTATCTCAGCTTTTATTTGGTAGCATTTTTGTTCAATTTTGATCAAAACTGAATAAGCTAGGATCTTTTTCTGAAAAACGCACAAAAACGAACAAAAACGCACAATAGCAAAAATGCCAAAACTTTGTTAAAAACTAATTTTTTTCAATATTGTTAGAATTACTTAGTACGGTATTATCTCAGTTTATTTTGTTAACATTTTTGTTCAATTTGGATCAAAGCTGAATAAGCTAAGATACTTTTTCTAAAAAAAGCACAAAATCACACAAAACCAAAAATGCGAAAACTTTGTTAAACACTAATTTTTTTTCAACTCTGTTAAAATTACCTAGTACAGTTTTATCTCAGCTATTATTTGGTACCATTTTTGTTCTATTTTGATCAAAACTGAATGAGCTAGGATCTTTTTCTAAAAAACGCACAAAAACGCACTATAGCAAAAATGCCAAAACTGTGTAAAACATTAATTTTTTTTTTCCAATCCTGTTTAAAATAATTAAGGTCAGATTTATCTCAGCTTTTATTTGGTACCATTTTTGTTCAATTATGATAAAAACTGAATGAGCTAGGATACTTTTTCTAAAAAACGCACAAAAACGCACAAAAACACACAATAGCAAAAATCCCTAAACTTTGTTTAACTCTGATTCTATTTTAACTCTGTTAAAATAACCTATTAAGTATTATCACATTTTTAATTTGGTAACATTTTTGTCTAATTTGGATCAAATCTGAATAAGCTAAGATACTTTTTCTAAAAAACGGACAAAAAATCACAATAGCAAAAATGCCAAAACTTTGTTAAACACTAATTTAATTTCATTTCTGTTAAAATTACCTAGTACAATTTTATCTCAGCTTTTATTTGGTAGCATTTTTGTTCAATTTTGATCAAAACTGAATGAGCTAGGATCTTTTTCTAAAAAACGCACAAAAACACACAAAAGCAAAAAGGCCAAAACTTTGTTAAACTCTGATTATATTTTAACTCTGATTAGGAACCTAGTTAAGTATTATCTCAGCTTTAATTTGGTACCATTTTTGTTCAATTTTGATCAAAACTGAATAAGTTAAGATCTTTTTCTAAAAAACGCACAAAAACGCACTATAGCAAAAATGCCAAAACTTTGTTAAAAACAAATTTTTTCAATTTTGTTAGAATTACTTAGTACGGTATTATCTCAGTTTATTTTGTTAACATTTTTGTTCAATTTGGATCAAAGCTGAATAAGCTAAGAAACTTTTTCTAAAAAACGCACAAAATCACACAAAACCAAAAATGCGAAAACTTTGTTAAACACTAATTTTTTTTCAACTCTGTTAAAATGACCTAGTACAATTTTATCTCAGCTTTTATTTGGTAGCATTTTTGTTCAATTTTGATCAAAACTGAATAAGCTAGGATCTTTTTCTAAAAAACGCACAAAAACGAACAAAAACGCACAATAGCAAAAATGCCAAAACTTTGTTAAAAACTAATTTTTTTCAATCTTGTTAGAATTACTTAGTACGGTATTATCTCAGTTTATTTTGTTAACATTTTTGTTCAATTTGGATCAAAGCTGAATAAGCTAAGATACTTTTTCTAAAAAAAGCACAAAATCACACAAAACCAAAAATGCGAAAACTTTGTTAAACACTAATTTTTTTTCAACTCTGTTAAAATTACCTAGTACAGTTTTATCTCAGCTATTATTTGGTACCATTTTTGTTCTATTTTGATCAAAACTGAATGAGCTAGGATCTTTTTCTAAAAAACGCACAAAAACGCACTATAGCAAAAATGCCAAAACTGTGTAAAACATTAATTTTTTTTTTCCAATCCTGTTTAAAATAATTAAGGTCAGATTTATATCAGCTTTTATTTGGTACCATTTTTGTTCAATTATGATAAAAACTGAATGAGCTAGGATACTTTTTCTAAAAAACGCACAAAAACGCACAAAAACACACAATAGCAAAAATCCCTAAACTTTGTTTAACTCTGATTCTATTTTAACTCTGTTAAAATAACCTATTAAGTATTATCACATTTTTAATTTGGTAACATTTTTGTCTAATTTGGATCAAATCTGAATAAGCTAAGATACTTTTTCTAAAAAACGGACAAAAAATCACAATAGCAAAAATGCCAAAACTTTGTTAAACACTAATTTAATTTCATTTCTGTTAAAATTACCTAGTACAATTTTATCTCAGCTTTTATTTGGTAGCATTTTTGTTAAATTTGGATCAAAACTAATGAGCTAGGATACTTTTTCTAAAAAACGCACAAAAAACGCACAAAAACGCACTATAGCAAAAATGCCAAAACTGTGTTAAACATTAATTTTTTTTTTCCAATCCTGTTTAAAATAATTAAGGTCAGATTTATATCAGCTTTTATTTGGTACCATTTTTGTTCAATTATGATAAAAACTGAATGAGCTAGGATACTTTTTCTAAAAAACGCACAAAAACGCACAAAAACACACAATAGCAAAAATTCCAAAACTTTGTTTAACTCTGATTCTATTTTAACTCTGTTAAAATAACCTATTAAGTATTATCTCATTTTTAATTTGGTAACATTTTTGCCTAATTTGGATCAAATCTGAATAAGCTAAGATACTTTTTCTAAAAAACGGACAAAAACGCACAATAGAAAAAATGCAAAGACTTTGTTAAACACTAATTTAATTTCATTTCTGTTAAAATTACCTAGTACAATTTTATCTCAGCTTTTATTTGGTAGCATTTTTGTTAAATTTGGATCAAAACTAATGAGCTAGGATACTTTTTCTAAAAAACGCACAAAAACGCACAATAGCATAAGTGACAAAACTGCGTTATACATTAATTTTTTTTTCCAATCCTGTTTAAAATAATTAAGGTCAGATTTATATCAGCTTTTATTTGGTACCATATTTGTTCAATTATGATAAAAACTGAATGAGCTAGGATCTTTTTCTAAAAAACGAACAAAAACGCACAAAAGCAAAAATGCGAAAACTTTGTTAAACTCTGATTCTATTTTAACTCTGTTAAAATAACCTTTTAAGTATTATCTCATTTTAATTTGGTAACATTTTTGTCTAATTTGGATCAAAACTCAATAATCTAAGATACTTTTTCTAAAAAACGGACAAAAACGTACAATAGAAAAAATGCAAAAACTTTGTTAAACACTAATTTAATTTCATTTCTGTTAAAATTACCTAGTACAATTTTATCTCAGCTTTTATTTGGTAGCATTTTTGTTAAATTTGGATCAAAACTAATGAGCTAGGATACTTTTTCTAAAAAACGCACAAAAACGAACAAAAACGCACAATAGCAAAAATGCCAAAACTTTGTTAAAAACTTATTTTTTTTCAATTCTGTTAGAATTCCTTAGTACAATTTTATCTCAGCTTTTATTTGGTAGCATTTTTGTTAAATTTGGATCAAAACTAATGAGCTAGGATACTTTTTCTAAAAAACGCACAAAAACGCACAATAGCATAAGTGACATAACTGCGTTATACATTAATTTTTTTTTCCAATCCTGTTTAAAATAATTAAGGTCAGATTTATATCAGCTTTTATTTGGTACCATTTTTGTTCAATTATGATAAAAACTGAATGAGCTAGGATCTTTTTCTAAAAAACGGACAAAAACGCACAAAAGCAAAAATGCGAAAACTTTGTTAAACTCTGATTATATTTTAACTCTGATAAGTTACCTAGTAAAGTATTATCTCAGCTTTAATTTGGTACCATTTTTGTTCAATTTTGATCAAAACTGAATAAGCTAGGATCTTTTTCTAAAAAACGGACAAAAACGCACAAAAGCAAAAATGCGAAAACTTTGTTAAACTCTGATTATATTTTAACTCTGATAAGTTACCTAGTAAAGTATAATCTCAGCTTTAATTTGGTACCATTTTTGTTCAATTTTGATCAAAACTGAATAAGCTAGGATCTTTTTCTAAAAAACGGACAAAAACGCACAAAAGCAAAAATGCGAAAACTTTGTTAAACTCTGATTATATTTTAACTCTGATAATTTACCTAGTAAAGTATTATCTCAGCTTTAATTTGGTACCATTTTTGTTCAATTTTGATCAAAACTGAATAAGCTAGGATCTTTTTCTAAAAAACGCACAAAAACGCACAAAAACGCACAATAGCAAATTAGCCAAAACTTTGTTAAAAACTAATTTTTTTCAATTCTGTTAGAATTACTTAGAACGGTATTATCTCAGTTTATTTAGTTAACATTTTTGTTCAATTTGGATCAAAGCTGAATAAGCTAAGATACTTTTTCTAAAAAACGCACAAAATCACACAAAACCAAAAATGCGAAAACTTTGTTAAACACTAATTTTTTTTCAACTCTGTTAAAATTACCTAGTACAGTTTTATCTCAGCTATTATTGGGTACCATTTTTGTTCTATTTTGATCAAAACTGAATGAGCTAGGATCTTTTTCTAAAAAACGCACAAAAACGCACAAAAGCAAAAAGGCCAAAACTTTGTTAAACTCTGATTATATTTTAACTCTGATAAGTAACCTAGTTTAGTATTATCTCAGCTTTAATTTGGTACCATTTTTGTTCAATTTTGATCAAAACTGAATAAGTTAAGATCTTTTTCTAAAAAACGCACAAAAACGCACAATAGCAAAAATGCCAAAACTTTGTTAAAAACTAATTTTTTTCAATTCTGTTAGAATTACTTAGTACGGTATTATCTCAGTTTATTTAGGTACCTTTTTTGTTCTATTTTGATCAAAACTGAATGAGCTAGGATCGTTTTCTAAAAAACGCACAAAAACGCACTATAGCAAAAATGCCAAAACTTTGTTAAAAACTAATTTTTTTCAATTTTGTTAGAATTACTTAGAACGGTATTATCTCAGTTTATTTAGTTAACATTTTTGTTCAATTTGGATCAAAGCTGAATAAGCTAAGATACTTTTTCTAAAAAACGCACAAAATCACACAAAACCAAAAATGCGAAAACTTTGTTAAACACTAATTTTTTTTCAACTCTGTTAAAATTACCTAGTACAGTTTTATCTCAGCTATTATTGGGTACCATTTTTGTTCTATTTTGATCAAAACTGAATGAGCTAGGATCTTTTTCTAAAAAACGCACAAAAACGCACAAAAGCAAAAAGGCCAAAACTTTGTTAAACTCTGATTATATTTTAACTCTGATAAGTAACCTAGTTTAGTATTATCTCAGCTTTAATTTGGTACCATTTTTGTTCAATTTTGATCAAAACTGAATAAGTAAAGATCTTTTTCTAAAAAACGCACAAAAACGCACAATAGCAAAAATGCCAAAACTTTGTTAAAAACTTATTTTTTTCAATTCTGTTAGAATTACTTAGTACGGTATTATCTCAGTTTATTTTGGTACCATTTTTGTTCAATTTTGATCAAAACTGAATGAGCTAGGATCGTTTTCTAAAAAACGCACAAAAACGCACTATAGCAAAAATGCCAAAACTTTGTTAAAAACTAATTTTTTTCAATTTTGTTAGAATTACTTAGTACGGTATTATCTCAGTTTATTTTGTTAACATTTTTGTTCAATTTGGATCAAAGCTGAATAAGCTAGGAAACTTTTTCTAAAAAACGCACAAAATCACACAAAACCAAAAATGCGAAAACTTTGTTAAACACTAATTTTTTTTCAACTCTGTTAAAATTACCTAGTACAATTTTATCTCAGCTTTTATTTGGTAGCATTTTTGTTCAATTTTGATCAAAACTGAATGAGCTAGGATCTTTTTCTAAAAAACGCACAAAAACGCACAAAAGCAAAAAGGCCAAAACTTTGTTAAACTCTGATTATATTTTAACTCTGATAAGTAACCTAGTTAAGTATTATCTCATTTTTAATTTGGTACCATTTTTGTTCAATTTTGATCAAAACTGAATAAGTTAAGATCTTTTTCTAAAAAACGCACAAAAACGCACAATAGCAAAAATGCCAAAACTTTGTTAAAAACTAATTTTTTTCAATTCTGTTAGAATTACTTAGTACGGTATTATCTCAGTTTATTTTGGTACCATTTTTGTTCAATTTTGATCAAAACTGAATAAGCTAGGATCTTTTTCTAAAAAACGCACAAAAACGCACAAAAACGCACAATAGCAAATTAGCCAAAACTTTGTTAAAAACTAATTTTTTTCAATTCTGTTAGAATTACTTAGAACGGTATTATCTCAGTTTATTTAGTTAACATTTTTGTTCAATTTGGATCAAAGCTGAATAAGCTAAGATACTTTTTCTAAAAAACGCACAAAATCACACAAAACCAAAAATGCGAAAACTTTGTTAAACACTAATTTTTTTTCAACTCTGTTAAAATTACCTAGTACAGTTTTATCTCAGCTATTATTGGGTACCATTTTTGTTCTATTTTGATCAAAACTGAATGAGCTAGGATCTTTTTCTAAAAAACGCACAAAAACGCACAAAAGCAAAAAGGCCAAAACTTTGTTAAACTCTGATTATATTTTAACTCTGATAAGTAACCTAGTTTAGTATTATCTCAGCTTTAATTTGGTACCATTTTTGTTCAATTTTGATCAAAACTGAATAAGTTAAGATCTTTTTCTAAAAAACGCACAAAAACGCACAATAGCAAAAATGCCAAAACTTTGTTAAAAACTAATTTTTTTCAATTCTGTTAGAATTACTTAGTACGGTATTATCTCAGTTTATTTAGGTCCCTTTTTTGTTCTATTTTGATCAAAACTGAATGAGCTAGGATCGTTTTCTAAAAAACGCACAAAAACGCACTATAGCAAAAATGCCAAAACTTTGTTAAAAACTAATTTTTTTCAATTTTGTTAGAATTACTTAGTACGGTATTATCTCAGTTTATTTTGTTAACATTTTTGTTCAATTTGGATCAAAGCTGAATAAGCTAAGAAACTTTTTCTAAAAAACGCACAAAATCACACAAAACCAAAAATGCGAAAACTTTGTTAAACACTAATTTTTTTTCAACTCTGTTAAAATGACCTAGTACAATTTTATCTCAGCTTTTATTTGGTATCATTTTTGTTCAATTTTGATCAAAACTGAATGAGCTAGGATCTTTTTCTAAAAAACGCACAAAAACGCACAAAAGCAAAAAGGCCAAAACTTTGTTAAACTCTGATTATATTTTAACTCTGATAAGTAACCTAGTAAAGTATTATCTCAGCTTTAATTTGGTACCATTTTTGTTCAATTTTGATCAAAACTGAATAAGTTAAGATCTTTTTCTAAAAAACGCACAAAAACGCACAATAGCAAAAATGCCAAAACTTTGTTAAAAACTTATTTTTTTCAATTCTGTTAGAATTACTTAGTACGGTATTATCTCAGTTTATTTTGGTACCATTTTTGTTCAATTTTGATCAAAACTGAATAAGCTAGGATCTTTTTCTAAAAAACGCACAAAAACGCACAAAAACGCACAATAGCAAATTAGCCAAAACTTTGTTAAAAACTAATTTTTTTCAATTCTGTTAGAATTACTTAGAACGGTATTATCTCAGTTTATTTAGTTAACATTTTTGTTCAATTTGGATCAAAGCTGAATAAGCTAAGATACTTTTTCTAAAAAACGCACAAAATCACACAAAACCAAAAATGCGAAAACTTTGTTAAACACTAATTTTTTTTCAACTCTGTTAAAATTACCTAGTACAGTTTTATCTCAGCTATTATTGGGTACCATTTTTGTTCTATTTTGATCAAAACTGAATGAGCTAGGATCTTTTTCTAAAAAACGCACAAAAACGCACAAAAGCAAAAAGGCCAAAACTTTGTTAAACTCTGATTATATTTTAACTCTGATAAGTAACCTAGTTTAGTATTATCTCAGCTTTAATTTGGTACCATTTTTGTTCAATTTTGATCAAAACTGAATAAGTTAAGATCTTTTTCTAAAAAACGCACAAAAACGCACAATAGCAAAAATGCCAAAACTTTGTTAAAAACTAATTTTTTTCAATTCTGTTAGAATTACTTAGTACGGTATTATCTCAGTTTATTTAGGTACCTTTTTTGTTCTATTTTGATCAAAACTGAATGAGCTAGGATCGTTTTCTAAAAAACGCACAAAAACGCACTATAGCAAAAATGCCAAAACTTTGTTAAAAACTAATTTTTTTCAATTTTGTTAGAATTACTTAGTACGGTATTATCTCAGTTTATTTTGTTAACATTTTTGTTCAATTTGGATCAAAGCTGAATAAGCTAAGAAACTTTTTCTAAAAAACGCACAAAATCACACAAAACCAAAAATGCGAAAATTTTGTTAAACACTAATTTTTTTTCAACTCTGTTAAAATGACCTAGTACAATTTTATCTCAGCTTTTATTTGGTAGCATTTTTGTTCAATTTTGATCAAAACTGAATGAGCTAGGATCTTTTTCTAAAAAACGCACAAAAACGCACAAAAGCAAAAAGGCCAAAACTTTGTTAAACTCTGATTATATTTTAACTCTGATAAGTAACCTAGTAAAGTATTATCTCAGCTTTAATTTGGTACCATTTTTGTTCAATTTTGATCAAAACTGAATAAGTTAAGATCTTTTTCTAAAAAACGCACAAAAACGCACAATAGCAAAAATGCCAAAACTTTGTTAAAAACTTATTTTTTTCAATTCTGTTAGAATTACTTAGTACGGTATTATCTCAGTTTATTTTGGTACCATTTTTGTTCAATTTTGATCAAAACTGAATGAGCTAGGATCGTTTTCTAAAAAACGCACAAAAACGCACTATAGCAAAAATGCCAAAACTTTGTTAAAAACTAATTTTTTTCAATTTTGTTAGAATTACTTAGTACGGTATTATCTCAGTTTATTTTGTTAACATTTTTGTTCAATTTGGATCAAAGCTGAATAAGCTAGGAAACTTTTTCTAAAAAACGCACAAAATCACACAAAACCAAAAATGCGAAAACTTTGTTAAACACTAATTTTTTTTCAACTCTGTTAAAATTACCTAGTACAATTTTATCTCAGCTTTTATTTGGTAGCATTTTTGTTCAATTTTGATCAAAACTGAATGAGCTAGGATCTTTTTCTAAAAAACGCACAAAAACGCACAAAAGCAAAAAGGCCAAAACTTTGTTAAACTCTGATTATATTTTAACTCTGATAAGTAACCTAGTAAAGTATTATCTCATTTTTAATTTGGTACCATTTTTGTTCAATTTTGATCAAAACTGAATAAGTTAAGATCTTTTTCTAAAAAACGCACAAAAACGCACAATAGCAAAAATGCCAAAACTTTGTTAAAAACTAATTTTTTTCAATTCTGTTAGAATTACTTAGTACGGTATTATCTCAGTTTATTTTGGTACCATTTTTTTTCTATTTTGATCAAAACTGAATGAGCTAGGATCGTTTTCTAAATAACGCACAAAAACGCACAAAAACGCATTATAGCAAAAATGCCAAAACTCTGATAAACACATATTTTATTTCGACTCTGTTAAATTACCTAGTACAATTTTATCTCAGCTTTTATTTGGTTGAATTTTTGTTAAATTTGGATCAAAACTAATGAGCTAGGATACTTTTTCTAAAAAACGCACAAAAACGCACAATAGCATAAGTGCCAAAACTGTGTTAAACATTAATTTTTTTTACCAATCCTGTTTAAAATAATTAAGGTCAGATTTATATCAGCTTTTATTTGGTACCATTTTTGTTCAATTATGATAAAAACTGAATAAGCTAGGATACTTTTTCTAAAAAACGCACAAAAACGCACAAAAACACACAATAGCAAAAATTCCAAAACTTTGTTTAACTCTAATTCTATTTTAACTCTGTTAAAATAACCTTTTAAGTATTATCTCATTTTTAATTTGGTAACATTTTTGTCTAATTTGGATCAAAACTCAATAATCTAAGATACTTTTTCTAAAAAACGGACAAAAACGTACAATAGAAAAAATTCCAAAACTTTGTTAAACACTAATTTAATTTCATTTCTGTTAAAATTACCTAGTACAATTTTATCTCAGCTTTTATTTGGTAGCATTTTTGTTAAATTTGGATCAAAACTAATGAGCTAGGATACTTTTTCTAAAAAACGCACAAAAACGAACAAAAACGCACAATAGCAAAAATGCCAAAACTTTGTTAAAAACTTATTTTTTTCAATTCTGTTAGAATTACTTAGTACAATTTTATCTCAGCTTTTATTTGGTAGCATTTTTGTTAAATTTGGATCAAAACTAATGAGCTAGGATACTTTTTCTAAAAAACGCACAAAAACGCACAATAGCATAAGTGACAAAACTGCGTTATACATTAATTTTTTTTTCCAATCCTGTTTAAAATAATTAAGGTCAGATTTATATCAGCTTTTATTTGGTACCATATTTGTTCAATTATGATAAAAACTGAATGAGCTAGGATCTTTTTCTATAAAACGGACAAAAACGCACAAAAGCAAAAATGCGAAAACTTTGTTAAACTCTGATTCTATTTTAACTCTGTTAAAATAACCTTTTAAGTATTATCTCATTTTTAAATTGGTAACATTTTTGTCTAATTTGGATCAAAACTCAATAATCTTAGATACTTTTTCTAAAAAACGGACAAAAACGTACAATAGAAAAAATGCAAAAACTTTGTTAAACACTAATTTAATTTCATTTCTGTTAAAATTACCTAGTACAATTTTATCTCAGCTTTTATTTGGTAGCATTTTTGTTAAATTTGGATCAAAACTAATGAGCTAGGATACTTTTTCTAAAAAACGCACAAAAACGAACAAAAACGCACAATAGCAAAAATGCCAAAACTTTGTTAAAAACTTATTTTTTTTCAATTCTGTTAGAATTTCTTAGTACAATTTTATCTCAGCTTTTATTTGGTAGCATTTTTGTTAAATTTGGATCAAAACTAATGAGCTAGGATACTTTTTCTAAAAAACGCACAAAAACGCACAATAGCATAAGTGACATAACTGCGTTATACATTAATTTTTTTTTCCAATCCTGTTTAAAATAATTAAGGTCAGATTTAAATCAGCTTTTATTTGGTACCATTTTTGTTCAATTATGATAAAAACTGAATGAGCTAGGATCTTTTTCTAAAAAACGGACAAAAACGCACAAAAGCAAAAATGCGAAAACTTTGTTAAACTCTGATTATATTTTAACTCTGATAAGTTACCTAGTAAAGTATTATCTCAGCTTTAATTTGGTACCATTTTTGTTCAATTTTGATCAAAACTGAATAAGCTAGGATCTTTTTCTAAAAAACGGACAAAAACGCACAAAAGCAAAAATGCGAAAACTTTGTCAAACTCTGATTATATTTTAACTCTGATAAGTTACCTAGTAAAGTATTATCTTAGCTTTAATTTGGTACCATTTTTGTTCAATTTTGATCAAAACTGAATAAGCTAGGATCTTTTTCTAAAAAACGGACAAAAACGCACAAAAGCAAAAATGCGAAAACTTTGTTAAACTCTGATTATATTTTAACTCTGATAAGTTACCTAGTAAAGTATTATCTCAGCTTTAATTTGGTACCATTTTTGTTCAATTTTGATCAAAACTGAATAAGCTAGGATCTTTTTCTAAAAAACGGACAAAAACGCACAAAAGCAAAAATGCGAAAACTTTGTTAAACTCTGATTAAATTTTAACTCTGATAATTTACCTAGTAAAGTATTATCTCAGCTTTAATTTGGTACCATTTTTGTTCAATTTTGATCAAAACTGAATAAGCTAGGATCTTTTTCTAAAAAACGCACAAATACGCACAAAAACGCACAAAAGCAAATTAGCCAAAACTTTGTTAAAAACTAATTTTTTTCAATTCTGTTAGAATTACTTAGTACGGTATTATCTCAGTTTATTTAGTAAACATTTTTGTTCAATTTGGATCAAAGCTGAATAAGCTAAGATACTTTTTCTAAAAAACGCACAAAATCACACAAAACCAAAAATGCGAAAACTTTGTTAAACACTAATTTTTTTTCAACTCTGTTAAAATTACCTAGTACAGTTTTATCTCAGCTATTAATGGGTACCATTTTTGTTCTATTTTGATCAAAACTGAATGAGCTAGGATCTTTTTCTAAAAAACGCACAAGAACGCACTAAAGCAAAAATGCCAAAACTCTGATAAACACTAATTTAATTTCATTTCAGTTAAAATTACCTAGTACAATTTTATCTCAGCTTTTATTTGGTAGCATTTTTGTTCAATTTTGATCAAAACTGAATGAGCTAGGATCTTTTTCTAAAAAACGCACAAAAACGCACAAAAGCAAAAATGCGAAAACTTTGTTAAACTCTGATTATATTTTAACTCTGATAAGTAACCTAGTTTAGTATTATCTCAGCTTTAATTTGGTACCATTTTTGTTCAATTTTGATCAAAACTGAATAAGTTAAGATCTTTTTCTAAAAAACGCACAAAAACGCACAATAGCAAAAATGCCAAAACTTTGTTAAAAACTAATTTTTTTCAATTCTGTTAGAATTACTTAGTAAGGTATTATCTCAGTTTATTTAGGTACCTTTTTTGTTCTATTTTGATCAAAACTGAATGAGCTAGGATCGTTTTCTAAAAAACGCACAAAAACGCACTATAGCAAAAATGCCAAAACTTTGTTAAAAACTAATTTTTTTCAATTTTGTTAGAATTACTTAGTACGGTATTATCTCAGTTTATTTTGTTAACATTTTTGTTCAATTTGGATCAAAGCTGAATAAGCTAAGAAACTTTTTCTAAAAAACGCACAAAATCACACAAAACCAAAAATGCGAAAACTTTGTTAAACACTAATTTTTTTTCAACTCTGTTAAAATTACCTAGTACAATTTTATCTCAGCTTTTATTTGGTAGCATTTTTGTTCAATTTTGATCAAAACTGAATGAGCTAGGATCTTTTTCTAAAAAACGCACAAAAACGCACAAAAGCAAAAAGGCCAAAACTTTGTTAAACTCTGATTATATTTTAACTCTGATAAGTAACCTAGTTAAGTATTATCTCAGCTTTAATTTTGTAACATTTTTGTCTAATTTGGATCAAAACTGAATAAGCTTAGATACTTTTTCTAAAAAACGGACAAAAACGCACAATATAAAAAATGCCAAAACTTTGTTAAACACTAATTTAATTTCATTTCTGTTAAAATTACCTAGTATTATTTTATCTCAGCTTTTATTTGGGAGCATTTTTGTTAAGTTTGGATCAAAACTAATGAGCTAGGATACTTTTTCAAAAAAACGCACGAAAACGCACAAAAAATCACTATAGCAAAAATGCCAAAACTTTGTTAAACTCTAATTTTATCTCAACTCTGTTAAAATTACCTAGGACAGTTTTAATTCAGCTTTAATTTGGTACCAATTTTGTTCAATTTTGATCAAAACTGAATAAGCTAGGATCTTTTTCTAAAAAACGCACAAAAACGCACAATAGCAAAAATGCCAAAACTTTGTTAAAAACTAATTTTTTTCAATCTTGTTAGAATTACTTAGTACGGTATTATCTCAGTTTATTTTGTTAACATTTTTGTTCAATTTGGACCAAAGCTGAATAAGCTAAGATACTTTTTCTAAAAAACGCACAAAATCACACAAAACCAAAAATGCGAAAACTTTGTTAAACACTAATTTTTTTTCAACTCTGTTAAAATTCCCTAGTACAGTTTTATCTCAGCTATTATTTGGCACCATTTTTGTTCTATTTTGATCAAAACTGAATGAGCTAGGATCTTTTTCTAAAAAACGCACAAAAACGCACAAAAACGCACTATAGCAAAAATGCCAAAACTCTGATAAACACATATTTTATTTCGACTCTGTTAAAATTACCTAGTACAATTTTATCTCATTTTTAATTTTGTAACATTTTTGTCTAATTTGGATCAAAACTGAATAAGCTTAGATACTTTTTCTAAAAAACGGACAAAAACGCACAATATAAAAAATGCCAAAACTTTGTTAAACACTAATTTAATTTCATTTCTGTTAAAATTACCTAGTATTATTTTATCTCAGCTTTTATTTGGGAGCATTTTTGTTAAGTTTGGATCAAAACTAATGAGCTAGGATACTTTTTCAAAAAAACGCACGAAAACGCACAAAAAATCACTATAGCAAAAATGCCAAAACTTTGTTAAACTCTAATTTTATCTCAACTCTGTTAAAATTACCTAGGACAGTTTTAATTCAGCTTTAATTTGGTACCAATTTTGTTCAATTTTGATCAAAACTGAATAAGCTAGGATCTTTTTCTAAAAAACGCACAAAAACGCACAATAGCAAAAATGCCAAAACTTTGTTAAAAACTAATTTTTTTCAATCTTGTTAGAATTACTTAGTACGGTATTATCTCAGTTTATTTTGTTAACATTTTTGTTCAATTTGGATCAAAGCTGAATAAGCTAAGATACTTTTTCTAAAAAACGCACAAAATCACACAAAACCAAAAATGCGAAAACTTTGTTAAACACTAATTTTTTTTCAACTCTGTTAAAATTCCCTAGTACAGTTTTATCTCAGCTATTATTTGGCACCATTTTTGTTCTATTTTGATCAAAACTGAATGAGCTAGGATCTTTTTCTAAAAAACGCACAAAAACGCACAAAAACGCACTATAGCAAAAATGCCAAAACTCTGATAAACACATATTTTATTTCGACTCTGTTAAAATTACCTAGTACAATTTTATCTCATTTTTAATTTGGTAACATTTTTGTCTAATTTGGATCAAATCTAAATAAGCTAAGATACTTTTTCTAAAAAACGGACAAAAACGCACAATAGAAAAAATGCAAAGACTTTGTTAAACACTAATTTAATTCCATTTCTGTTAAAATTAACTAGTACAATTTTATCTCAGCTTTTATTTGGTAGCATTTTTGTTAAATTTGGATCAAAACTAATGACCTAGGATTCTTTTTCTAAAAAACGCACAAAAACGCACAAAAGCAAAAATGCTAAAACTTTGTTTAACTCTGATTCTATTTAAACTCTGTTATAATTACCTAGTAAAGTATAATCTCATTTTTAATTTGGTAACATTTTTGTCTTATTTGGATCAAAACTGAATAAGCTAAGATACTTTTTCTAAAAAACGGACAAAAACGCATAATAGCAAAAACGCCAAAACTTTGTTAAACACTAATTTAATTTCATTTCTCTTAAAATTACCTTGTACAGTTTCATCTCAGCTTTTATTTGGTAGCATTTTTGTGCAATTTTGATCGAAACTGAATGAGCTAGGATCTTTTTCTAAAAAACGGACAAAAACGCACAAAAGCAAAAATGCGAAAACTTTGTTAAACTCTGATTATATTTTAACTCTGATAAGTTACCTAGTAAAGTATTATCTCAGCTTTAATTTGGTACCATTTTTGTTCAATTTTGATCAAAACTGAAAAGCTAGGATCTTTTTCTAAAAAACGCACAAAAACGCACAAAAGCAAAAATGCCAAAACTCTTATAAACACATATTTTATTTCGACTCTGTTAAAATTACCTAGTACAATTTTATCTCAGCTTTTATTTGGTAGCATTTTTGTTAAATTTGGATCAAAACTAATGAGCTAGGATACTTTTTCTAATAAACGCACAAAAACGCACAACAGCATAAGTTCCAAAACTGTGTTAAACATTAATTTTTTTTTTCCAATCCTGTTTAAAATAATTAAGGTCAGATTTATATCAGCTTTTATTTGGTACCATTTTTGTTCAATTATGATAAAAACTGAATGAGCTAGGATACTTTTTCTAAAAAAGGCACAAAAACGCACAAAAACCCACAATAGCAAAAATCCCTAAACTTTGTTAAACTCTGATTATATTTTAACTCTGATAAGTTACCTAGTAAAGTATTATCTCAGCTTTAATTTGGTACCATTTTTGTTCAATTTTGATCAAAACTGAATAAGCTAGGATCTTTTTCTAAAAAACGCACAAAAACGCACAATAGCAAAAATGCCAAAACTTTATTAAAAACTAATTTTTTTCAATTCTGTTAGAATTACTTAGTACGGTATTATCTCAGCTTTAATTTGGTACCATTTTTGTTCAATTTTGATCAAAACTGAATAAGCTAGGATCTTTTTCTAAAAAACGGACAAAAACGCACAAAAGCAAAAATGCGAAAACTTTGTTAAACACTAATTTTTTTTCAACTCTGTTAAAATTACTTAGTACAGTTTTATCTCAGCTATTATTTGGTACCATTTTTGTTCTATTTTGATCAAAACTGAATGAGCTAGGATCTTTTTCTAAAAAACGCACAAAAACGCACAAAAACGCACTATAGCAAAAATGCCAAAACTCTGATAAACACATATTTTATTTCGACTCTGTTAAAATTACCTAGTACAATTTTATCTCAGCTTTTATTTGGTAGCATTTTTGTTAAATTTGGATCAAAACTAATGAGCTAGGATACTTTTTCTAAAAAAAGCACAAAAACGCACTATAGCAAAAATGCCAAAACTTTATTAAAAACTAATTTTTTTCAATTCTGTTAGAATTACTTAGTACGGTATTATCTCAGCTTTAATTTGGTACCATTTTTGTTCAATTTTGATCAAAACTGAATAAGCTAGGATCTTTTTCTAAAAAACGGACAAAAACGCACAAAAGCAAAAATGCGAAAACTTTGTTAAACACTAATTTTTTTTCAACTCTGTTAAAATTACTTAGTACAGTTTTATCTCAGCTATTATTTGGTACCATTTTTGTTCTATTTTGATCAAAACTGAATGAGCTAGGATCTTTTTCTAAAAAACGCACAAAAACGCACAAAAACGCACTATAGCAAAAATGCCAAAACTCTGATAAACACATATTTTATTTCGACTCTGTTAAAATTACCTAGTACAATTTTATCTCAGCTTTTATTTGGTAGCATTTTTGTTAAATTTGGATCAAAACTAATGAGCTAGGATACTTTTTCTAAAAAAAGCACAAAAACGCACTATAGCAAAAATGCCAAAACTCTGATAAACACATATTTTATTTCGACTCTGTTAAAATTACCTAGTACAATTTTATCTCAGCTTTTATTTGGTAGCATTTTTGTTAAATTTGGATCAAAACTAATGAGCTAGGATACTTTTTCTAAAAAACGCACAAAAACGCACAATAGCATAAGTTCCAAAACTGTGTTAAACACTAATTTAATTTCATTTCTGTTAAAATTACCTAGTACAATTTTATCTCAGCTTTTATTTGGTAGCATTTATGTTCAATTTTGATCAAAACTGAATGAGCTAGGATCTTTTTCTAAAAAACGCACAAAAACGCACAAAAGCAAAAAGGCCAAAACTTTGTTAAACTCTGATTATATTTTAACTCTGATAAGTAACCTAGTTTAGTATTATCTCAGCTTTAATTTGGTACCATTTTTGTTCAATATTGATCAAAACTGAATAAGTTAAGATCTTTTTCTAAAAAACGCACAAAAACGCACAATAGCAAAAATGCCAAAACTTTGTTAAAAACTAATTTTTTTCAATTCTGTTAGAATTACTTAGTACGGTATTATCTCAGTTTATTTTGTAAACATTTTTGTTCAATTTGGATCAAAACTGAATAAGCTAGGATCTTTTTCTAAAAAACGCACAAAAACGCACAAAAGCAAAAATGCGAAAACTTTGTTAAACTCTGATTATATTTTAACTCTGATAAGTTACCTAGTAAAGTATTTTCTCAGCTTTAATTTGGTACCATTTTTGTTCAATTTTGATCAAAACTGAGTAAGCTAGGATCTTTTTCTAAAAAACGGACAAAAACGCACAAAAGCAAAAAATGCGAAAACTTTGTTAAACTCTGATTATATTTTAACTCTGATAAATTACCTAGTAAAGTATTATCTCAGCTTTAATTTGGTACCATTTTTGTCCAATTTTGATCAAAACTGAATAAGCTAGGATCTTTTTCTAAAAAACGCACAAAAACGCACAAAAACGCACAATAGCAAAAATGCCAAAACTTTGTTAAAAACTAATTTTTTTCAATTCTGTTAGAATTACTTAGTACGGTATTATCTCAGTTTATTTTGTTAACATTTTTGTTCAATTTGGATCAAAGCTGAATAAGCTAAGATACTTTTTCTAAAAAACGGACAAAAACGCATAATAGCAAAAACGCCAAAACTTTGTTAAACACTAATTTAATTTCATTTCTCTTAAAATTACCTTGTACAGTTTCATCTCAGCTTTTATTTGGTAGCATTTTTGTGCAATTTTGATCGAAACTGAATGAGCTAGGATCTTTTTCTAAAAAACGGACAAAAACGCACAAAAGCAAAAATGCTAAAACTTTGTTTAACTCTGATTCTATTTAAACTCTGTTATAATTACCTAGTAAAGTATTATCTCATTTTTAATTTGGTAACATTTTTGTCTTATTTGGATCAAAACTGAATAAGCTAAGATACTTTTTCTAAAAAACGGACAAAAACGCATAATGGCAAAAACGCCAAAACTTTGTTAAACACTAATTTAATTTCATTTCTCTTAAAATTACCTTGTACAGTTTCATCTCAGCTTTTATTTGGTAGCATTTTTGTGCAATTTTGATCGAAACTGAATGAGCTAGGATCTTTTTCTAAAAAACGGACAAAAACGCACAAAAGCAAAAATGCGAAAACTTTGTTAAACTCTGATTATATTTTAACTCTGATAAGTTACCTAGTAAAGTATTATCTCAGCTTTAATTTGGTACCATTTTTGTGCAATTTTGATCAAAACTGAATAAGCTAGGATCTTTTTCTAAAAAACGCACAAAAACGCACAATAGCAAAAATGCCAAAACTTTGTTAAAAACTAATTTTTTTCAATTCTGTTAGAATTACTTAGTACGGTATTATCTCAGTTTATTTTGTTAACATTTTTGTTCAATTTGGATCAAAGCTGAATAAGCTAAGATACTTTTTCTAAAATACGCACAAAATCACACAAAACCAAAAATGCGAAAACTTTGTTAAACACTAATTTTTTTTCAACTCTGTTAAAATTACTTAGTACAGTTTTATCTCAGCTATTATTTGGTACCATTTTTGTTCTATTTTGATCAAAACTGAATGAGCTAGGATCTTTTTCTAAAAAACGCACAAAAACGCACAAAAACGCACTATAGCAAAAATGCCAAAACTCTGATAAACACATATTTTATTTCGACTCTGTTAAAATTACCTAGTACAATTTTATCTCAGCTTTTATTTGGTAGCATTTTTGTTAAATTTGGATCAAAACTAATGAGCTAGGATACTTTTTCTAAAAAAAGCACAAAAACGCACTATAGCAAAAATGCCAAAACTCTGATAAACACATATTTTATTTCGACTCTGTTAAAATTACCTAGTACAATTTTATCTCAGCTTTTATTTGGTAGCATTTTTGTTAAATTTGGATCAAAACTAATGAGCTAGGATACTTTTTCTAAAAAACGCACAAAAACGCACAATAGCATAAGTTCCAAAACTGTGTTAAACACTAATTTAATTTCATTTCTGTTAAAATTACCTAGTACAATTTTATCTCAGCTTTTATTTGGTAGCATTTATGTTCAATTTTGATCAAAACTGAATGAGCTAGGATCTTTTTCTAAAAAACGCACAAAAACGCACAAAAGCAAAAAGGCCAAAACTTTGTTAAACTCTGATTATATTTTAACTCTGATAAGTAACCTAGTTTAGTATTATCTCAGCTTTAATTTGGTACCATTTTTGTTCAATATTGATCAAAACTGAATAAGTTAAGATCTTTTTCTAAAAAACGCACAAAAACGCACAATAGCAAAAATGCCAAAACTTTGTTAAAAACTAATTTTTTTCAATTCTGTTAGAATTACTTAGTACGGTACTATCTCAGTTTATTTTGTAAACATTTTTGTTCAATTTGGATCAAAACTGAATAAGCTAGGATCTTTTTCTAAAAAACGCACAAAAACGCACAAAAGCAAAAATGCGAAAACTTTGTTAAACTCTGATTATATTTTAACTCTGATAAGTTACCTAGTAAAGTATTTTCTCAGCTTTAATTTGGTACCATTTTTGTTCAATTTTGATCAAAACTGAGTAAGCTAGGATCTTTTTCTAAAAAACGGACAAAAACGCACAAAAGCAAAAAATGCGAAAACTTTGTTAAACTCTGATTATATTTTAACTCTGATAAATTACCTAGTAAAGTATTATCTCAGCTTTAATTTGGTACCATTTTTGTCCAATTTTGATCAAAACTGAATAAGCTAGGATCTTTTTCTAAAAAACGCACAAAAACGCACAAAAAAGCACAATAGCAAAAATGCCAAAACTTTGTTAAAAACTAATTTTTTTCAATTCTGTTAGAATTACTTAGTACGGTATTATCTCAGTTTATTTTGTTAACATTTTTGTTCAATTTGGATCAAAGCTGAATAAGCTAAGATACTTTTTCTAAAAAACGGACAAAAACGCATAATAGCAAAAACGCCAAAACTTTGTTAAACACTAATTTAATTTCATTTCTCTTAAAATTACCTTGTACAGTTTCATCTCAGCTTTTATTTGGTAGCATTTTTGTGCAATTTTGATCGAAACTGAATGAGCTAGGATCTTTTTCTAAAAAACGGACAAAAACGCACAAAAGCAAAAATGCTAAAACTTTGTTTAACTCTGATTCTATTTAAACTCTGTTATAATTACCTAGTAAAGTATTATCTCATTTTTAATTTGGTAACATTTTTGTCTTATTTGGATCAAAACTGAATAAGCTAAGATACTTTTTCTAAAAAACGGACAAAAACGCATAATGGCAAAAACGCCAAAACTTTGTTAAACACTAATTTAATTTCATTTCTCTTAAAATTACCTTGAACAGTTTCATCTCAGCTTTTATTTGGTAGCATTTTTGTGCAATTTTGATCGAAACTGAATGAGCTAGGATCTTTTTCTAAAAAACGGACAAAAACGCACAAAAGCAAAAATGCGAAAACTTTGTTAAACTCTGATTATATTTTAACTCTGATAAGTTACCTAGTAAAGTATTATCTCAGCTTTAATTTGGTACCATTTTTGTGCAATTTTGATCAAAACTGAATAAGCTAGGATCTTTTTCTAAAAAACGCACAAAAACGCACAATAGCAAAAATGCCAAAACTTTGTTAAAAACTAATTTTTTTCAATTCTGTTAGAATTACTTAGTACGGTATTATCTCAGTTTATTTTGTTAACATTTTTGTTCAATTTGGATCAAAGCTGAATAAGCTAAGATACTTTTTCTAAAATACGCACAAAATCACACAAAACCAAAAATGCGAAAACTTTGTTAAACACTAATTTTTTTTCAACTCTGTTAAAATTACTTAGTACAGTTTTATCTCAGCTATTATTTGGTACCATTTTTGTTCTATTTTGATCAAAACTGAATGAGCTAGGATCTTTTTCTAAAAAACGCACAAAAACGCACAAAAACGCACTATAGCAAAAATGCCAAAACTCTGATAAACACATATTTTATTTCGACTCTGTTAAAATTACCTAGTACAATTTTATCTCAGCTTTTATTTGGTAGCATTTTTGTTAAATTTGGATCAAAACTAATGAGCTAGGATACTTTTTCTAAAAAAAGCACAAAAACGCACTATAGCAAAAATGCCAAAACTCTGATAAACACATATTTTATTTCGACTCTGTTAAAATTACCTAGTACAATTTTATCTCAGCTTTTATTTGGTAGCATTTTTGTTAAATTTGGATCAAAACTAATGAGCTAGGATACTTTTTCTAAAAAACGCACAAAAACGCACAATAGCATTAGTTCCAAAACTGTGTTAAACACTAATTTAATTTCATTTCTGTTAAAATTACCTAGTACAATTTTATCTCAGCTTTTATTTGGTAGCATTTATGTTCAATTTTGATCAAAACTGAATGAGCTAGGATCTTTTTCTAAAAAACGCACAAAAACGCACAAAAGCAAAAAGGCCAAAACTTTGTTAAACTCTGATTATATTTTAACTCTGATAAGTAACCTAGTTTAGTATTATCTCAGCTTTAATTTGGTACCATTTTTGTTCAATATTGATCAAAACTGAATAAGTTAAGATCTTTTTCTAAAAAACGCACAAAAACGCACAATAGCAAAAATGCCAAAACTTTGTTAAAAACTAATTTTTTTCAATTCTGTTAGAATTACTTAGTACGGTATTATCTCAGTTTATTTTGTTAACATTTTTGTTCAATTTGGATCAAAGCTGAATAAGCTAAGATACTTTTTCTAAAATACGCACAAAATCACACAAAACCAAAAATGCGAAAACTTTGTTAAACACTAATTTTTTTTCAACTCTGTTAAAATTACTTAGTACAGTTTTATCTCAGCTATTATTTGGTACCATTTTTGTTCTATTTTGATCAAAACTGAATGAGCTAGGATCTTTTTCTAAAAAACGGACAAAAACGCACAAAAGCAAAAATGCGAAAACTTTGTTAAACTCTGATTATATTTTAACTCTGATAAGTTACCTAGTAAAGTATTATCTCAGCTTTAATTTGGTACCATTTTTGTTCAATTTTGATCAAAACTGAATAAGCTAGGATCTTTTTCTAAAAAACGCACAAAAACGCACAAAAGCAAAAATGCGAAAACTTTGTTAAACTCTGATTATATTTTAACTCTGATAAGTTACCTAGTAAAGTATTTTCTCAGCTTTAATTTGGTACCATTTTTGTTCAATTTTGATCAAAACTGAGTAAGCTAGGATCTTTTTCTAAAAAACGGACAAAAACGCACAAAAGCAAAAAATGCGAAAACTTTGTTAAACTCTGATTATATTTTAACTCTGATAAATTACCTAGTAAAGTATTATCTCAGCTTTAATTTGGTACCATTTTTGTTCAATTTTGATCAAAACTGAATAAGCTAGGATCTTTTTCTAAAAAACGCACAAAAACGCACAAAAACGCACAATAGCAAAAATGCCAAAACTTTGTTAAAAACTAATTTTTTTCAATTCTGTTAGAATTACTTAGTACGGTATTATCTCAGTTTATTTTGTAAACATTTTTGTTCAATTTGGATATAAACTGAATAAGCTAGGATCTTTTTCTAAAAAACGCACAAAAACGCACAAAAACAAAAATGCGAAAACTTTGTTAAACACTATTTTTTTTTCAACTCTGTTTAAATTACCTAGTACAGTTTTATCTCAGCTATTATTTGGTACCATTTTTGTTCTATTTTGATCAAAACTGAATGAGCTAGGATCTTTTTCTAAAAAACGCACAAAAACGCACAAAAACGCACTATAGCAAAAATGCCAAAACTCTGATAAACACATATTTTATTTCGACTCTGTTAAAATTACCTAGTACAATTTTATCTCAGCTTTTATTTGGTAGCATTTTTGTTAAATTTGGATCAAAACTAATGAGCTAGGATACTTTTTCTAAAAAACGCACAAAAACGCACAAAAGCAAAAATGCTAAAACTTTGTTTAACTCTGATTCTATTTAAACTCTGTTATAATTACCTAGTAAAGTATTATCTCATTTTTAATTTGGTAACATTTTTGTCTTATTTGGATCAAAACTGAATAAGCTAAGATACTTTTTCTAAAAAACGGACAAAAACGCATAATGGCAAAAACGCCAAAACTTTGTTAAACACTAATTTAATTTCATTTCTCTTAAAATTACCTTGTACAGTTTCATCTCAGCTTTTATTTGGTAGCATTTTTGTGCAATTTTGATCGAAACTGAATGAGCTAGGATCTTTTTCTAAAAAACGGACAAAAACGCACAAAAGCAAAAATGCGAAAACTTTGTTAAACTCTGATTATATTTTAACTCTGATAAGTTACCTAGTAAAGTATTATCTCAGCTTTAATTTGGTACCATTTTTGTTCAATTTTGATCAAAACTGAATAAGCTAGGATCTTTTTCTAAAAAACGCACAAAAACGCACAAAAGCAAAAATGCGAAAACTTTGTTAAACTCTGATTATATTTTAACTCTGATAAGTTACCTAGTAAAGTATTTTCTCAGCTTTAATTTGGTACCATTTTTGTTCAATTTTGATCAAAACTGAGTAAGCTAGGATCTTTTTCTAAAAAACGGACAAAAACGCACAAAAGCAAAAAATGCGAAAACTTTGTTAAACTCTGATTATATTTTAACTCTGATAAATTACCTAGTAAAGTATTATCTCAGCTTTAATTTGGTACCATTTTTGTTCAATTTTGATCAAAACTGAATAAGCTAGGATCTTTTTCTAAAAAACGCACAAAAACGCACAAAAACGCACAATAGCAAAAATGCCAAAACTTTGTTAAAAACTAATTTTTTTCAATTCTGTTAGAATTACTTAGTACGGTATTATCTCAGTTTATTTTGTTAACATTTTTGTTCAATTTGGATCAAAGCTGAATAAGCTAAGATACTTTTTCTAAAAAACGGACAAAAACGCATAATAGCAAAAACGCCAAAACTTTGTTAAACACTAATTTAATTTCATTTCTCTTAAAATTACCTTGTACAGTTTCATCTCAGCTTTTATTTGGTAGCATTTTTGTGCAATTTTGATCGAAACTGAATGAGCTAGGATCTTTTTCTAAAAAACGGACAAAAACGCACAAAAGCAAAAATGCTAAAACTTTGTTTAACTCTGATTCTATTTAAACTCTGTTATAATTACCTAGTAAAGTATTATCTCATTTTTAATTTGGTAACATTTTTGTCTTATTTGGATCAAAACTGAATAAGCTAAGATACTTTTTCTAAAAAACGGACAAAAACGTATAATGGCAAAAACGCCAAAACTTTGTTTAACACTAATTTAATTTCATTTCTCTTAAAATTACCTTGTACAGTTTCATCTCAGCTTTTATTTGGTAGCATTTTTGTGCAATTTTGATCGAAACTGAATGAGCTAGGATCTTTTTCTAAAAAACGGACAAAAACGCACAAAAGCAAAAATGCGAAAACTTTGTTAAACTCTGATTATATTTTAACTCTGATAAGTTACCTAGTAAAGTATTATCTCAGCTTTAATTTGGTACCATTTTTGTTCAATTTTGATCAAAACTGAATAAGCTAGGATCTTTTTCTAAAAAACGCACAAAAACGCACAAAAGCAAAAATGCGAAAACTTTGTTAAACTCTGATTATATTTTAACTCTGATAAATTACCTAGTAAAGTATTATCTCAGCTTTAATTTGGTACCATTTTTGTTCAATTTTGATCAAAACTGAATAAGCTAGGATCTTTTTCTAAAAAACGCACAAAAACGCACAAAAACGCACAATAGCAAAAATGCCAAAACTTTGTTAAAAACTAATTTTTTTCAATTCTGTTAGAATTACTTAGTACGGTATTATCTCAGTTTATTTTGTTAACATTTTTGTTCAATTTGGATCAAAGCTGAATAAGCTAAGATACTTTTTCTAAAAAACGGACAAAAACGCATAATAGCAAAAACGCCAAAACTTTGTTAAACACTAATTTAATTTCATTTCTCTTAAAATTACCTTGTACAGTTTCATCTCAGCTTTAATTTGGTACCATTTTTGTTCAATTTTGATCAAAACTGAATAAGCTAGGATCTTTTTCTAAAAAACGCACAAAAACGCACAAAAGCAAAAATGCGAAAACTTTGTTAAACTCTGATTATATTTTAACTCTGATAAGTTACCTAGTAAAGTATTTTCTCAGCTTTAATTTGGTACCATTTTTGTTCAATTTTGATCAAAACTGAGTAAGCTAGGATCTTTTTCTAAAAAACGGACAAAAACGCACAATAGCAAAAATGCCAAAACTTTGTTAAAAACTAATTTTTTTCAATTCTGTTAGAATTACTTAGTACGGTATTATCTCAGTTTATTTTGTTAACATTTTTGTTCAATTTGGATCAAAGCTGAATAAGCTAAGATACTTTTTCTAAAATACGCACAAAATCACACAAAACCAAAAATGCGAAAACTTTGTTAAACACTAATTTTTTTTCAACTCTGTTAAAATTACTTAGTACAGTTTTATCTCAGCTATTATTTGGTACCATTTTTGTTCTATTTTGATCAAAACTGAATGAGCTAGGATCTTTTTCTAAAAAACGCACAAAAACGCACAAAAACGCACTATAGCAAAAATGCCAAAACTCTGATAAACACATATTTTATTTCGACTATGTTAAAATTACCAAGTACAATTTTATCTCAGCTTTTATTTGGTAGCATTTTTGTTAAATTTGGATCAAAACTAATGAGCTAGGATACTTTTTCTAAAAAAAGCACAAAAACGCACTATAGCAAAAATGCCAAAACTCTGATAAACACATATTTTATTTCGACTCTGTTAAAATTACCTAGTACAATTTTATCTCAGCTTTTATTTGGTAGCATTTTTGTTAAATTTGGATCAAAACTAATGAGCTAGGATACTTTTTCTAAAAAAAGCACAAAAACGCACTATAGCAAAAATGCCAAAACTCTGATAAACACATATTTTATTTCGACTCTGTTAAAATTACCTAGTACAATTTTATCTCAGCTTTTATTTGGTAGCATTTTTGTTAAATTTGGATCAAAACTAATGAGCTAGGATACTTTTTCTAAAAAAAGCACAAAAACGCACAATAGCAAAAATGCCAAAACTTTGTTAAAAACTAATTTTTTTCAATTCTGTTAGAATTACTTAGTACGGTATTATCTCAGTTTATTTTGTAAACATTTTTGTTCAATTTGGATCAAAACTGAATAAGCTAGGATCTTTTTCTAAAAAACGCACAAAAACGCACAAAAACAAAAATGCGAAAACTTTGTTAAACACTATTTTTTTTTCAACTCTGTTTAAATTACCTAGTACAGTTTTATCTCAGCTATTATTTGGTACCATTTTTGTTCCATTTTGATCAAAACTGAATGAGCTAGGATCTTTTTCTAAAAAACGCACAAAAACGCACAAAAACGCACTATAGCAAAAATGCCAAAACTCTGATAAACACATATTTTATTTCGACTCTGTTAAAATTACCTAGTACAATTTTATCTCAGCTTTTATTTGGTAGCATTTTTGTTAAATTTGGATCAAAACTAATGAGCTAGGATACTTTTTCTAAAAAACGCACAAAAACGCACAATAGCATAAGTTCCAAAACTGTGTTAAACACTAATTTAATTTCATTTCTGTTAAAATTACCTAGTACAATTTTATCTCAGCTTTTATTTGGTAGCATTTATGTTCAATTTTGATCAAAACTGAATGAGCTAGGATCTTTTTCTAAAAAACGCACAAAAACGCACAAAAGCAAAAAGGCCAAAACTTTGTTAAACTCTGATTATATTTTAACTCTGATAAGTAACCTAGTTTAGTATTATCTCAGCTTTAATTTGGTACCATTTTTGTTCAATATTGATCAAAACTGAATAAGTTAAGATCTTTTTCTAAAAAACGCACAAAAACGCACAATAGCAAAAATGCCAAAACTTTGTTAAAAACTAATTTTTTTCAATTCTGTTAGAATTACTTAGTACGGTATTATCTCAGTTTATTTTGTAAACATTTTTGTTCAATTTGGATCAAAACTGAATAAGCTAGGATCTTTTTCTAAAAAACGCACAAAAACGCACAAAAACAAAAATGCGAAAACTTTGTTAAACACTATTTTTTTTTCAACTCTGTTTAAATTACCTAGTACAGTTTTATCTCAGCTATTATTTGGTACCATTTTTGTTCTATTTTGATCAAAACTGAATGAGCTAGGATCTTTTTCTAAAAAACGCACAAAAACGCACAAAAACGCACTATAGCAAAAATGCCAAAACTCTGATAAACACATATTTTATTTCGACTCTGTTAAAATTACCTAGTACAATTTTATCTCAGCTTTTATTTGGTAGCATTTTTGTTAAATTTGGATCAAAACTAATGAGCTAGGATACTTTTTCTAAAAAACGCACAAAAACGCACAAAAGCAAAAATGCTAAAACTTTGTTTAACTCTGATTCTATTTAAACTCTGTTATAATTACCTAGTAAAGTATTATCTCATTTTTAATTTGGTAACATTTTTGTCTTATTTGGATCAAAACTGAATAAGCTAAGATACTTTTTCTAAAAAACGGACAAAAACGCATAATGGCAAAAACGCCAAAACTTTGTTAAACACTAATTTAATTTCATTTCTCTTAAAATTACCTTGTACAGTTTCATCTCAGCTTTTATTTGGTAGCATTTTTGTGCAATTTTGATCGAAACTGAATGAGCTAGGATCTTTTTCTAAAAAACGGACAAAAACGCACAAAAGCAAAAATGCGAAAACTTTGTTAAACTCTGATTATATTTTAACTCTGATAAGTTACCTAGTAAAGTATTATCTCAGCTTTAATTTGGTACCATTTTTGTTCAATTTTGATCAAAACTGAATAAGCTAGGATCTTTTTCTAAAAAACGCACAAAAACGCACAAAAACGCACAATAGCAAAAATGCCAAAACTTTGTTAAAAACTAATTTTTTTCAATTCTGTTAGAATTACTTAGTACGGTATTATCTCAGTTTATTTTGTTAACATTTTTGTTCAATTTGGATCAAAGCTGAATAAGCTAAGATACTTTTTCTAAAAAACGGACAAAAACGCATAATAGCAAAAACGCCAAAACTTTGTTAAACACTAATTTAATTTCATTTCTCTTAAAATTACCTTGTACAGTTTCATCTCAGCTTTAATTTGGTACCATTTTTGTTCAATTTTGATCAAAACTGAATAAGCTAGGATCTTTTTCTAAAAAACGCACAAAAACGCACAAAAGCAAAAATGCGAAAACTTTGTTAAACTCTGATTATATTTTAACTCTGATAAGTTACCTAGTAAAGTATTTTCTCAGCTTTAATTTGGTACCATTTTTGTTCAATTTTGATCAAAACTGAGTAAGCTAGGATCTTTTTCTAAAAAACGGACAAAAACGCACAATAGCAAAAATGCCAAAACTTTGTTAAAAACTAATTTTTTTCAATTCTGTTAGAATTACTTAGTACGGTATTATCTCAGTTTATTTTGTTAACATTTTTGTTCAATTTGGATCAAAGCTGAATAAGCTAAGATACTTTTTCTAAAATACGCACAAAATCACACAAAACCAAAAATGCGAAAACTTTGTTAAACACTAATTTTTTTTCAACTCTGTTAAAATTACTTAGTACAGTTTTATCTCAGCTATTATTTGGTACCATTTTTGTTCTATTTTGATCAAAACTGAATGAGCTAGGATCTTTTTCTAAAAAACGCACAAAAACGCACAAAAACGCACTATAGCAAAAATGCCAAAACTCTGATAAACACATATTTTATTTCGACTATGTTAAAATTACCAAGTACAATTTTATCTCAGCTTTTATTTGGTAGCATTTTTGTTAAATTTGGATCAAAACTAATGAGCTAGGATACTTTTTCTAAAAAAAGCACAAAAACGCACTATAGCAAAAATGCCAAAACTCTGATAAACACATATTTTATTTCGACTCTGTTAAAATTACCTAGTACAATTTTATCTCAGCTTTTATTTGGTAGCATTTTTGTTAAATTTGGATCAAAACTAATGAGCTAGGATACTTTTTCTAAAAAAAGCACAAAAACGCACTATAGCAAAAATGCCAAAACTCTGATAAACACATATTTTATTTCGACTCTGTTAAAATTACCTAGTACAATTTTATCTCAGCTTTTATTTGGTAGCATTTTTGTTAAATTTGGATCAAAACTAATGAGCTAGGATACTTTTTCTAAAAAAAGCACAAAAACGCACAATAGCAAAAATGCCAAAACTTTGTTAAAAACTAATTTTTTTCAATTCTGTTAGAATTACTTAGTACGGTATTATCTCAGTTTATTTTGTAAACATTTTTGTTCAATTTGGATCAAAACTGAATAAGCTAGGATCTTTTTCTAAAAAACGCACAAAAACGCACAAAAACAAAAATGCGAAAACTTTGTTAAACACTATTTTTTTTTCAACTCTGTTTAAATTACCTAGTACAGTTTTATCTCAGCTATTATTTGGTACCATTTTTGTTCTATTTTGATCAAAACTGAATGAGCTAGGATCTTTTTCTAAAAAACGCACAAAAACGCACAAAAACGCACTATAGCAAAAATGCCAAAACTCTGATAAACACATATTTTATTTCGACTCTGTTAAAATTACCTAGTACAATTTTATCTCAGCTTTTATTTGGTAGCATTTTTGTTAAATTTGGATCAAAACTAATGAGCTAGGATACTTTTTCTAAAAAACGCACAAAAACGCACAATAGCATAAGTTCCAAAACTGTGTTAAACACTAATTTAATTTCATTTCTGTTAAAATTACCTAGTACAATTTTATCTCAGCTTTTATTTGGTAGCATTTATGTTCAATTTTGATCAAAACTGAATGAGCTAGGATCTTTTTCTAAAAAACGCACAAAAACGCACAAAAGCAAAAAGGCCAAAACTTTGTTAAACTCTGATTATATTTTAACTCTGATAAGTAACCTAGTTTAGTATTATCTCAGCTTTAATTTGGTACCATTTTTGTTCAATATTGATCAAAACTGAATAAGTTAAGATCTTTTTCTAAAAAACGCACAAAAACGCACAATAGCAAAAATGCCAAAACTTTGTTAAAAACTAATTTTTTTCAATTCTGTTAGAATTACTTAGTACGGTATTATCTCAGTTTATTTTGTAAACATTTTTGTTCAATTTGGATCAAAACTGAATAAGCTAGGATCTTTTTCTAAAAAACGCACAAAAACGCACAAAAACAAAAATGCGAAAACTTTGTTAAACACTATTTTTTTTTCAACTCTGTTTAAATTACCTAGTACAGTTTTATCTCAGCTATTATTTGGTACCATTTTTGTTCTATTTTGATCAAAACTGAATGAGCTAGGATCTTTTTCTAAAAAACGCACAAAAACGCACAAAAACGCACTATAGCAAAAATGCCAAAACTCTGATAAACACATATTTTATTTCGACTCTGTTAAAATTACCTAGTACAATTTTATCTCAGCTTTTATTTGGTAGCATTTTTGTTAAATTTGGATCAAAACTAATGAGCTAGGATACTTTTTCTAAAAAACGCACAAAAACGCACAAAAGCAAAAATGCTAAAACTTTGTTTAACTCTGATTCTATTTAAACTCTGTTATAATTACCTAGTAAAGTATTATCTCATTTTTAATTTGGTAACATTTTTGTCTTATTTGGATCAAAACTGAATAAGCTAAGATACTTTTTCTAAAAAACGGACAAAAACGCATAATGGCAAAAACGCCAAAACTTTGTTAAACACTAATTTAATTTCATTTCTCTTAAAATTACCTTGTACAGTTTCATCTCAGCTTTTATTTGGTAGCATTTTTGTGCAATTTTGATCGAAACTGAATGAGCTAGGATCTTTTTCTAAAAAACGGACAAAAACGCACAAAAGCAAAAATGCGAAAACTTTGTTAAACTCTGATTATATTTTAACTCTGATAAGTTACCTAGTAAAGTATTATCTCAGCTTTAATTTGGTACCATTTTTGTTCAATTTTGATCAAAACTGAATAAGCTAGGATCTTTTTCTAAAAAACGCACAAAAACGCACAAAAGCAAAAATGCGAAAACTTTGTTAAACTCTGATTATATTTTAACTCTGATAAGTAACCTAGTAAAGTATTTTCTCAGCTTTAATTTGGTACCATTTTTGTTCAATTTTGATCAAAACTGAGTAAGCTAGGATCTTTTTCTAAAAAACGGACAAAAACGCACAAAAGCAAAAAATGCGAAAACTTTGTTAAACTCTGATTATATTTTAACTCTGATAAATTACCTAGTAAAGTATTATCTCAGCTTTAATTTGGTACCATTTTTGTCCAATTTTGATCAAAACTGAATAAGCTAGGATCTTTTTCTAAAAAACGCACAAAAACGCACAAAAACGCACAATAGCAAAAATGCCAAAACTTTGTTAAAAACTAATTTTTTTCAATTCTGTTAGAATTACTTAGTACGGTATTATCTCAGTTTATTTTGTTAACATTTTTGTTCAATTTGGATCAAAGCTGAATAAGCTAAGATACTTTTTCTAAAAAACGGACAAAAACGCATAATAGCAAAAACGCCAAAACTTTGTTAAACACTAATTTAATTTCATTTCTCTTAAAATTACCTTGTACAGTTTCATCTCAGCTTTAATTTGGTACCATTTTTGTTCAATTTTGATCAAAACTGAATAAGCTAGGATCTTTTTCTAAAAAACGCACAAAAACGCACAAAAGCAAAAATGCGAAAACTTTGTTAAACTCTGATTATATTTTAACTCTGATAAGTTACCTAGTAAAGTATTTTCTCAGCTTTAATTTGGTACCATTTTTGTTCAATTTTGATCAAAACAGGGTAAGCTAGGATCTTTTTCTAAAAAACGGACAAAAACGCACAAAAGCAAAAAATGCGAAAACTTTGTTAAACTCTGATTATATTTTAACTCTGATAAATTACCTAGTAAAGTATTATCTCAGCTTTAATTTGGTACCATTTTTGTTCAATTTTGATCAAAACTGAATAAGCTAGGATCTTTTTCTAAAAAACGCACAAAAACGCACAAAAACGCACAATAGCAAAAATGCCAAAACTTTGTTAAAAACTAATTTTTTTCAATTCTGTTAGAATTACTTAGTACGGTATTATCTCAGTTTATTTTGTTAACATTTTTGTTCAATTTGGATCAAAGCTGAATAAGCTAAGATACTTTTTCTAAAAAACGCACAAAATCACACAAAACCAAAAATGCGAAAACTTTGTTAAACACTAATTTTTTTTCAACTCTGTTAAAATTACTTAGTACAGTTTTATCTCAGCTTTTATTTGGTAGCATTTTTGTTAGATTTGGATCAAAACTAATGAGCTAGGATACTTTTTCTAAAAAACGCACAAAAACGCACAAAAACGCACTATAGCAAAAATGCCAAAACTCTGATAAACACATATTTTATTTCGACTCTGTTAAAATTACCTAGTACAATTTTATCTCAGCTTTTATTTGGTAGCATTTTTGTTAAATTTGGATCAAAACTAATGAGCTAGGATACTTTTTCTAAAAAACGCACAAAAACGCACAAAAACGCACTATAGCAAAAATGCCAAAACTCTTATAAACACATATTTTATTTCGACTCTGTTAAAATTACCTAGTACAATTTTATCTCAGCTTTTATTTGGTAGCATTTTTGTTAAATTTGGATCAAAACTAATGAGCAAGGATACTTTTTCTAAAAAACGCACAAAAACGCACAATAGCATAAGTTCCAAAACTGTGTTAAACATTAATTTTTTTTTTCCAATCCAGTTTAAAATAATTAAGGTCAGATTTATATCAGCTTTTATTTGGTACCATTTTTGTTCAATTATGATAAAAACTGAATGAGCTAGGATACTTTTTCTAAAAAACGCACAAAAACGCACAAAAACACACAATAGCAAAAATCCCTAAACTTTGTTTAACTCTGATTCTATTTTAACTCTGTTAAAATAACCTATTAAGTATTATCTCATTTTTAATTTGGTAACATTTTTGTCTAATTTGGATCAAAACTGAATAAGCTAAGATACTTTTTCTAAAAAACGGACAAAAACGCATAATAGCAAAAATGCCAAAACTTTGTTAAACACTAATTTAATTTCATTTCTGTTAAAATTACCTAGTACAATTTTATCTCAGCTTTTATTTGGTAGCATTTTTGTTCAATTTTGATCAAAACTGAATGAGCTAGGATCTTTTTCTAAAAAACGCACAAAAACGCACAAAAACGCACTATAGCAAAAATGCCAAAACTCTGATAAACACATATTTTATTTCGACTCTGTTAAAATTACCTAGTACAATTTTATCTCAGCTTTTATTTGGTAGCATTTTTGTTAAATTTGGATCAAAACTAATGAGCTAGGATACTTTTTCTAAAAAACGCACAAAAACGCACAATAGCATAAGTTCCAAAACTGTGTTAAACATTAATTTTTTTTTTCCAATCCAGTTTAAAATAATTAAGGTCAGATTTATATCAGCTTTTATTTGGTACCATTTTTGTTCAATTATGATAAAAACTGAATGAGCTAGGATACTTTTTCTAAAAAACGCACAAAAACGCACAAAAACACACAATAGCAAAAATCCCTAAACTTTGTTTAACTCTGATTCTATTTTAACTCTGTTAAAATAACCTATTAAGTATTATCTCATTTTTAATTTGGTAACATTTTTGTCTAATTTGGATCAAAACTGAATAAGCTAAGATACTTTTTCTAAAAAACGGACAAAAACGCATAATAGCAAAAATGCCAAAACTTTGTTAAACACTAATTTAATTTCATTTCTGTTAAAATTACCTAGTACAATTTTATCTCAGCTTTTATTTGGTAGCATTTTTGTTCAATTTTGATCAAAACTGAATGAGCTAGGATCTTTTTCTAAAAAACGCACAAAAACAGACAAAAGCAAAAAGGCCAAAACTTTGTTAAACTCTGATTATATTTTAACTCAGATAAGTTACCTAGTAAAGTATTATCTCAGCTTTAATTTGGTACCATTTTTGTTCAATTTTGATCAAAACTGTATAAGCTAGGATCTTTTTCTAAAAAACGCACAAAAACGCACAAAAACGCACAATAGCAAAAATGCCAAAACTTTGTTAAAAACTAATTTTTTTTCAACTCTGTTAAAATTACCTAGTACAGTTTTATCTCAGCTATTATTTGGTACCATTTTTGTTCTATTTTGATCAAAACTGAATGAGCTAGGATCTTTTTCTAAAAAACGCACAAAAACGCACAAAAACGCACAATAGCAAAAATGCCAAAACTTTGTTAAAAACTAATTTTTTTTCAACTCTGTTAAAATTACCTAGTAAAGTTTTATCTCAGCTTTAATTTGGTAACATAATTGTTCAATTTGGATCAAAACTAATTTAAGATCTTTTTCTAAAAAACGGACAAAAACGCACAAAAGCAAAAATGCGAAAACTTTGTTAAATTCTGATTATATTTTAACTCTGATAAGTTAACTAGTTAAGTATTATCTCAGCTTTAATTTGGTACCATTTTTGTTCAATTTTGATCAAAACTGAATAAGCTAGGATCTTTTTCTAAAAAACGCACAAAAACGCACAAAAACGCACAATAGCAAAAATGCCAAAACTTTGTTAAACAATAATTTTATTTCATTTCTCTAAAAATTACCTTGTACAGTTTTATCTCAGCTTTTATTTGGTAGCATTTTTGTTCAATTTTGATCAAAACTGAATGAGCTAGGATCTTTTTCTAAAAAACGGACAAAAATGCACAAAAGCAAAAATGCGAAAACTTTGTTAAACTCTGATTATATTTTAACTCAGATAAGTTACCTAGTAAAGTATTATCTCAGCTTTAATTTGGTACCATTTTTGTTCAATTTTGATCAAAACTGTAAAAGCTAGGATCTTTTTCTAAAAAACGCACAAAAACGCACAAAAACGCACAATAGCAAAAATGCCAAAACTTTGTTAAAAACTAATTTTTTTCAATTCTGTTAGAATTACTTAGTACGGTATTATCTCAGTTTATTTTGTTAACATTTCTGTTCAATTTGGATCAAAGCTAAATAAGATAAGATACTTTTTCTGAAAAACGCACAAAATCACACAAAACCAAAAATGCGAAAACTTTGTTAAACACTAATTTTTTTTCAACTCTGTTAAAATTACCTAGTACAGTTTTATCTCAGCTATTATTTGGTACGATTTTTGTTCTATTTTGATCAAAACTGAATGAGCTAGGATCTTTTTCTAAAAAACGCACAAAAACGCACAAAAACGCACTATAGCAAAAATGCCAAAACTCTGATAAACACATATTTTATTTCGACTCTGTTAAAATTACCTAGTACAATTTTATCTCAGCTTTTATTTGGTAGCATTTTTGTTAAATTTGGATCAAAACTGAATGAGCTAGGATACTTTTTCTAAAAAACGCACAAAAACGCACAAAAACAAACAATAGCAAAAATCCCTAAACTTTGTTTAACTCTGATTCTATTTTAACTCTGTTAAAATAACCTATTAAGTATTATCTCATTTTTAATTTGGTAACATTTTCGTCTAATTTGGATCAAAACTGAATAAGCTAAGATACTTTTTCTAAAAAACGGACAAAAACGCATAATATCAAAAATGCCAAAACTTTGTTAAACACTAATTTAATTTCATTTCTGTTAAAATTACCTAGTACAATTTTATCTCAGCTTTTATTTGGTAGCATTTTTGTTCAATTTTGATCAAAACTGAATGAGCTTGGATCTTTTTCTAAAAAACGCACAAAAACGCACAAAAGCAAAAAGGCCAAAACTTTGTTAAACTCTGATTATATTTAACTCTGATAAGTTACCTAGTAAAGTATTATCTCAGCTTTAATTTGGTAACATATTTGTTCAATTTGGATCAAAACTGAATAAGTTAAGATCTTTTTCTAAAAAACGGACAAAAACGCACAAAAGCAAAAATGCGAAAACTTTGTTAAAAACTAAAATTTTTTTTTTAATTCTGTTAGAATTACTTAGTACGGTATTATCTCATTTTATTTTGTTAACATTTTTGTTCAATTTGGATCAAAGCTAAATAAGATAAGACACTTTTTCTGAAAAACGCACAAAATCACACAAAACAAAAAATGCGAAAACTTTGTTAAACACTAATTTTTTTTCAACTCTGTTAAAATTACCTAGAACAATTTTATCTCAGCTTTTATTTGGTAGCATTTTTGTTCAATTTTGATCAAAACTGAATGAGCTAGGATCTTTTTCTAAAAAACGCACAAAAACGCACAAAAGCAAAAAGGCCAAAACTTTGTTAAACTCTGATTATATTTAACTCTGATAAGTCACCTAGTAAAGTATTATCTCAGCTTTAATTTGGTAACATATTTGTTCAATTTGGATCAAAACTGAATAAGTTAAGATCTTTTTCTAAATAACGGACAAAAACGCACAAAAGCAAAAATGCGAAAACTATGTTAAACTCTGATTATATTTTAACTCTGATAAGTCACCTAGTTAAGTATTATCTCAGCTTTAATTTGGTACCATTTTTGTTCAATTTTGATCAAAACTGAATAAGCTAGGA
This sequence comes from Brachionus asplanchnoidis, assembly GCA_025491095.1. Lineage (NCBI taxonomy): Eukaryota > Metazoa > Rotifera > Eurotatoria > Ploima > Brachionidae > Brachionus > Brachionus asplanchnoidis. The sequence goes on from JAILYF010000016.1 coordinate 3,091,902, forward strand.
TCTTTTTCTAAAAAACGCACAAAAACGCACAAAAACGCACAATAGCAAAAATGCCAAAACTTTGTTAAACACTAATTTTTTTTCAACTCTGTTAAAATTACCTAGTACAATTTTATCTCAGCTTTTATTTGGTAGCATTTTTGTTCAATTTTGATCAAAACTGAATGAGCTAGGATCTTTTTCTAAAAAACGCACAAAAACGCACAAAAGCAAAAAGGCCAAAACTTTGTTTTACTCTGATTCTATTTTAACTCTGATAAGTTACCTAGTAAAGTATTATCTCATTTTTAATTTGGTAACATTTTTGTTCAATTTTGATCAAAACTGAATGAGCTAGGATCTTTTTCAAAAAAACGGGCAAAAAAGCACAAAAGCAAAAATGCGAAAACTTTGTTAAAAATTAATTTTTTTCAATTCTGTTAGAATTACTTAGTTCGGTATTATCTCAGTTTATTTTGTTAACATTTTTGTTCAATCTGGATCAAAGCTAAATAAGATAAGATACTTTTTTTGAAAAACGCACAAAATCACACAAAACCAAAAATGCGAAAACTTTGTTAAACACTAATTTTTTTTCAACTCTGTAAAAATTACCTAGTACAATTTTATCTCAGCTTTTATTTGGTAGCATTTTTGTTCAATTTTGATCAAAACTGAATGAGCTAGGATCTTTTTCTAAAAAACGCACAAAAACGCACAAAAGCAAAAAGACCAAAACTTTGTTAAACTCTGATTATATTTAACTCTGATAAGTTACCTAGTAAATTATTATCTCAGCTTTAATTTGGTACCATTTTTGTTCAATTTTGATCAAAACTGAATAAGCTAGGATCTTTTTCTAAAAAACGCACAAAAACGCACAAAAACGCACAATAGCAAAAATGCCAAAACTTTGTTAAACACTAATTTAATTTCATTTCTCTTAAAATTACCTTGTACAGTTTTATCTCAGCTTTTATTTGGTAGCATTTTTGTTCAATTTTGATCAAAACTGAATGGGCTAGGATCTTTTTCAAAAAAAACGGGCAAAAAAGCACAAAAGCAAAAATGCGAAAACTTTGTTAAACTCTGATTATATTTTAACTCTGATAAGTTACCTAGTAAAGTATTATCTCAGCTTTAATTTGGTACCATTTTTGTTCAATTTTGATCAAAACTGAATAAGCTAGGATCTTTTTCTAAAAAACGGACAAAAACGCACAAAAGCAAAAATGCGAAAACTTTGTTAAACTCTGATTATATTTTAACTCTGATAAGTTACCTAGTAAAGTATTATCTCAGCTTTAATTTGGTACCATTTTTGTTCAATTTTGATCAAAACTGAATAAGCTAGGATCTTTTTCTAAAAAACGCACAAAAACGCACAATAGCAAAAATGCCAAAACTTTGTTAAAAACTAATTTTTTTCAATTCTGTTAGAATTACTTAGTACGGTATTATCTCAGTTTATTTTGTTAACATTTTTGTTCAATTTGGATCAAAGCTAAATAAGATAAGATACTTTTTCTGAAAAACGCACAAAATCACACAAAACCAAAAATGCGAAAACTTTGTTAAACACTAATTTTTTTTCAACTCTGTTAAAATTACCTAGTACAGTTTTATCTCAGCTATTATTTGGTACCATTTTTGTTCTATTTTGATCAAAACTGAATGAGCTAGGATCTTTTTCTAAAAAACGCACAAAAACGCACTATAGCACAAATGCCAAAACTCTGATAAACACATATTTTATTTCGACTCTGTTAAAATTACCTAGGACAATTTTATCTCAGCTTTTATTTGGTAGCATTTTTGTTAAATTTGGATCAAAACTAATGAGCTAGGATACTTTTTCTAAAAAACGCACAAAAACGAACAATAGCATAAGTGCCAAAACTGTGTTAAACATTAATTTTTTTTTTCCAATCCTGTTTAAAATAATTAAGGTCAGATTTATACCAGCTTTTATTTGGTACCATTTTTGTTCAATTATGATAAAAACTTAATGAGCTAGGATACTTTTTCTAAAAAACGGACAAAAACGCATAATAGCAAAAATGCCAAAACTTTGTTAAACACTAATTTAATTTCATTTCTGTTAAAATTACCTAGTACAATTTTATCTCAGCTTTTATTTGGTAGTATTTTTGTAAAATTTGGATCAAAACTAATGAGCTAGGATACTTTTTCTAAAAAACGCACAAAAACGCACAAAAGCAAAAATGCCAAAACTTTGTTTTACACTGATTCTATTTTAACTCTGATAAGTTACCTTGTAAAGTATTATCTCAGCTTTAATTTGGTACCATTTTTGTTCAATTATGATCAAAACTGAATGAGCTAGGATCTTTTTCTAAAAAACGCACAAAAACGCACAAAAACGCACAATAGCAAAAATGCCAAAACTTTGTTAAAAACTAATTTTTTTCAATTCTGTTAGAATTACTTAGTACGGTATTATCTCAGTTTATTTTGTTAACATTTTTGTTCAATTTGGATCAAAGCTGAATAAGCTAAGATACTTTTTCTAAAAAACGCACAAAATCACACAAAACCAAAAATGCGAAAACTTTGTTAAACACTATTTTTTTTTCAACTCTGTTAAAATTACCTAGTACAGTTTTATCTCAGCTATTATTTGGTACCATTTTTGTTCTATTTTGATCAAAACTGAATGAGCTAGGATCTTTTTCTAAAAAACGCACAAAAACGCACTATAGCACAAATGCCAAAACTCTGATAAACACATATTTTATTTCGACTCTGTTAAAATTACCTAGGACAATTTTATCTCAGCTTTTATTTGGTAGCATTTTTGTTAAATTTGGATCAAAACTAATGAGCTAGGATACTTTTTCTAAAAAACGCACAAAAACGCACAATAGTATAAGTGCCAAAACTGTGTTAAACATTAATTTTTTTTTTCCAATCCTGTTTAAAATAATTAAGGTCAGATTTATATCAGCTTTTATTTGGTACCATTTTTGTTCAATTATGATAAAAACTTAATGAGCTAGGATACTTTTTCTAAAAAACGGACAAAAACGCATAAAAGCAAAAATGCCAAAACTTTGTTAAACACTAATTTAATTTCATTTCTGTTAAAATTACCTAGTACAATTTTATCTCAGCTTTTATTTGGTAGTATTTTTGTAAAATTTGGATCAAAACTAATGAGCTAGGATAATTTTCTAAAAAACGCACAAAAACGCACAAAAGCAAAAATGCCAAAACTTTGTTTTACACTGATTCTATTTTAACTCTGATAAGTTACCTAGTAAAGTATTATCTCAGCTTTTATTTGGTACCATTTTTGTTCAATTATGATCAAAACTGAATGAGCTAGGATCTTTTTCTAAAAAACGCACAAAAACGCACAAAAACGCACAATAGCAAAAATGCCAAAACTTTGTTAAAAACTAATTTTTTTCAATTCTGTTAGAATTACTTAGTACGGTATTATCTCAGTTTATTTTGTTAACATTTTTGTTCAATTTGGATCAAAGCTGAATAAGCTAAGATTCTTTTTCTAAAAAACGCACAAAATCACACAAAACCAAAAATGCGAAAACTTTGTTAAACACTATTTTTTTTTCAACTCTGTTAAAATTACCTAGTACAGTTTTATCTCAGCTATTATTTGGTACCATTTTTGTTCTATTTTGATCAAAACTGAATGAGCTAGGATCTTTTTCTAAAAAATTAACAAAAACGCACAAAAACGCACTATAGCAAAAATGCCTAAACTTTGTTTAACTCTGATTCTATTTTAACTCTGTTAAAATAACCTATTAAGTTTTATCTCATTTTTAATTTGGTAACATTTTTGTCTTATTTGGATCAAAACAGAATAAGCTAAGATCTTTTTCTAAAAAACGGACAAGAACGCGCAAAAGCAAAAATGCGAAAACTTTGTTAAACTCTGATTATATTTTAACTCTGATAAGTTAACTAGTTAAGTATTATCTCAGCTTTTATTTGGTAGCATTTTTGTTCAATTTTGATAAAAACTGAATGAGCCAGGATCTTTTTCTAAAAAAAGCACAAAAACGCACAATAGCAAAAATGCCAAAACTTTGTTTAACTCTGATTCTATTTTAACTCTGTTAAAATTACCTAGTAAAGTTTTATCTCAGCTTTTATTTGGTAGCATTTTTGTTCAATTTTGATCAAAACTGAATGAGCTAGGATCTTTTTCTAAAAAACGCACAAAAACGCGCAAAAGCAAAAATGCGAAAACTTTGTTAAACTCTGATTATATTTTAACTCTGATAAGTAACATAGTAAAGTATTATCTCAGCTTTAATTTCGTAGCATATTTGTTCATTTTGGATCAAAACTGAATAAGTTAAGATCTTTTTCTAAAAAACGGACAAAAACGCATAATAGAAAAAATGCCAAAACTTTGTTAAATTCTGATTATATTTTAACTCTGATAAGTTACATAGTAAAGTATTATCTCAGCTTTAATTTGGTAACATATTTGTTCAATTTGGATCAAAACTGAATAAGTTAAGATCTTTTTCTAAAAAACGGACAAGAACGCGCAAAAGCAAAAATGCGAAAACTTTGTTAAACTGTGATTATATTTTAACTCTGATAAGTTCCCTTGTAAAGTATTATCTAAGCTTTAATTTGGTAACATATTTGTTTAATTTTGATCAAAACTGAGTGAGCTAGGATCTTGTTCTAAAAAACGCACAAAAACGCAAAAAAAACGCACAATAGCAAAAATGCCAAAACTTTGTTTAACTCTGATTCTATTTTAACTCTGATAAGTTCCCTTGTAAAGTATTATCTCAGCTTTAATTTGGTAACATATTTGTTTAATTTTGATCAAAACTGAATGAGCTAGGATCTTTTTCTAAAAAACGCAGAAAAACGCACAAAAAACGCACAATAGCAAAAATGCCAAAACTTTGTTTTACTCTGATTCTATTTTAACTCTGTTAAAATTACCTAGTAAAGGATTATCTCATTTTTAATTTGGTAACATTTTTGTCTAATTTGGATCTAAACTGAATAAGCTAAGATACTTTTTCTAAAAAACGGACAAAAACGCATAATAGCAAAAATGCCAAAACTTTGTTAAACACTAATTTAATTTCATTTCTCTTAAAATTACCTTGTACAGTTTTATCTCAGCTTTTATTTGGTAGCATTTTTGTTCAATTTTGATCAAAACTGAATGAGCTAGGATCTTTTTCTAAAAAAAGCACAAAAACGCACAATAGCAAAAATGCCAAAACTTTGTTTAACTCTGATTCTATTTTAACTCTGTTAAAATTACCTAGTAAAGTTTTATCTCAGCTTTTATTTGGTAGCATTTTTGTTCAATTTTGATCAAAACTGAATGAGCTAGGATCTTTTTCTAAAAAACGCACAAAAACGCGCAAAAGCAAAAATGCGAAAACTTTGTTAAACTCTGATTATATTTTAACTCTGATAAGTAACATAGTAAAGTATTATCTCAGCTTTAATTTGGTAGCATATTTGTTCAATTTGGATCAAAACTGAATAAGTTAAGATCTTTTTCTAAAAAACGGACAAGAACGCACAAAAGCAAAAATGCGAAAACTTTGTTAAATTCTGATTATATTTTAACTCTGATAAGTTACATAGTAAAGTATTATCTCAGCTTTAATTTGGTAACATATTTGTTCAATTTGGATCAAAACTGAATAAGTTAAGATCTTTTTCTAAAAAACGGACAAGAACGCGCAAAAGCAAAAATGCGAAAACTTTGTTAAACTCTGATTATATTTTAACTCTGATAAGTTCCCTTGTAAAGTATTATCTCAGCTTTAATTTGGTAACATATTTGTTTAATTTTGATCAAAACTGAGTGAGCTAGGATCTTGTTCTAAAAAACGCACAAAAACGCAAAAAAAACGCACAATAGCAAAAATGCCAAAACTTTGTTTAACTCTGATTCTATTTTAACTCTGATAAGTTCCCTAGTAAAGTATTATCTCAGCTTTAATTTGGTAACATATTTGTTTAATTTTAATCAAAACTGAATGAGCTAGGATCTTTTTCTAAAAAACGCACAAAAACGCACAAAAAACGCACAATAGCAAAAATGCCAAAACTTTGTTTTACTCTGATTCTATTTTAACTCTGTTAAAATTACCTAGTAAAGGATTATCTCATTTTTAATTTGGTAACATTTTTGTCTAATTTGGATCAAAACTGAATAAGCTAAGATACTTTTTCTAAATAACGGACAAAAATGCATAATAGCAAAAATGCCAAAACTTTGTTAAACACTAATTTAATTTCATTTCTCTTAAAATTACCTTGTACAGTTTTATCTCAGCTTTTATTTGGTAGCATTTTTGTTCAATTTTGATCAAAACTGAATGAGCTAGGATCTTTTTCTAAAAAAAGCACAAAAACGCAAAATAGCAAAAATGCCAAAACTTTGTTTAACTCTGATTCTATTTTAACTCTGTTAAAATTACCTAGTAAAGTATTATCTCATTTTTAATTTGGTAACATTTTTGTCTTATTTGGATCAAAACATAATAAGCTAAGATCTTTTTCTAAAAAACGGACAAGAACGCGCAAAAGCAAAAATGCGAAAACTTTGTTAAACTCTGATTATATTTTAACTCTGATAAGTTAACTAGTTAAGTATTATCTCAGCTTTAATTTGGTACCATTTTTGTTCAATTTTGATCAAAACTGAATAAGTTAAGATCTTTTTCTAAAAAACGCACAAAAACGCACAATAGCAAAGATGCCAAAACTTTGTTAAACTCTGATTATATTTTAACTCTGATAAGTTACATAGTAAAGTATTATCTAAGCTTTAATTTGGTAACATATTTGTTCAATTTGGATCAAATCTGAATAAGCTAAGATACTTTTTCTAAAAAACGGACAAAAACGCATAAATGCAAAAATGCCAAAACTTTGTTAAACACTAATTTAATTTCATTTCTCTTAAAATTACCTTGTACAGTTTTATCTCAGCTTTAATTTGGTAACATATTTGTTCAATTTGGATCAAAACTGAATAAGTTAAGATCTTTTTCTAAAAAACGGACATAAACGCACAAAAGCAAAAATGCTAAAACTTTGTTAAACTCTGATTATATTTTAACTCTAATAAGTAACCTAGTTAAGTATTATCTCAGCTTTAGTTTGGTAACATATTTGTTTAATTTTGATCAAAACTGAATGAGCTAGGATCTTTTTCTAAAAAACGCACAAAAACGCACAAAAAACGCACAATAGCAAAAATACCAAAACTTTGTTTAACTCTGATTCTAATTTAACTCTGTTAAAATTACCTAGTAAAGTATTATCTCATTTTTAATTTGGTAACATTTTTGTCTTATTTGGATCAAAACTGAATAAGCTAAGATACTTTTTCTAAAAAACGGACAAAAACGCATAATAGCAAAAATGCCAAAACTTTGTTACACACTAATTTAATTTCTTTTTTCTTAAAATTACCTTGTACAATTTTATCTCAGCTTTTATTTGGTAGCATTTTTGTTCAATTTTGATCAAAACTGAATGAGCTAGGATCTTTTTCTAAAAAACGCACAAAAACGCACAATAGCAAAAAGGCCAAAACTTTGTTAAACTCTGATTCTATTTTAACTCTGTTAAAATAACCTATTAAGTTTTATCTCATTTTTAATATGGTAACATTTTTGTCTAATTTGGATCAAATCTGAATAAGCTAAGATACTTTTTCTAAAAAACGGACAAAAACGCATAAATGCAAAAATGCCAAAACTTTGTTATACACTAATTTAATTTCATTTCTCTTAAAATTACCTTGTACAGTTTTATCTCAGCTTTAATTTGGTAACATATTTGTTCAATTTGGATCAAAACTGAATAAGTTAAGATCTTTTTCTAAAAAACGGACAAGAACGCGCAAAAGCAAAAATGCGAAAACTTTGTTAAACTCTGATTATATTTTAACTCTGATAAGTTCCCTTGTAAAGTATTATCTCAGCTTTAATTTGGTAAAATATTTGTTTAATTTTAATCAAAACTGAATGAGCTAGGATCTTTTTCTAAAAAACGCACAAAAACGCACAAAAAACGCACAATAGCAAAAATGCCAAAACTTTGTTTTACTCTGATTCTTTTTTAACTCTGTTAAAATTACCTAGTAAAGGATTATCTCATTTTTAATTTGGTAACATTTTTGTCTAATTTGGATCAAAACTGAATAAGCTAAGATACTTTTTCTAAAAAACGGACAAAAACGCATAATAGCAAAAATGCCAAAACTTTGTTAAACACTAATTTAATTTCATTTCTCTTAAAATTACCTTGTACAGTTTTATCTCAGCTTTTATTTGGTAGCATTTTTGTTCAATTTTGATCAAAACTGAATGAGCTAGGATCTTTTTCTAAAAAAAGCACAAAAACGCAAAATAGCAAAAATGCCAAAACTTTGTTTAACTCTGATTCTATTTTAACTCTGTTAAAATTACCTAGTAAAGTATTATCTCATTTTTAATTTGGTAACATTTTTGTCTTATTTGGATCAAAACAGAATAAGCTAAGATCTTTTTCTAAAAAACGGACAAGAACGCGCAAAAGCAAAAATGCGAAAACTTTGTTAAACTCTGATTATATTTTAACTCTGATAAGTTAACTAGTTAAGTATTATCTCAGCTTTAATTTGGTACCATTTTTGTTCAATTTTGATCAAAACTGAATAAGTTAAGATCTTTTTCTAAAAAACGCACAAAAACGCACAATAGCAAAGATGCCAAAACTTTGTTAAACTCTGATTATATTTTAACTCTGATAAGTTACATAGTAAAGTATTATCTAAGCTTTAATTTGGTAACATATTTGTTCAATTTGGATCAAATCTGAATAAGCTAAGATACTTTTTCTAAAAAACGGGCAAAAACGCATAAATGCAAAAATGCCAAAACTTTGTTAAACACTAATTTAATTTCATTTCTCTTAAAATTACCTTGTACAGTTTTATCTCAGCTTTAATTTGGTAACATATTTGTTCAATTTGGATCAAAGCTGAATGAGCTAGGATCTTTTTATAAAAAACGCACAAAAACGCACAATAGCAAAAAGGCCAAAACTTTGTTAAACTCTGATTTTATTTTAACTCTGATAAGTTACATAGTAAAGTATTATCTCAGCTTTAATTTGGTAAAATATTTGTTCAATTTGGATCAAATCTGAATAAGCTAAGATACTTTTTCTAAAAAACGGACAAAAACGCATAAATGCAAAAATGCCAAAACTTTGTTATACACTAATTTAATTTCATTTCTCTTAAAATTACCTTGTACAGTTTTATCTCAGCTTTAATTTGGTAACATATTTGTTCAATTTGGATCAAAACTGAATGAGCTAGGATCTTTTTCTAAAAAACGCACAAAAACGCACAATAGCAAAAAGGCCAAAACTTTGTTAAACTCTGATTCTATTTTAACTCTGTTAAAATAACCTATTAAGTTTTATCTCATTTTTAATATGGTAAAATTTTTGTCTAATTTGGATCAAATCTGAATAAGCTAAGATACTTTTTCTAAAAAACGGACAAAAACGCATAAATGCAAAAATGCCAAAACTTTAATACACTAATTTAATTTCATTTCTCTTAAAATTACCATGTACAGTTTTATCTCAGCTTTAATTTGGTAACATATTTGTTCAATTTGGATCAAAACTGAATAAGTTAAGATCTTTTTCTAAAAAACGGACAAGAACGCGCAAAAGCAAAAATGCGAAAACTTTGTTAAACTCTGATTATATTTTAACTTTGATAAGTTCCCTTGTAAAGTATTATCTCTACTTTAATTTGGTAACATATTTGTTTAATTTTGATCAAAACTGAATGAGCTAGGATCTTTTTCTAAAAAACGCACAAAAACGCACAAAAAACGCACAATAGCAAAAATGCCAAAACTTTGTTTTACTCTGATTCTATTTTAACTCTGTTAAAATTACCTAGTAAAGGATTATCTCATTTTTAATTTGGTAACATTTTTGTCTAATTTGGATCAAAACTGAATAAGCTAAGATACTTTTTCTAAAAAACGGACAAAAACGCATAATAGCAAAAATGCCAAAACTTTGTTAAACACTAATTTAATTTCATTTCTCTTAAAATTACCTTGTACAGTATTATCTCAGCTTTAATTTGGTAACATATTTGTTTAATTTTGATCAAAACTGAATGAGCTAGGATCTTTTTCTAAAAAACGCACAAAAACGCACAAAAAACGCACAATAGCAAAAATGCCAAAACTTTGTTTTACTCTGATTCTATTTTAACTCTGTTAAAATTACCTAGTAAAGTATTATCTCATTTTTAATTTGGTAACATTTTTGTCTAATTTTGATCAAAACTGAATAAGCTAAGATACTTTTTCTAAAAAACGGACAAAAACGCATAATAGCAAAAATGCCAAAACTTTGTTAAACACTAATTTAATTTCATTTCTCTTAAAATTACCTTGTACAGTATTATCTCAGCTTTAATTTGGTAACATATTTGTTTAATTTTGATCAAAACTGAATGAGCTAGGATCTTTTTCTAAAAAACGCACAAAAACGCACAAAAAACGCACAATAGCAAAAATGCCAAAACTTTGTTTTACTCTGATTCTATTTTAACTCTGTTAAAATTACCTAGTAAAGTATTATCTCATTTTTAATTTGGTAACATTTTTGTCTAATTTTGATCAAAACTGAATAAGCTAAGATACTTTTTCTAAAAAACGGACAAAAACGCATAATAGAAAAAATGCCAAAACTTTGTTAAACACTAATTTAATTTCATTTCTCTTAAAATTACCTTGTACAGTTTTACCTCAGCTTTTATTTGGTAGCATTTTTGTTCAATTTTGATAAAAACTGAATGAGCTAGGATCTTTTTCTAAAAAAAGGACAAAAACGCACAATAGCAAAAATGCCAAAACTTTGTTAAACTCTGATTATATTTTAACTCTGATAAGTTACATAGTAAAGTATTATCTCAGCTTTAATTTGGTAAAATATTTGTTCAATTTGGATCAAATCTGAATAAGCTAAGATACTTTTTCTAAAAAACGCACAAAAACGCACAAAAAACGCACAATAGCAAAAATACCAAAACTTTGTTTAACTCTGATTCTAATTTAACTCTGTTAAAATTACCTAGTAAAGTATTATCTCATTTTTAATTTGGTAACATTTTTGTCTTATTTGGAACAAAACTGAATAAGCTAAGATACTTTTTCTAAAAAACGGACAAAAACGCATAATAGCAAAAATGCCAAAACTTTGTTAAACACAAATTTAATTTCATTTCTCTTAAAATTACCTTGTACAATTTTATCTCAGCTTTTATTTGGTAGCATTTTTGTTCAATTTTGATCAAAACTGAATGAGCTAGGATCTTTTTCTAAAAAACGCACAAAAACGCACAATAGCAAAAAGGCCAAAACTTTGTTAAACTCTGATTCTATTTTAACTCTGTTAAAATAACCTATTAAGTTTTATCTCATTTTTAATATGGTAACATTTTTGTCTAATTTGGATCAAAACTGAATAAGCTAAGATACTTTTTCTAAAAAACGGACAAAAACGCATAAATGCAAAAATGCCAAAACTTTGTTATACACTAATTTAATTTCATTTCTCTTAAAATTACCTTGTACAGTTTTATCTCAGCTTTAATTTGGTAACATATTTGTTCAATTTGGATCAAAACTGAATAAGTTAAGATCTTTTTCTAAAAAACGGACAAGAACGCGCAAAAGCAAAAATGCGAAAACTTTGTTAAACTCTGATTATATTTTAACTCTGATTAGTTCCCTTGTAAAGTATTATCTCAGCTTTAATTTGGTAACATATTTGTTTAATTTTGATCAAAACTGAATGAGCTAGGATCTTTTTCTAAAAAACGCACAAAAACGCAAAAAAAAACGCACAATAGCAAAAATGCCAAAACTTTGTTTAACTCTGATTCTATTTTAACTCTGATAAGTTCCCTAGTAAAGTATTATCTCAGCTTTAATTTGGTAACATATTTGTTTAATTTTGATCAAAACTGAATGAGCTAGGATCTTTTTCTAAAAAACGCACAAAAACGCACAAAAAACGCACAATAGCAAAAATGCCAAAACTTTGTTTTACTCTGATTCTATTTTAACTCTGTTAAAATTACCTAGTAAAGGATTATCTCATTTTTAATTTGGTAACATTTTTGTCTAATTTGGATCAAAACTGAATAAGCTAAGATACTTTTTCTAAAAAACGGACAAAAACGCATAATAGCAAAAATGCCAAAACTTTGTTAAACACTAATTTAATTTCATTTCTCTTAAAATTACCTTGTACAGTATTATCTCAGCTTTAATTTGGTAACATATTTGTTTAATTTTGATCAAAACTGAATGAGCTAGGATCTTTTTCTAAAAAACGCACAAAAACGCACAAAAAACGCACAATAGCAAAAATGCCAAAACTTTGTTTTACTCTGATTCTATTTTAACTCTGTTAAAATTACCTAGTAAAGTATTATCTCATTTTTAATTTGGTAACATTTTTGTCTAATTTTGATCAAAACTGAATAAGCTAAGATACTTTTTCTAAAAAACGGACAAAAACGCATAATAGCAAAAATGCCAAAACTTTGTTAAACACTAATTTAATTTCATTTCTCTTAAAATTACCTTGTACAGTATTATCTCAGCTTTAATTTGGTAACATATTTGTTTAATTTTGATCAAAACTGAATGAGCTAGGATCTTTTTCTAAAAAACGCACAAAAACGCACAAAAAACGCACAATAGCAAAAATGCCAAAACTTTGTTTTACTCTGATTCTATTTTAACTCTGTTAAAATTACCTAGTAAAGTATTATCTCATTTTTAATTTGGTAACATTTTTGTCTAATTTTGATCAAAACTGAATAAGCTAAGATACTTTTTCTAAAAAACGGACAAAAACGCATAATAGAAAAAATGCCAAAACTTTGTTAAACACTAATTTAATTTCATTTCTCTTAAAATTACCTTGTACAGTTTTACCTCAGCTTTTATTTGGTAGCATTTTTGTTCAATTTTGATAAAAACTGAATGAGCTAGGATCTTTTTCTAAAAAAAGGACAAAAACGCACAATAGCAAAAATGCCAAAACTTTGTTAAACTCTGATTATATTTTAACTCTGATAAGTTCCCTAGTAAAGTATTATCTCAGCTTTAATTTGGTAAAATATTTGTTCAATTTGGATCAAATCTGAATAAGCTAAGATACTTTTTCTAAAAAACGCACAAAAACGCACAAAAAACGCACAATAGCAAAAATACCAAAACTTTGTTTAACTCTGATTCTAATTTAACTCTGTTAAAATTACCTAGTAAAGTATTATCTCATTTTTAATTTGGTAACATTTTTGTCTTATTTGGAACAAAACTGAATAAGCTAAGATACTTTTTCTAAAAAACGGACAAAAACGCATAATAGCAAAAATGCCAAAACTTTGTTAAACACAAATTTAATTTCATTTCTCTTAAAATTACCTTGTACAATTTTATCTCAGCTTTTATTTGGTAGCATTTTTGTTCAATTTTGATCAAAACTGAATGAGCTAGGATCTTTTTCTAAAAAACGCACAAAAACGCACAATAGCAAAAAGGCCAAAACTTTGTTAAACTCTGATTCTATTTTAACTCTGTTAAAATAACCTATTAAGTTTTATCTCATTTTTAATATGGTAACATTTTTGTCTAATTTGGATCAAAACTGAATAAGCTAAGATACTTTTTCTAAAAAACGGACAAAAACGCATAAATGCAAAAATGCCAAAACTTTGTTATACACTAATTTAATTTCATTTCTCTTAAAATTACCTTGTACAGTTTTATCTCAGCTTTAATTTGGTAACATATTTGTTCAATTTGGATCAAAACTGAATAAGTTAAGATCTTTTTCTAAAAACGGACAAGAACGCGCAAAAGCAAAAATGCGAAAACTTTGTTAAACTCTGATTATATTTTAACTCTGATTAGTTCCCTTGTAAAGTATTATCTCAGCTTTAATTTGGTAACATATTTGTTTAATTTTGATCAAAACTGAATGAGCTAGGATCTTTTTCTAAAAAACGCACAAAAACGCAAAAAAAAAACGCACAATAGCAAAAATGCCAAAACTTTGTTTAACTCTGATTCTATTTTAACTCTGATAAGTTCCCTAGTAAAGTATTATCTCAGCTTTAATTTGGTAACATATTTGTTTAATTTTGATCAAAACTGAATGAGCTAGGATCTTTTTCTAAAAAACGCACAAAAACGCACAAAAAACGCACAATAGCCAAAATGCCAAAACTTTGTTTTACTCTGATTCTATTTTAACTCTGTTAAAATTACCTAGTAAAGGATTATCTCATTTTTAATTTGGTAACATTTTTGTCTAATTTGGATCAAAACTGAATAAGCTAAGATACTTTTTCTAAAAAACGGACAAAAACGCATAATAGCAAAAATGCCAAAACTTTGTTAAACACTAATTTAATTTCATTTCTCTTAAAATTACCTTGTACAGTATTATCTCAGCTTTAATTTGGTAACATATTTGTTTAATTTTGATCAAAACTGAATGAGCTAGGATCTTTTTCTAAAAAACGCACAAAAACGCACAAAAAACGCACAATAGCAAAAATGCCAAAACTTTGTTTTACTCTGATTCTATTTTAACTCTGTTAAAATTACCTAGTAAAGTATTATCTCATTTTTAATTTGGTAACATTTTTGTCTAATTTTAATCAAAACTGAATAAGCTAAGATACTTTTTCTAAAAAACGGACAAAAACGCATAATAGAAAAAATGCCAAAACTTTGTTAAACACTAATTTAATTTCATTTCTCTTAAAATTACCTTGTACAGTTTTACCTCAGCTTTTATTTGGTAGCATTTTTGTTCAATTTTGATAAAAACTGAATGAGCTAGGATCTTTTTCTAAAAAAAGCACAAAAACGCACAATAGCAAAAATGCCAAAACTTTTTTTAACTCTGATTCTATTTTTACTCTGTTAAAATTACCTAGTAAAGTTTTATCTCAGCTTTTATTTGGTAGCATTTTTGTTCAATTTTGATCAAAACTGAATGAGCTAGGATCTTTTTCTAAAAAACGCACAAAAACGCACAATAGCAAAAAGGCCAAAACTTTGTTAAACTCTGATTATATTTTAACTCTGATAAGTTAACTAGTAAAGTATTATCTCAGCTTTAATTTGGTAACATTTGTTCAATTTGGATCAAAACTGAATAAGTTAAGATCTTTTTCTAAAAAACGGACAAAAACGCACAATAGAAAAAATGCAAAAACTTTGTAAAACACTAATTTAATTTCATTTCTCTTAAAATTACCTTGTACAGTTTTATCTCAGCTTTTATTTGGTAGCATTTTTGTTCAATTTTGATCAAAACTGAATGAGCCAGGATCTTTTTCTAAAAAACGGACAAAAACGCACAATAGAAAAAATGCAAAAAATTTGTAAAACACTAATTTAATTTCATTTCTC
The DNA here is from genome assembly GCA_025491095.1 of Brachionus asplanchnoidis. Classification (NCBI taxonomy): domain Eukaryota; kingdom Metazoa; phylum Rotifera; class Eurotatoria; order Ploima; family Brachionidae; genus Brachionus; species Brachionus asplanchnoidis. The sequence continues at coordinate 3,107,402 of JAILYF010000016.1, forward strand.
TTAAAATTACCTTGTACAGTTTTATCTCAGTTTTATTTGGTAGTATTTTTGTTCAATTTTGATCAAAACTGAATGAGCTGGGATCTTTTTCTAAAAAACGCACAAAAACGCACAATAGCAAAAAGGCCAAAACTTTGTTAAACTCTGATTAAATTTTAACTCTGATAAGTTACCTAGTAAAGTATTATCTCAGCTTTAATTTGGTAACATATTTGTTCAATTTGGATCAAAACTGAATAAGCTAAGATACTTTTTCTAAAAAACGGACAAAAACGCATAATAGCAAAAATGCCAAAACTTTGTTAAACACTAATTTAATTTCATTTCTCTTAAAATTACCTTGTACAGTTTTATCTCAGCTTTTATTTGGTAGCATTTTTGTTCAATTTTGATAAAAACTGAATGAGCTAGGATCTTTTTCTAAAAAAAGCACAAAAACGCACAATAGCAAAAATGCCAAAACTTTGTTTAACTCTAATTCTTTTTTAACTCTGTTAAGATTACCTAGTAAAGTATTATCTCATTTTTAATTTGGTAACATTTTTGTCTAATTTGGATCAAAACTGAATAAGCTAAGATACTTTTTCTAAAAAACGGACAAAAACGCTTAATAGAAAAAATGCCAAAACTTTGTTAAACACTAATTTAATTTCATTTCTCTTAAAATTACCTTGTACAGTTTTATCTCAGCTTTTATTTGGTAGCATTTTTGTTCAATTTTGATAAAAACTGAATGAGCTAGGATCTTTTTCTAAAAAAAGCACAAAAACGCACAATAGCAAAAATGCCAAAACTTTGTTTAACTCTGATTCTATTTTAACTCTGTTAAATTTACCTTGTAAAGTTTTATCTCAGCTTTTATTTGGTAGCATTTTTGTTCAATTTTGATCAAAACTGAATGAGCTAGGATCTTGTTCTAAAAAACGCACAAAAACGCACAAAAACGCACAATAGCAAAAATGCCAAAACTTTGTTAAAAACTAATTTTTTTCAATTATGTTAGAATTAGTTTGTACGGTATTATCTCAGTTTATTTTGTTAACATTTTTGTTCAATTTGGATCAAAGCTGAATGAGCTAGGATCTTTTTCTAAAAAACGCACAAAAACGCACAATAGCAAAAAGGCCAAAACTTTGTTAAACTCTGATTATATTTTAACTCTGATAAGTTACATAGTGAAGTATTATCTCAGCTTTAATTTGGTAACATATTTGTTCAATTTGGATCAAATCTGAATAAGCTTAGATACTTTTTCTAAAAAACGGACAAAAACGCATAAATGCAAAAATGCCAAAACTTTGTTAAACACTAATTTAATTTCATTTCTCTTAAAATTACCTAGTAAAGTTTTATCTCAGCTTTAATTTGGTAACATATTTTGTTCAATTTGGATCAAATCTGAATGAGCTAGGATCTTTTTCTAAAAAAAGCACAAAAACGCACAAAAAACGCACAATAGCAAAAATGCCAAAACTTTGTTTAACTCTGATTCTAATTTAACTCTGTTAAAATTACCTAGTAAAGTATTATCTCATTTTTAATTTGGTAACATTTTTGTCTTATTTGGATCAAAACTGAATAAGCTAAGATACTTTTTCTAAAAAATGGACAAAAACGCATAATAGCAAAAATGCCAAAACTTTGTTAAACACTAATTTAATTTCATTTCTCTTAAAATTACCTTGTACAATTTTATCTCAGCTTTTATTTGGTAGCATTTTTGTTCAATTTTGATCAAAACTGAATAAGTTAAGATCTTTTTCTAAAAAACGGACAAGAACGCGCAAAAGCAAAAATGCGAAAACTTTGTTAAACTCTGATAATATTTTAACTCTGATAAGTTCCCTTGTAAAGTATTATCTCAGCTTTAATTTGGTAGCATTTTTGTTCAATTTTGATCAAAACTGAATAAGCTAGGATCTTTTTCTAAAAATCGCACAAAAACGGACAAAAACGCATGATAGAAAAATTGCCAAAACTTTGTTAAACACTAATTTAATTTCATTTCTCTTAAAATTACCTTGTACAGTTTTATCTCAGCTTTTATTTGGTAGCATTTTTGTTCAATTTTGATCAAAACTGAATGAGCTAGGATCTTTTTCTAAAAAACGCACAAAAACGCACAATAGCAAAAAGGCCAAAACTTTGTTAAACTCTGATTATATTTTAACTCTGATAAGTAACATAGTAAAGTATTATCTCAGCTTTAATTTGGTAGCATATTTGTTCAATTTGGATCAAAACTGAATAAGTTAAGATCTTTTTCTAAAAAACGGACAAGAACGCACAAAAGCAAAAATGCGAAAACTTTGTTAAATTCTGATTATATTTTAACTCTGATAAGTTACATAGTAAAGTATTATCTCAGCTTTAATTTGGTAACATATTTGTTCAATTTGGATCAAAACTGAATAAGTTAAGATCTTTTTCTAAAAAACGGACAAGAACGCGCAAAAGCAAAAATGCGAAAATTTTGTTAAACTCTGATTATATTTTAACTCTGATAAGTTCCCTTGTAAAGTATTATCTCAGCTTTAATTTGGTAACATATTTGTTTAATTTTGATCAAAACTGAATGAGCTAGGATCTTTTTCTAAAAAACGCACAAAAACGCAAAAAAAACGCACAATAGCAAAAATGCCAAAACTTTGTTTAACTCTGATTCTATTTTAACTCTGATAAGTTCCCTAGTAAAGTATTATCTCAGCTTTAATTTGGTAACATATTTGTTTAATTTTGATCAAAACTGAATGAGCTAGGATCTTTTTCTAAAAAACGCATAAAAACGCACAAAAAACGCACAATAGCAAAAATGCCAAAACTTTGTTTTACTCTGATTCTATTTTAACTCTGTTAAAATTACCTAGTAAAGGATTATCTAATTTTTAATTTGGTAACATTTTTGTCTAATTTGGATCAAAACTGAATAAGCTAAGATACTTTTTCTAAAAAACGGACAAAAACGCATAATAGCAAAAATGCCAAAACTTTGTTAAACACTAATTTAATTTCATTTCTCTTAAAATTACCTTGTACAGTTTTATCTAAGCTTTTATTTGGTAGCATTTTTGTTCAATTTTGATAAAAACTGAATGAGCTAGGATCTTTTTCTAAAAAAAGCACAAAAACGCACAATAGCAAAAATGCCAAAACTTTGTTTAACTCTAATTCTATTTTAACTCTGTTAAAATTACCTAGTCAAGTATTATCTCATTTTTAATTTGGTAGCATTTTTGTCTAATTTTGATCAAAACTGAATAAGCTAAGATACTTTTTCTAAAAAACGGACAAAAACGCATAATAGAAAAAATGCCAAAACTTTGTTAAACACTAATTTAATTTCATTTCTCTTAAAATTACCTTGTACAGTTTTATCTCAGCTTTTATTTGGTAGCATTTTTGTTCAATTTTGATCAAAACTGAATGAGCCAGGATCTTTTTCTAAAAAACGGACAAAAACGCACAATAGAAAAAATGCAAAAACTTTGTAAAACACTAATTTAATTTCATTTCTCTTAAAATTACCTTGTACAGTTTTATCTCAGCTTTTATTTGGTAGCATTTTTGTTCAATTTTGATCAAAACTGAATGAGCCAGGATCTTTTTCTAAAAAACGGACAAAAACGCACAATAGAAAAAATGCAAAAACTTTGTAAAACACTAATTTAATTTCATTTCTCTTAAAATTACCTTGTACAGTTTTATCTCAGTTTTATTTGGTAGTATTTTTGTTCAATTTTGATCAAAACTGAATGAGCTAGGACATTTTTATAAAAAATGCACAAAAACGCACAATAGCAAAAGGGCCAAAACTTTGTTAAACTCTGATTTAATTTCATTTCTCTTAAAATTACCTTGTACAGTTTTATCTCAGCTTTTATTTGGTAGCATTATTATTCAATTTTGATCAAAACTGAATGAGCCAGGATCTTTTTCTAAAAAACGGACAAAAACGCACAATAGGAAAAATGCAAAAACTTTGTAAAACACTTATTTAATTTCATTTCTCTTAAAATTACCTTGTACAGTTTTATCTCAGCTTTCATTTGGTAGTATTTTTGTTCAATTTTGATCAAAACTGAATGAGCTAGGATCTTTTTCTAAAAAACGCACAAAAACGCACAATAGCAAAAATGCCAAAACTTTGTTTAACTCTGATTATATTTTAACTCTGATAAGTTAACTAGTAAAGTATTATCTCAGCTTTAATTTGGTAACATATTTGTTCAATTTGGATCAAAACTGAATAAGTTAAGATCTTTTTCTAAAAAACGGACAAAAACGCACAATAGAAAAAATGCAAAAACTTTGTAAAACACTAATTTAATTTCATTTCTCTTAAAATTTCCTTGTACAGTTTTATCTCAGCTTTTATTTGGTAGCATTTTTGTTCAATTTTGATCAAAACTGAATGAGCCAGGATCTTTTTCTAAAAAACGGACAAAAACGCACAATAGAAAAAATGCAAAAACTTTGTAAAACACTAATTTAATTTCATTTCTCTTAAAATTACCTTGTACAGTTTTATCTCAGTTTTATTTGGTAGTATTTTTGTTCAATTTTGATCAAAACTGAATGAGCTAGGACATTTTTATAAAAAATGCACAAAAACGCACAATAGCAAAAGGGCCAAAACTTTGTTAAACTCTGATTTAATTTCATTTCTCTTAAAATTACCTTGTACAGTTTTATCTCAGCTTTTATTTGGTAGCATTATTATTCAATTTTGATCAAAACTGAATGAGCCAGGATCTTTTTCTAAAAAACGGACAAAAACGCACAATAGGAAAAATGCAAAAACTTTGTAAAACACTTATTTAATTTCATTTCTCTTAAAATTACCTTGTACAGTTTTATCTCAGCTTTCATTTGGTAGTATTTTTGTTCAATTTTGATCAAAACTGAATGAGCTAGGATCTTTTTCTAAAAAACGCACAAAAACGCACAATAGCAAAAATGCCAAAACTTTGTTTAACTCTGATTATATTTTAACTCTGATAGTTAACTAGTAAAGTATTATCTCAGCTTTAATTTGGTAACATATTTGTTCAATTTGGATCAAAACTGAATAAGTTAAGATCTTTTTCTAAAAAACGGACAAAAACGCACAATAGAAAAAATGCAAAAACTTTGTAAAACACTAATTTAATTTCATTTCTCTTAAAATTACCTTGTACAGTTTTATCTCAGCTTTTATTTGGTAGCATTTTTGTTCAATTTTGATCAAAACTGAATGAGCCAGGATCTTTTTCTAAAAAACGGACAAAAACGCATAATAGCAAAAATGCCAAAACTTTGTTAAACACTAATTTAATTTCATTTCTCTTAAAATTACCTTGTACAGTTTTATCTAAGCTTTTATTTGGTAGCATTTTTGTTCAATTTTGATAAAAACTGAATGAGCTAGGATCTTTTTCTAAAAAAAGCACAAAAACGCACAATAGCAAAAATGCCAAAACTTTGTTTAACTCTAATTCTATTTTAACTCTGATAAGTTACCTAGTAAAGTATTATCTCAGCTTTAATTTGGTAACATATTTGTTCAATTTGGATCAAAACTGAATAAATTAAGATACTTTTTCTAAAAAACGGACAAAAACGCATAATAGCAAAAATGCCAAAACTTTGTTAAACACTAATTTAATTTCATTTCTCTTAAAATTACCTTGTACAGTTTTATCTAAGCTTTTATTTGGTAGCATTTTTGTTCAATTTTGATAAAAACTGAATGAGCTAGGATCTTTTTCTAAAAAAAGCACAAAAACGCACAATAGCAAAAATGCCAAAACTTTGTTTAACTCTAATTCTATTTTAACTCTGTTAAAATTACCTAGTAAAGTATTATCTCATTTTTAATTTGGTAACATTTTTGTCTAATTTGGATCAAAACTGAATAAGCTAAGATACTTTTTCTAAAAAACGGACAAAAACGCATAATAGAAAAAATGCCAAAACTTTGTTAAACACTAATTTAATTTCATTTCTCTTAAAATTACCTTGTACAGTTTTATCTCAGCTTTTATTTGGTAGCATTTTTGTTCAATTTTGATAAAAACTGAATGAGCTAGGATCTTTTTCTAAAAAAAGCACAAAAACGCACAATAGCAAAAATGCCAAAACTTTGTTAAACTCTGATTATATTTTAACTCTGATAAGTTAACTAGTAAAGTATTATCTCAGCTTTAATTTGGTAACATATTTGTTCAATTTGGATCAAAACTGAATAAGTAAAGATCTTTTTCTAAAAAACGGACAAAAACGCACAATAGAAAAAATGCAAAAACTTTGTAAAACACTAATTTAATTTCATTTCTCTTAAAATTACCTTGTACAGTTTTATCTCAGCTTTTATTTGGTAGCATTTTTGTTCAATTTTGATCAAAACTGAATGAGCCAGGATCTTTTTCTAAAAAACGGACAAAAACGCACAATAGAAAAAATGCAAAAACTTTGTAAAACACTAATTTAATTTCATTTCTCTTAAAATTACCTTGTACAGTTTTATCTCAGCTTTTATTTGGTAGTATTTTTGTTCAATTTTGATCAAAACTGAATGAGCTGGGATCTTTTTCTAAAAAACGCACAAAAACGCACAATAGCAAAAAGGCCAAAACTTTGTTAAACTCTGATTATATTTTAACTCTGATAAGTTACCTAGTAAAGTATTATCTCAGCTTTAATTTGGTAACATATTTGTTCAATTTGGATCAAAACTGAATAAGCTAAGATACTTTTTCTAAAAAACGGACAAAAACGCACAATAGAAAAAATGCCAAAACTTTGTTAAACACTAATTTAATTTCATTTCTCTTAAAATTACCCTGTACAGTTTTATCTCAGCTTTTATTTGGTAGTATTTTTGTTCAATTTTGATCAAAACTGAATGAGCTAGGATCTTTTTCTAAAAAAAGCACAAAAACGCACAATAGCAAAAATGCCAAAACTTTGTTAAACTCTGATTATATTTTAACTCTGATAAGTTAACTAGTAAAGTATTATCTCAGCTTTAATTTGGTAACATATTTGTTCAATTTGGATCAAAACTGAATAAGTTAAGATCTTTTTCTAAAAAACGGACAAAAACGCACAATAGAAAAAATGCAAAAACTTTGTAAAACACTAATTTAATTTCATTTCTCTTAAAATTACCTTGTACAGTTTTATCTCAGCTTTTATTTGGTAGCATTTTTGTTCAATTTTGATCAAAACTGAATGAGCCAGGATCTTTTTCTAAAAAACGGACAAAAACGCACAATAGAAAAAATGCAAAAACTTTGTAAAACACTAATTTAATTTCATTTCTCTTAAAATTACCTTGTACAGTTTTATCTCAGCTTTTATTTGGTAGTATTTTTGTTCAATTTTGATCAAAACTGAATGAGCTGGGATCTTTTTCTAAAAAACGCACAAAAACGCACAATAGCAAAAAGGCCAAAACTTTGTTAAACTCTGATTAAATTTTAACTCTGATAAGTTACCTAGTGAAGTATTATCTCAGCTTTAATTTGGTAACATATTTGTTCAATTTGGATCAAAACTGAATAAGCTAAGATACTTTTTCTAAAAAACGGACAAAAACGCACAATAGAAAAAATGCAAAAACTTTGTAAAACACTAATTTAATTTCATTTCTCTTAAAATTACCTTGTACAGTTTTATCTCAGCTTTTATTTGGTAGCATTTTTGTTCAATTTTGATCAAAAGTGAATGAGCTAGGATCTTTTTCTAAAAAACGCACAAAAACGCACAATAGAAAAAATGCAAAAACTTTGTAAAACACTAATTTAATTTCATTTCTCTTAAAATTACCTTGTACAGTTTTATCTCAGCTTTTGATTGGTAGTATTTTTGTTCAATTTTGATCAAAACTGAATGAGCTAGGATCTTTTTCTAAAAAACGCACAAAAACGCACAATAGCAAAAATGCAAAAACTTTGTTAAACTCTGATTATATTTTAACTCTGATAAGTTACCTAGTAAAGTATTATCTCATCTTTAATTTGGTAACATATCTGTTCAATTTGGATCAAAACTGAATGAGCCAGGATCTTTTTCTAAAAAACGGACAAAAACGCACAATAGGAAAAATGCAAAAACTTTGTAAAACACTAATTTAATTTCATTTCTCTTAAAATTACCTTGTACAGTTTTATCTCAGCTTTTATTTGGTAGTATTTTTGTTCAATTTTGATCAAAACTGAATGAGCTAGGATCTTTTTCTAAAAAACGCACAAAAACGCACAATAGCAAAAAGGCCAAAACTTTGTTAAACTCTGATTATATTTTAACTCTGATAAGTTACCTAGTAAAGTATTATCTCAGCTTTAATTTGGTAACATATTTGTTCAATTTGGATCAAAACTGAATAAGCTAAGATACTTTTTCTAAAAAACGGACAAAAACGCACAATAGAAAAAATGCAAAAACTTTGTAAAACACTAATTTAATTTCATTTCTCTTAAAATTACCTTGTACAGTTTTATCTCAGCTTTTATTTGGAAGTATTTTTGTTCAATTTTGATCAAAACTGAATGAGCTAGGGTATTTTTATAAAAAACGCACAAAAACGCACAATAGCAAAAGGGCCAAAACTTTGTTAAACCCTGATTTAATTTCATTTCTCTTAAAATTACCTTGTACAGTTTTATCTCAGCTTTTATTTGGTAGCATTTTTATTCAATTTTGATCAAAACTGAATGAGCTAGGATAGTTTTTCTAAAAAACGCACAAAAACGCACAAAAAATCACAATAGCAAACATGCCAAAACTTTGTTAAACTCTAATTTTATCTCAACTCTGTTAAAATTACCTAGGACAGTTTTGATTCAGCTTTAATTTGGGACCTTTTTTGTTTAATTTTGATCAAAACTGAATAAGCTAGGATCTTTTTCTAAAAAACGGACAAAAACGCACAATAGCAAAAATGCCAAAACTTTGTTAAACACTAATTTAATTTCATTTCTCTAAAGATTATTTTATACAGTTTTATCTCAGCTTTTATTTGGTAGCATTTTTATTCAATTTTGATCAAAACTGAATAAGCTAGAATACTTTTTCTAAAAAACGCACAAAAACGCACAAAAAATCACAATAGCAAACATGCCAAAACTTTGTTTAACTCTGATTCTATTTTAACTCTGTTATAATTACCTAGTAAAGTATTATCTCATTTTTAATTTGGCAACATTTTTGTCTTATTTGGATCAAAACTGAATAAGCTAAGATACTTTTTCTAAAAAACGGACAAAAACGCACAATAGTAAAAATGCAAAAACTTTGTAAAACACTAATTTAATTTCATTTCTCTTAAAATTACCTTGTACAGTTTTATCTCAGCTTTTATTTGGTAGCATTTTTGTTCAATTTTGATCAAAAGTGAATGAGCTAGGATCTTTTTCTAAAAAACGCACAAAAACGCACAATAGAAAAAATGCAAAAACTTTGTAAAACACTAATTTAATTTCATTTCTCTTAAAATAACCTTGTACAGTTTTATCTCGGCTTTTATTTTGAGGTATTTTTGTTCAATATTGATCAAAACTAAATGAGCTAGGACATTTTTATAAAAAACGCACAAAAACGCACAATAGCAAAAGGGCCAAAACTTTGTTAAACTCTGATTTAATTTCATTTCTCTTAAAATTACCTTGTACAGTTTTATCTCAGCTTTTATTTGGTAGCATTTTTATTCAATTTTGATCAAAACTGAATGAGCTAGGATAGTTTTTCTAAAAAACGCACAAAAACGCACAAAAAATCACAAAAGCAAACATGCCAAAACTTTGTTAAACTCTAATTTTATCTCAACTCTGTTAAAATTACCTAGGACAGTTTTAATTCAGCTTTAATTTGGGACCTTTTTTGTTTAATATTGATCAAAACTGAATAAGCTAGGATCTTTTTCTAAAAAATGCACAAAAACGAACAATAGCAAAAATGCCAAAACTTTGTTAAAAACTAATTTTTTTCAATTCTGTTAAAATTACTTAGTTCGGTATTATCTCAGTTTAATTTGGTAACATATTTGTTCAATTTGGATCAAAACTGAATAAGCTTAGATACTTTTTCTAAAAATCGGACAAAAACGCACAATAGAAAAAATGCAAAAACTTTGTTAAACACTAATTTAATTTCATTTCTCTTAAAATTAACTTGTACAGTTTTATATCAGCTTTTATTTGGTACCATTTTTGTTCAATTATGATAAAAACTGAATGAGCTAGGATACTTTTTCTAAAAAACGCACAAAAACGCACAAAAAATCACAATAGCAAACATGCCAAAACTTTGTTTAACTCTGATTCTATATTAACTCTGTTAAAATTACCTAGTAAAGTATTATCTCATTTTTAATTTGGTAACATTTTTGTCTAATTTGGATCAAAACTGAATAAGCTAAGATACTTTTTCTAAAAAACGGACAAAAACGCATAATAGCAAAAATGCCAAAACTTTGTTAAACACTAATTTAACTTCATTTCTGTTAAAATTACCTAGTACAATTTTATCTCAGCTTTTATTTGGTAGCATTTTTGTTCAATTTTGATCAAAACTGTATGAGCTAGGATCTTTTTCTAAAAAACGCGCAAAAACGCACAAAAGCAAAAAGGCCAAAACTTTGTAAAACTCTGATTATATTTTAACTCTGATAAGTTAACTAGTTAAGTATTATCTCAGCTTTAATTTGGTACCATTTTTGTTCAATTTTGATCAAAACTGAATAAGTTAAGATCTTTTTCTAAAAAACGCACAAAAACGCACAATAGCAAAAATGCCAAAACTTTGTTAAAAACTAATTTTTTTCAATTCTGTTAGAATTACTTAGTACGGTATTATCTCAGTTTATTTTGTTAACATTTTTGTTCAATTTGGATCAAAGCTAAATAAGATAAGATACTTTTTCTGAAAAACGCACAAAATCACACAAAACCAAAAATGCGAAAACTTTGTTAAACACTAATTTTTTTTCAACTCTGTTAAAATTACTTAGTACAGTTTTATCTCAGCTATTATTTGGTACCATTTTTGTTCTTTTTTGATAAAAACTAATGAGCTAGGATCTTTTTCTAAAAAACGCACTATAGCACAAATGCCAAAACTCTGATAAACACATATTTTATTTCGACTCTGTTAAAATTACCTAGTACAATTTTATCTCAGCTTTTATTTGGTAGCATTTTTGTTAAATTTGGATCAAAACTAATGAGCTAGGATACTTTTTCTAAAAAACGGACAAAAACGCACAATAGAAAAAATGCAAAAACTTTGTTTAACAATAATTTTTTTTTTAATTCTGTTAGAATAACTAAGTTCAGTTTTATCTCAGTTTAAATTTGGTACCGTTTTTGTTCAATTTGGATAAAAACTGAATGAGCTAGGATACTTTTCCTAAAAAACCCACAAAAACGCACAAAAACGCACTATAGCAAAAATGTCAAAACTCTGATAAACACATATTTTATTTCGACTCTGTTAAAATTACCTAGTACAATTTTATCTCAGCTTTTATTTGGTAGAATTTTTGTTAAATTTGGATCAAAACTAATGAGCTAGGATACTTTCTCTAAAAAACGCACAAAAACGCACAATAGCATAAGTGCCAAAACTGTGTTAAACATTAATTTTTTTTTTCCAATCCTGTTTAAAATAATTAAGGTCAGATTTATATCAGCTTTTATTTGGTACCATTTTTGTTCAATTATGATAAAAACTGAATGAGCTAGGATACTTTTTCTAAAAAACGCACAAAAACGCACAAAAGCAAAAATGCCAAAACTTTGTTTAACTCTGATTCTATTTTAACTCTGTTATAATTACCTAGAAAAGTATTATCTCATTTTTAATTTTGTAACATTTTTGTCTAATTTGGATCAAAACTGAATAAGCTAAGATACTTTTTCTAAAAAACGGACAAAAACGCATAATAGCAAAAATGCCAAAACTTTGTTAAACACTAATTTAATTTCATTTCTGTTCAAATTACCTAGTACAATTTTATCTCAGATTTTATTTGGTAGCATTTTTGTTCAATTTTGATCAGTCTGAATAAGCTAGGATCTTTTTCTAAAAAACGGACAAAAACGCATAATAGCAAAAATGCCAAAACTTTGTTAAACTCTGATTTTATTTAAACTCTGATAAGTTAACTAGTTAAGTATTATCTCAGCTTTAATTTGGTAACATTTTTGTCTAATTTGGATCAAAACTGAATAAGCTAAGATACTTTTTCTAAAAAACGGACAAAAACGCATAATAGCAAAAATGCCAAAACTTTGTTAAACACTAATTTAACTTCATTTCTGTTAAAATTACCTAGTACAATTTTATATCAGCTTTTATTTGGTACCATTTTTGTTCAATTATGATAAAAACTGAATGAGCTAGGATACTTTTTCTAAAAAACGCACAAAAACGCACAATAGCATAAGTGCCAAAACTGTGTTAAACATTAATTTTTTTTTTCCAATCCTGTTTAAAATAATTAAGGTCAGATTTATATCAGCTTTTATTTGGTACCATTTTTGTTCAATTATGATAAAAACTTAATGAGCTAGGATACTTTTTCTAAAAAACGCACAAAAATGCACAAAAACACACAATAGCAAAAATCCCTAAACTTTGTTTAACTCTGATTCGATTTTAACTCTGTTAAAATAATCTATTAAGTTTTATCTCATTTTTAATTTGGTAACATTTTTGTCTAATTTGGATCAAAACTGAATAAGCTAAGATACTTTTTCTAAAAAACGGACAAAAACGCATAATAGCAAAAATGCCAAAACTTTGTTAAACACTAATTTAATTTCATTTCTGTTAAAATTACCTAGTACAATTTTATCTCAGCTTTTATTTTGTAGCATTTTTGTTCAATTTTGATCAAAACTGAATGAGCTAGGATCTTTTTCTAAAAAACGCACAAAAACGCACAAAAGCAAAAAGGCCAAAACTTTGTTAAACTCTGATTATATTTAACTCTGATAAGTTAACTAGTAAAGTATTATCTCAGCTTTAATTTGGTAACATATTTGTTCAATTTGGATCAAAACTGAATAAGTTAAGATCTTTTTCTAAAAAACGGACAAAAACGCACAAAAGCAAAAATGCGAAAACTTTGTTAAACTCTGATTATATTTTAACTCTGATAAGTTACCTAGTTAAGTATTATCTCAGCTTTAATTTGGTACCATTTTTGTTCAATTTTGATCAAAACTGAATAAGCTAGGATCTTTTTCTAAAAAACGCACAAAAACGCACAAAAACACACAATAGCAAAAATCCCTAAACTTTGTTTAACTCTGATTCGATTTTAACTCTGTTAAAATAACCTATTAAGTATTATCTCATTTTTAATTTGGTAACATTTTTGTCTAATTTGGATCAAAACTGAATAAGCTAAGATACTTTTTCTAAAAAACGCACAAAATCACACAAAACCAAAAATGCGAAAACTTTGTTAAACACTAATTTTTTTTCAACCTTGTTAAAATTACTTAGTACAGTTTTATCTCAGCTATTATTTGGTACCATTTTTGTTCTATTTTGATCAAAACTGAATGAGCTAGGATCTTTTTCTAAGAAACGCACAAAAACGCACAAAAACGCACTATAGAAAAAAGGCCAAAACTCTGATAAACACATATTTTATTTCGACTCTGTTAAAATTACCTAGTACAATTTTATCTCAGCTTTTATTTGGTAGCATTTTTGTTAAATTTGGATCAAAACTAATGAGCTGGGATACTTTTTCTAAAAAACGCAGAAACACAATAGCATAAGTTCCAAAACTGTGTTAAACATTAATTTTTTTTTTCCAATCCTGTTTAAAATAATTAAGGTCAGATTTATATCAGCTTTTATTTGGTACCATTTTTGTTCAATTATGATAAAAACTGAATGAGCTAGGATACTTTTTCTAAAAAACGCACAAAAACGCACAAAAACACACAATAGCAAAAATCCCTAAACTTTGTTTAACTCTGATTCTATTTTAACTCTGTTAAAATAACCTATTAAGTATTATCTCATTTTTAATTTGGTAACATTTTTGTCTAATTTGGATCAAATCTGAATAAGCTAAGATACTTTTTCTAAAAAAAGGACAAAAACGAATAATAGCAAAAATGCCAAAACTTTGTTAAACACTAATTTAATTTCATTTCTGTTAAAATTACCTAGTACAATTTTATCTCAGCTTTTATTTGGTAGTATTTTTGTAAAATTTGGATCAAAACTAATGAGCTAGGATACTTTTTCTAAAAAACGCACAAAAACGCACAAAAGCAAAAAGGCCAAAACTTTGTTAAACTCTGATTATATTTAACTCTGATAAGTTACCTAGTTAAGTATTATCTCAGCTTTAATTTGGTAACATATTTGTTCAATTTGGATCAAAACTGAATAAGTTAAGATCTTTTTCTAAAAAACGGACAGAAACGCACAAAAGCAAAAATGCGAAAACTTTGTTAAAAACTAATTTTTTTCAATTCTGTTAGAATTACTTAGTACGGTATTATCTCAGTTTATTTTGTTAACATTTTTGTTCAATTTGGATCAAAACTGAATAAGCTAAGATACTTTTTCTAAAAAACGGACAAAAACGCATAAAAGCAAAAATGCCAAAACTTTGTTAAACACTAATTTAATTTCATTTCTGTTAAAATTACCTGGTACAATTTTATCTCAGCTTTTATTTGGTAGCATTTTTGTTCAATTTTGATCAAAACTGAATGAGCTAGGATCTTTTTCTAAAAAACGCACAAAAACGCACAAAAGCAAAAAGGCCAAAACTTTGTTAAACTCTGATTATATTTAACTCTGATAAGTTACCTAGTAAAGTATTATCTCAGCTTTAATTTGGTAACATATTTGTTCAATTTTGATCAAAACTGAATGAGCTAGGATCTTTTTCAAAAAAACGGGCAAAAAAGCACAAAAGCAAAAATGCGAAAACTTTGTTAAACTCTGATTATTTTTAACTCTGATAAGTTACCTAGTAAAGTATTATCTCAGCATTAATTTGGTACCATTTTTGTTCAATTTTGATCAAAACTGAATAAGCTAGGATCTTTTTCTAAAAAACGCACAAAAACGCACAAAAACGCACAATAGCAAAAATGCCAAAACTTTGTTAAACACTAATTTAATTTCATTTCTCTTAAAATTACCTTGTACAGTTTTATCTCAGCTTTTATTTGGTAGCATTTTTGTTCAATTTTGATCAAAACTAATGAGCTAGGATACTTTTTCTAAAAAACGCACAAAAACGCACAAAAACACACAATAGCAAAAATCCCTAAACTTTGTTTAACTCTGATTCGATTTTAACTCTGTTAAAATAACCTATTAAGTATTATCTCATTTTTAATTTGGTAACATTTTTGTCTAATTTGGATTAAATCTGAATAAGCTAAGATACTTTTTCTAAAAAACGCACAAAAACGCACAATACCAAAAATGCCAAAACTTTGTTAAACACTAATTTAATTTCATTTCTCTTAAAATTACCTTGTACAGTTTTATCTCAGCTTTTATTTGGTAGTATTTTTGTAAAATTTGGATCAAAACTAATGAGCTAGGATACTTTTTCTAAAAAACGCACAAAAACGCACAAAAGCAAAAATGCCAAAACTTTGTTTTACTCTGATTCTATTTTAACTCTGATAAGTTACCTAGTAAAGTATTATCTCAGCTTTAATTTGGTAACATATTTGTTCAATATGGATCAAAACTGAATAAGTTAAGATCTTTTTCTAAAAAACGGACAAAAACGCACAAAAGCAAAAATGCGAAAACTTTGTTAAACTCTGATTATATTTTAACTCTGATAAGTTACCTAGTAAAGTATTATCTCAGCTTTAATTTGGTACCATTTTTGTTCAATTTTGATCAAAACTGAATAAGCTAGGATCTTTTTCTAAAAAACGCACAAAAACGCACAAAAACGCACAATAGCAAAAGGGCCAAAACTTTGTTAAACTCTGATTTAATTTCATTTCTCTTAAAATTACCTTGTACAGTTTTATCTCAGCTTTTATTTGGTAGTATTTTTGTTCAATTTTGATCAAAACTGAATGAGCTAGGATCTTTTTCAAAAAAACGGGCAAAAAAGCACAAAAGCAAAAATGCGAAAACTTTGTTAAACTCTGATTTTATTTTTACTCTGATAAGTTACCTAGTAAAGTATTATCTCAGCTTTAATTTGGTACCATTTTTGTTCAATTTTGATCAAAACTGAATAAGCTAGGATCTTTTTCTAAAAAACGCACAAAAACGCACAAAAACGCACAATAGCAAAAATGCCAAAACTTTGTTAAACACTAATTTAATTTCATTTCTCTTAAAATTACCTTGTACAGTTTTATCTCAGCT
Organism: Brachionus asplanchnoidis; assembly: GCA_025491095.1. Lineage (NCBI taxonomy): Eukaryota > Metazoa > Rotifera > Eurotatoria > Ploima > Brachionidae > Brachionus > Brachionus asplanchnoidis. The sequence goes on from JAILYF010000016.1 coordinate 3,123,770, forward strand.
TTTATTTGGTAGCATTTTTGTTCAATTTTGATCAAAACTGAATGAGCTAGGATCTTTTTCAAAAAAACGGGCAAAAAAGCACAAAAGCAAAAATGCGAAAACTTTGTTAAACTCTGATTATATTTTAACTCTGATAAGTTACCTAGTAAAGTATTATCTCAGCATTAATTTGGTACCATTTTTGTTCAATTTTGATCAAAACTGAATAAGCTAGGATCTTTTTCTAAAAAACGCACAAAAACGCACTATAGCACAAATGCCAAAACTCTGATAAACACATATTTTATTTCGACTCTGTTAAAATTACCTAGTACAATTTTATCTCAGCTTTTATTTGGTAGCATTTTTGTTAAATTTGGATCAAAACTAATGAGCTAGGATACTTTTTCTAAAAAACGCACAAAAACGCACAATAGCATAAGTGCCAAAACTGTGTTAAACATTAATTTTTTTTTTCCAATCCTGTTTAAAATAATTAAGGTCAGATTTATATCAGCTTTTATTTGGTACAGTTTTTGTTCAATTATGATAAAAACTTAATGAGCTAGGATACTTTTTCTAAAAAACGCTCAAAAACGCACAAAAACACACAATAGCAAAAATCCCTAAACTTTGTTTAACTCTGATTCGATTTTAACTTTGTTAAAATAACCTATTAAGTATTATCTCATTTTTAATTTGGTAACATTTTTGTCTAATTTGGATCAAAACTGAATAAGCTTAGATACTTTTTCTAAAAAACGGACAAAAACGCATAATAGCAAAAAAGCCAAAACTTTGTTAAACACTTATTTAATTTCATTTCTGTTAAAATTACCTAGTACAATTTTATCTCAGCTTTTATTTGGTAGTATATTTGTAAAATTTGGATCAAAACTAATGAGCTAGGATACTTTTTCTAAAAAACGCACAAAAACGCACAAAAGCAAAAATGCCAAAACTTTGTTTTACTCTGATTCTATTTTAACTCTGATAAGTTACCTAGTAAAGTATTATCTCATTTTTAATTTGGTAACATTTTTGTTCAAATTTGATCAAAACTGAATGAGCTAGGATCTTTTTCAAAAAAACGGGCAAAAAAGCACAAAAGCAAAAATGCGAAAACTTTGTAAAACTCTGATTATATTTTAACTCTGATAAGTTACCTAGTAAAGTATTATCTCAGCTTTAATTTGGTACCATTTTTGTTCAATTTTGATCAAAACTGAATAAGCTAGGATCTTTTTCTAAAAAACGCACAAAAACGCACAAAAACGCACAATAGCAAAGATGCCAAAACTTTGTTAAAAACTAATTTTTTCCAATTCTGTTAGAATTACTTAATACGGTATTATCTCAGTTTATTTTGTTTACATTTTTGTTCAATTTGGATCAAAGCTGAATGAGCTAGGATCTTTTTCTAAAAAACGCACAAAAACGCACAAAAGCAAAAAGGCCAAAACTTTGTTAAACTCTGATTATATTTAACTCTGATAAGTTAACTAGTAAAGTATTATCTCAGCTTTAATTTGGTAGCATATTTGTTCAATTTGGATCAAAACTGAATAAGTTAAGATCTTTTTCTAAAAAACGGACAAGAACGCACAGAAGCAAAAATGCGAAAACTTTGTTTTACTCTGATTCTATTTTAACTCTGATAAGTTACCTAGTAAAGTATTATCTCATTTTTAATTTGGTAACATTTTTGTTCAAATTTGATCAAAACTGAATGAGCTAGGATCTTTTTCAAAAAAACGGGCAAAAAAGCACAAAAGCAAAAATGCGAAAACTTTGTAAAACTCTGATTATATTTTAACTCTGATAAGTTACCTAGTAAAGTATTATCTCAGCTTTAATTTGGTACCATTTTTGTTCAATTTTGATCAAAACTGAATAAGCTAGGATCTTTTTCTAAAAAACGCACAAAAACGCACAAAAACGCACAATAGCAAAGATGCCAAAACTTTGTTAAAAACTAATTTTTTCCAATTCTGTTAGAATTACTTAGTACGGTATTATCTCAGTTTATTTTGTTTACATTTTTGTTCAATTTGGATCAAAGCTGAATGAGCTAGGATCTTTTTCTAAAAAACGCACAAAAACGCACAATAGCAAAAAGGCCAAAACTTTGTTAAACTCTGATTATATTTTAACTCTGATAAGTAACATAGTAAAGTATTATCTCAGCTTTAATTTGGTAGCATATTTGTTCAATTTGGATCAAAACTGAATAAGTTAAGATCTTTTTCTAAAAAACGGACAAGAACGCACAGAAGCAAAAATGCGAAAACTTTGTTTTACTCTGATTCTATTTTAACTCTGATAAGTTACCTAGTAAAGTATTATCTCATTTTTAATTTGGTAACATTTTTGTTCAAATTTGATCAAAACTGAATGAGCTAGGATCTTTTTCAAAAAAACGGGCAAAAAAGCACAAAAGCAAAAATGCGAAAACTTTGTAAAACTCTGATTATATTTTAACTCTGATAAGTTACCTAGTAAAGTATTATCTCAGCTTTAATTTGGTACCATTTTTGTTCAATTTTGATCAAAACTGAATAAGCTAGGATCTTTTTCTAAAAAACGCACAAAAACGCACAAAAACGCACAATAGCAAAGATGCCAAAACTTTGTTAAAAACTAATTTTTTCCAATTCTGTTAGAATTACTTAGTACGGTATTATCTCAGTTTATTTTGTTTACATTTTTGTTCAATTTGGATCAAAGCTGAATGAGCTAGGATCTTTTTCTAAAAAACGCACAAAAACGCACAATAGCAAAAAGGCCAAAACTTTGTTAAACTCTGATTATATTTTAACTCTGATAAGTAACATAGTAAAGTATTATCTCAGCTTTAATTTGGTAGCATATTTGTTCAATTTGGATCAAAACTGAATAAGTTAAGATCTTTTTCTAAAAAACGGACAAGAACGCACAGAAGCAAAAATGCGAAAACTTTGTTTTACTCTGATTCTATTTTAACTCTGATAAGTTACCTAGTAAAGTATTATCTCATTTTTAATTTGGTACCATTTTTGTTCAATTTTGATCAAAACTGAATAAGCTAGGATCTTTTTCTAAAAAACGCACAAAAACGCACAAAAACGCACAATAGCAAAGATGCCAAAACTTTGTTAAAAACTAATTTTTTCCAATTCTGTTAGAATTACTTAGTACGGTATTATCTCAGTTTATTTTCTTTACATTTTTGTTCAATTTGGATCAAAGCTGAATGAGCTAGGATCTTTTTCTAAAAAACGCACAAAAACGCACAATAGCAAAAAGGCCAAAACTTTGTTAAACTCTGATTATATTTTAACTCTGATAAGTAACATAGTAAAGTATTATCTCAGCTTTAATTTGGTAGCATATTTGTTCAATTTGGATCAAAACTGAATAAGTTAAGATCTTTTTCTAAAAAACGGACAAGAACGCACAGAAGCAAAAATGCGAAAACTTTGTAAAACTCTGATTATATTTTAACTCTGATAAGTTACCTAGTAAAGTATTATCTCAGCTTTAATTTGGTACCATTTTTGTTCAATTTTGATCAAAACTGAATAAGCTAGGATCTTTTTCTAGAAAACGCACAAAAACGCACAAAAACGACCAATAGCAAAAATGCCAAAACTTTGTTAAAAACTAATTTTTTTCAATTCTGTTAGAATTACTTAGTACGGTATTATCTCAGTTTATTTTGTTAACATTTTTGTTCAATTTGGATCAAAGCTAAATAAGATAAGATACTTTTTCTGAAAAACGCACAAAATCACACAAAACCAAAAATGCGAAAACTTTGTTAAACACTAATTTTTTTTCAACTCTGTTAAAATTACCTAGTACAATTTTATCTCAGCTTTTATTTGGTAGCATTTTTGTTAAATTTGGATCAAAACTAATGAGCTAGGATACTTTTTCTAAAAAACGCACAAAAACGCACAATAGCATAAGTGCCAAAAATGTGTTAAACATTAATTTTTTTTTTCCAATCCTGTTTAAAATAATTAAGGTCAGATTTATATCAGCTTTTATTTGGTACCATTTTTGTTCAATTATGATAAAAACTTAATGAGCTAGGATACTTTTTCTAAAAAACGCACAAAAAATCACAAAAACACACAATAGCAAAAATCCCTAAACTTTGTTTAACTCTGTTTTGATTTTAACTCTGTTAAAATAACCTATTAAGTATTATCTCATTTTTAATTTGGTAACATTTTTGTCTAATTTGGATCAAATCTGAATAAGCTAAGATACTTTTTCTAAAAAACGGACAAAAACGAATAATAGCAAAAATGCCAAAACTTTGTTAAACACTAATTTAATTTCATTTCTGTTAAAATTACCTAGTACAATTTTATCTCAGCTTTTATTTGGTAGTATTTTTGTAAAATTTGGATCAAAACTAATGAGCTAGGATACTTTTTCTAAAAAACGCACAAAAACGCACAAAAGCAAAAATGCCAAAACTTTGTTTTACTCTGATTCTATTTTAACTCTGATAAGTTACCTAGTAAAGTATTATCTCAGCTTTAATTTTGTACCATTTTTGTTCAATTTTGATCAAAACTGAATAAGCTAGGATCTTTTTCTAAAAAACGCACAAAAACGCATAAAAACGCACAATAGCAAAAATGCCAAAACTTTGTTAAAAACAACTTTTTTTTTAATTCTGTTAGAATTACTTAGTACGGTATTATCTCAGTTTATTTTGTTAACATTTTTGTTCAATTTGGATCAAAACTGAATAAGCTAAGATACTTTTTCTAAAAAACGCACAAAAACGCACAAAAACGACCAATAGCAAAAATGCCAAAACTTTGTTAAAAACTAATTTTTTTCAATTCTGTTAGAATTACTTAGTACGGTATTATCTCAGTTTATTTTGTTAACATTTTTGTTCAATTTGGATCAAAGCTAAATAAGATAAGATACTTTTTCTGAAAAACGCACAAAATCACACAAAACCAAAAATGCGAAAACTTTGTTAAACACTAATTTTTTTTCAACTCTGTTAAAATTCCCTAGTACAATTTTATCTCAGCTTTTATTTGGTAGCATTTTTGTTAAATTTGGATCAAAACTAATGAGCTAGGATACTTTTTCTAAAAAACGCACAAAAACGCACAATAGCATAAGTGCCAAAAATGTGTTAAACATTAATTTTTTTTTTCCAATCCTGTTTAAAATAATTAAGGTCAGATTTATATCAGCTTTTATTTGGTACCATTTTTGTTCAATTATGATAAAAACTTAATGAGCTAGGATACTTTTTCTAAAAAACGCACAAAAAATCACAAAAACACACAATAGCAAAAATCCCTAAACTTTGTTTAACTCTGTTTTGATTTTAACTCTGTTAAAATAACCTATTAAGTATTATCTCATTTTTAATTTGGTAACATTTTTGTCTAATTTGGATCAAATCTGAATAAGCTAAGATACTTTTTCTAAAAAACGGACAAAAACGAATAATAGCAAAAATGCCAAAACTTTGTTAAACACTAATTTAATTTCATTTCTGTTAAAATTACCTAGTACAATTTTATCTCATCTTTTATTTGGTAGTATTTTTGTAAAATTTGGATCAAAACTAATGAGCTAGGATACTTTTTCTAAAAAACGCACAAAAACGCACAAAAGCAAAAAGGCCAAAACTTTGTTAAACTCTGATTATATTTAACTCTGATAAGTTACCTAGTAAAGTATTATCTCAGCTTTAATTTTGTACCATTTTTGTTCAATTTTGATCAAAACTGAATAAGCTAGGATCTTTTTCTAAAAAACGCACAAAAACGCATAAAAACGCACAATAGCAAAAATGCCAAAACTTTGTTAAAAACAACTTTTTTTTTAATTCTGTTAGAATTACTTAGTACGGTATTATCTCAGTTTATTTTGTTAACATTTTTGTTCAATTTGGATCAAAACTGAATAAGCTAAGATACTTTTTCTAAAAAACGCACAAAATCACACAAAACCAAAAATGCGAAAACTTTGTTAAACACTATTTTTTTTTCAACTCTGTTAAAATTACCTAGTACAGTTTTATCTCAGCTTTTATTTGGTAGCATTTTTGTTCAATTTTGATCAAAACTGAATGAGCTAGGATCTTTTTCTAAAAAACACACAAAAACGCACAATAGCAAAAATGCCAAGACTTTGTTTAACTCTGATTCTATTTTAACTCTGTTAAAATAACCTATTAAGTATTATCTCTTTTTTAATTTGGTAACATTTTTTTCTAATTTGGATCAAAACTGAATGAGCTAAGATACTTTTTCTAAAAAACGGACAAAAACGCATAATAGCAAAAATGCCAAAACTTTGTTAAACACTAATTTAATTTCATTTCTGTTAAAATTACCTAATACAAATTTATCTCAGCTTTTATTTGGTAACATTTTTGTTCAATTTTGATCAAAACTGAATGAGCTAGGATCTTTTTCTAAAAAACGCGCAAAAACGCACAAAAGCAAAAAGGCCAAAACTTTATTAAACATTGATTATATTTTAACTCTGATAAGTTAACTAGTTAAGTATTATCTCAGCTTTAATTTGGTACCATTTTTGTTCAATTTTGATCAAAACTGAATAAGTTAAGATCTTTTTCTAAAAAACGCACAAAAACGCACAATAGCAAAGATGCCAAAACTTTGTTAAAAACTAATTTTTTCCAATTCTGTTAGAATTACTTAGTACGGTATTATCTCAGTTTATTTTGTTTACATTTTTGTTCAATTTGGATCAAAACTGAATGAGCTAGGATCTTTTTCTAAAAAACGCACAAAAACGCACAATAGCAAAAAGGCCAAAACTTTGTTAAACTCTGATTATATTTTAACTCTGATAAGTAACATAGTAAAGTATTATCTCAGCTTTAATTTGGTAGCATATTTGTTCAATTTGGATCAAAACTGAATAAGTTAAGATCTTTTTCTAAAAAACGGACAAGAACGCACAGAAGCAAAAATGCGAAAACTTTGTTAAACTCTGATTATATTTTAACTCTGATAAGTTACATAGTAAAGTATTATCTCAGCTTTAATTTGGTAACATATTTGTTCAATTTGGATCAAAACTGAATGAGCTAGGATCTTTTTCTAAAAAACGCGCAAAAACGCACAAAAGCAAAAAGGCCAAAACTTTGTTAAACATTGATTATATTTTAACTCTGATAAGTTAACTAGTAAAGTATTATCTCAGCTTTAATTTGGTACCATTTTTGTTCAATTTTGATCAAAACTGAATAAGTTAAGATCTTTTTCTAAAAAACGCACAAAAACGCACAAAAACGCACAATAGCAAAGATGCCAAAACTTTGTTAAAAACTAATTTTTTCCAATTCTGTTAGAATTACTTAGTACGGTATTATCTCAGTTTATTTTGTTTACATTTTTGTTCAATTTGGATCAAAGCTGAATGAGCTAGGATCTTTTTCTAAAAAACGCACAAAAACGCACAATAGCAAAAAGGCCAAAACTTTGTTAAACTCTGATTATATTTTAACTCTGATAAGTAACATAGTAAAGTATTATCTCAGCTTTAATTTGGTAGCATATTTGTTCAATTTGGATCAAAACTGAATAAGTTAAGATCTTTTTCTAAAAAACGGACAAGAACGCACAGAAGCAAAAATGCGAAAACTTTGTTAAACTCTGATTATATTTTAACTCTGATAAGTTGCATAGTAAAGTATTATCTCAGCTTTAATTTGGTAACATATTTGTTCAATTTGGATCAAAACTGAATGAGCTAGGATCTTTTTCTAAAAAACGCGCAAAAACGCACAAAAGCAAAAAGGCCAAAACTTTGTTAAACATTGATTATATTTTAACTCTGATAAGTTAACTAGTTAAGTATTATCTCAGCTTTAATTTGGTACCATTTTTGTTCAATTTTGATCAAAACTGAATAAGTTAAGATCTTTTTCTAAAAAACGCACAAAAACGCACAAAAACGCACAATAGCAAAGATGCCAAAACTTTGTTAAAAACTAATTTTTTCCAATTCTGTTAGAATTACTTAGTACGGTATTATCTCAGTTTATTTTGTTTACATTTTTGTTCAATTTGGATCAAAGCTGAATGAGCTAGGATCTTTTTCTAAAAAACGCACAAAAACGCACAATAGCAAAAAGGCCAAAACTTTGTTAAACTCTGATTATATTTTAACTCTGATAAGTAACATAGTAAAGTATTATCTCAGCTTTAATTTGGTAGCATATTTGTTCAATTTGGATCAAAACTGAATAAGTTAAGATCTTTTTCTAAAAAACGGACAAGAACGCACAGAAGCAAAAATGCGAAAACTTTGTTAAACTCTGATTATATTTTAACTCTGATAAGTTACATAGTAAAGTATTATCTCAGCTTTAATTTGGTAACATATTTGTTCAATTTGGATCAAAACTGAATAAGATAAGATCTTTTTCTAAAAAACGGACAAGAACGCGCAAAAGCAAAAATGCGAAAACTTTGTTAAACTCTGATTATATTTTAACTCTGATAAGTTTACTAATTAAGTATTATCTCATTTTTAATTTGGTAACATTTTTGTCTTATTTGGATCAAAACAGAATAAGCTAAGATACTTTTTCTAAAAAAACCGACAAAAACGCATAATAGCAAAAATGCCAAAACTTTGTTAAACACTAATTTAATTTCATTTCTCTTAAAATTACCTTGTACAATTTTATCTCAGCTTTTATTTGGTAGCATTTTTGTTCAATTTTGATCAAAACTGAATGAGCTAGGATCTTTTTCTAAAAAACACACAAAAACGCACAATAGCAAAAATGCCAAAACTTTGTTTAACTCTGATTCTATTTTAACTCTGTTAAAATAACCTATTAAGTATTATCTCATTTTTAATTTGGTAACATTTTTTTCTAATTTGGATCAAAACTGAATAAGCTAAGATACTTTTTCTAAAAAACGGACAAAAACGCATAATAGCAAAAATGCCAAAACTTTGTTAAACACTAATTTAATTTCATTTCTGTTAAAATTACCTAATACAAATTTATCTCAGCTTTTATTTGGTAACATTTTTGTTCAATTTTGATCAAAACTGAATAAGCTAAGATACTTTTTCTAAAAAACGGACAAAAACGCATAATAGCAAAAATGCCAAAACTTTGTTTAACTCTAATTCTATTTTAACTCTGTTAAAATTACCTAGTAAAGTATTATCTCATTTTTAATTTGGTAACATTTTTGTCTAATTTGGATCAAAACTGAATAAGCTAAGATACTTTTTCTAAAAAACGGACAAAAACGCATAATAGCAAAAATGCCAAAACTTTGTTAAACACTAATTTAATTTCATTTCTGTTAAAATTACCTAATACAAATTTATCTCAGCTTTTATTTGGTAACATTTTTGTTCAATTTTGATCAAAACTGAATGAGCTAGGATCTTTTTCTAAAAAACACAAAAAAACGCACAATAGCAAAAATGCCAAAACTTTGTTTAACTCTGATTCTATTTTAACTCTGTTAAAATAACCTATTAAGTATTATCTCATTTTTAATTTGGTAACATTTTTGTCTTATTTGGGTCAAAACAGAATAAGCTAAGATACTTTTTCTAAAAAACGGACAAAAACGCATAATAGCAAAAATGCCAAAACTTTGTTAAACACTAATTTAATTTCATTTCTCTTAAAATTACCTTGTACAATTTTATCTCAGCTTTTATTTGGTAGCATTTTTGTTCAATTTTGATCAAAACTGAATGAGCTAGAATCTTTTTCTAAAAAACACAAAAAAACGCACAATAGCAAAAATGCCAAAACTTTGTTTAACTCTAATTCTATTTTAACTCTGTTAAAATTACCTAGTAAAGTATTATCTCATTTTTAATTTGGTAACATTTTTGTCTAATTTGGATCAAAACTGAATAAGCTAAGATACTTTTTCTAAAAAACGGACAAAAACGCATAATAGCAAAAATGCCAAAACTTTGTTAAACACTAATTTAATTTCATTTCTGTTAAAATTACCTAATACAAATTTATCTCAGCTTTTATTTGGTAACATTTTTGTTCAATTTTGATCAAAACTGAATGAGCTAGGATCTTTTTCTAAAAAAAGCACAAAAACGCACAAAAGCAAAAATGCCAAAACTTTGTTTAACTCTAATTCTATTTTAACTCTGTTAAAATTACCTAGTAAAGTATTATCTCATTTTTAATTTGGTAACATTTTTGTCTAATTTGGATCAAAACTGAATAAGCTAAGATACTTTTTCTAAAAAACGGACAAAAACGCATAATAGAAAAAATGCCAAAACTTTGTTAAACACTAATTTAATTTCATTTCTCTTAAAATTACCTTGTACAGTTTTATCTCAGCTTTTATTTGGTAGCATTTTTGTTCAATTTTGATAAAAACTGAATGAGCTAGGATCTTTTTCTAAAAAAAGCACAAAAACGCACAATAGCAAAAATGCCAAAACTTTGTTAAACTCTGATTATATTTTAACTCTGATAAGTTAACTAGTAAAGTATTATCTCAGCTTTAATTTGGTAACATATTTGTTCAATTTGGATCAAAACTGAATAAGAAAAGATCTTTTTCTAAAAAACGGACAAGAACGCGCAAAAGCAAAAATGCGAAAACTTTGTTAAACTCTGATTATATTTTAACTCTGATAAGTTAACTAGTTAAGTATTATCTCATTTTTAATTTGGTAACATTTTTGTCTTATTTGGGTCAAAACAGAATAAGCTAAGATACTTTTTCTAAAAAACGGACAAAAACGCATAATAGCAAAAATGCCAAAACTTTGTTAAACACTAATTTAATTTCATTTCTCTTAAAATTACCTTGTACAATTTTATCTCAGCTTTTATTTGGTAGCATTTTTGTTCAATTTTGATCAAAACTGAATGAGCTAGGATCTTTTTCTAAAAAACACACAAAAACGCACAATAGCAAAAATGCCAAAACTTTGTTTAACTCTGATTCTATCTTAACTCTGTTAAAATAACCTTTTAAGTATTATCTCATTTTTAATTTGGTAACATTTTTTTCTAATTTGGATCAAAACTGAATAAGCTAAGATACTTTTTCTAAAAAACGGACAAAAACGCATAATAGAAAAAATGCCAAAACTTTGTTAAACACTAATTTAATTTCATTTCTCTTAAAATTACCTTGTACAGTTTTATCTCAGCTTTTATTTGGTAGCATTTTTGTTCAATTTTGATAAAAACTGAATGAGCTAGGATCTTTTTCTAAAAAAAGCACAAAAACGCACAATAGCAAAAATGCCAAAACTTTGTTAAACTCTGATTATATTTTAACTCTGATAAGTTAACTAGTAAAGTATTATCTCAGCTTTAATTTGGTAACATATTTGTTCAATTTGGATCAAAACTGAATAAGATAAGATCTTTTTCTAAAAAACGGACAAGAACGCGCAAAAGCAAAAATGCGAAAACCTTGTTAAACTCTGATTATATTTTAACTCTGATAAGTTAACTAGTTAAGTATTATCTCATTTTTAATTTGGTAACATTTTTGTCTTATTTGGGTCAAAAGAGAATAAGCTAAGATACTTTTTCTAAAAAACGGACAAAAACGCATAATAGCAAAAATGCCAAAACTTTGTTAAACACTAATTTAATTTCATTTCTCTTAAAATTACCTTGTACAATTTTATCTCAGCTTTTATTTGGTAACATTTTTGTTCAATTTTGATCAAAACTGAATGAGCTAGGATCTTTTTCTAAAAAACACACAAAAACGCGCAATAGCAAAAATGCCAAAACTTTGTTTAACTCTGATTCTATTTTAACTCTGTTAAAATAACCTATTAAGTATTATCTCATTTTTAATTTGGTAACATTTTTTTCTAATTTGGATCAAAACTGAATAAGCTAAGATATTTTTTCTAAAAAACGGACAAAAACGCATAATAGCAAAAATGCCAAAACTTTGTTTAACTCTAATTCTATTTTAACTCTGTTAAAATTACCTAGTAAAGTATTATCTCATTTTTAATTTGGTAACATTTTTGTCTAATTTGGATCAAAACTGAATAAGCTAAGATACTTTTTCTAAAAAACGGACAAAAACGCATAAAAGCAAAAATGCCAAAACTTTGTTAAACACTAATTTAATTTCATTTCTCTTAAAATTACCTTGTACAATTTTATCTCAGCTTTTATTTGGTAGCATTTTTGTTCAATTTTGATCAAAACTGAATGAGCTAGGATCTTTTTCTAAAAAACACACAAAAACGCACAATAGCAAAAATGCCAAAACTTTGTTTAACTCTGATTCTATTTTAACTCTGTTAAAATAACCTATTAAGTATTATCTCATTTTTAATTTGGTAACATTTTTGTCTTATTTGGGTCAAAACAGAATAAGCTAAGATACTTTTTCTAAAAAACGGACAAAAACGCATAATAGCAAAAATGCCAAAACTTTGTTAAACACTAATTTAATTTCATTTCTGTTAAAATTACCTAATACAAATTTATCTCAGCTTTTATTTGGTAACATTTTTGTTCAATTTTGATCAAAACTGAATGAGCTAGGATCTTTTTCTAAAAAAAGCACAAAAACGCACAATAGCAAAAATGCGAAAACTTTGTTAAACTCTGATTATATTTTAACTCTGATAAGTTAACTAGTTAAGTATTATCTCATTTTTAATTTGGTAACATTTTTGTCTTATTTGGGTCAAAAGAGAATAAGCTAAGATACTTTTTCTAAAAAACGGACAAAAACGCATAATAGCAAAAATGCCAAAACTTTGTTAAACACTAATTTAATTTCATTTCTGTTAAAATTACCTAATACAAATTTATCTCAGCTTTTATTTGGTAACATTTTTGTTCAATTTTGATCAAAACTGAATGAGCTAGGATCTTTTTCTAAAAAAAGCACAAAAACGCACAATAGCAAAAATGCCAAAACTTTGTTAAACTCTGATTATATTTTAACTCTGATAAGTTAACTAGTAAAGTATTATCTCAGCTTTAATTTGGTAACATATTTGTTCAATTTGGGTCAAAACAGAATAAGCTAAGATACTTTTTCTAAAAAACGGACAAAAACGCATAATAGCAAAAATGCCAAAACTTTGTTAAACACTAATTTAATTTCATTTCTCTTAAAATTACCTTGTACAATTTTATCTCAGCTTTTATTTGGTAGCATTTTTGTTCAATTTTGATCAAAACTGAATGAGCTTGGATCTTTTTCTAAAAAACACACAAAAACGCACAATAGCAAAAATGCCAAAACTTTGTTTAACTCTGATTCTATTTTAACTCTGTTAAAATAACCTATTAAGTATTATCTCATTTTTAATTTGGTAACATTTTTGTCTTATTTGGGTCAAAACAGAATAAGCTAAGATACTTTTTCTAAAAAACGGACAAAAACGCATAATAGCAAAAATGCCAAAACTTTGTTAAACACTAATTTAATTTCATTTCTCTTAAAATTACCTTGTACAATTTTATCTCAGCTTTTATTTGGTAGCATTTTTGTTCAATTTTGATCAAAACTGAATGAGCTAGAATCTTTTTCTAAAAAACACAAAAAAACGCACAATAGCAAAAATGCCAAAACTTTGTTTAACTCTGATTCTATTTTAACTCTGTTAAAATAACCTATTAAGTATTATCTCATTTTTAATTTGGTAACATTTTTGTCTTATTTGGGTCAAAACAGAATAAGCTAAGATACTTTTTCTAAAAAACGGACAAAAACTTATAATAGCAAAAATGCCAAAACTTTGTTAAACACTAATTTAATTTCATTTCTGTTAAAATTACCTAATACAAATTTATCTCAGCTTTTATTTGGTAGCATTTTTGTTCAATTTTGATAAAAACTGAATGAGCTAGGATCTTTTTCTAAAAAAAGCACAAAAACGCACAATAGCAAAAATGCCAAAACTTTGTTAAACTCTGATTATATTTTAACTCTGATAAGTTAACTAGTAAAGTATTATCTCAGCTTTAATTTGGTAACATATTTGTTCAATTTGGATCAAAACTGAATAAGAAAAGATCTTTTTCTAAAAAACGGACAAGAACGCGCAAAAGCAAAAATGCGAAAACTTTGTTAAACTCTGATTATATTTTAACTCTGATAAGTTAACTAGTTAAGTATTATCTCATTTTTAATTTGGTAACATTTTTGTCTTATTTGGGTCAAAACAGAATAAGCTAAGATACTTTTTCTAAAAAACGGACAAAAACGCATAATAGCAAAAATGCCAAAACTTTGTTAAACACTAATTTAATTTCATTTCTCTTAAAATTACCTTGTACAATTTTATCTCAGCTTTTATTTGGTAGCATTTTTGTTCAATTTTGATCAAAACTGAATGAGCTAGGATCTTTTTCTAAAAAACACACAATAACGCACAATAGCAAAAATGCCAAAACTTTGTTTAACTCTGATTCTATCTTAACTCTGTTAAAATAACCTTTTAAGTATTATCTCATTTTTAATTTGGTAACATTTTTTTCTAATTTGGATCAAAACTGAATAAGCTAAGATACTTTTTCTAAAAAACGGACAAAAACGCATAATAGAAAAAATGCCAAAACTTTGTTAAACACTAATTTAATTTCATTTCTCTTAAAATTACCTTGTACAGTTTTATCTCAGCTTTTATTTGGTAGCATTTTTGTTCAATTTTGATAAAAACTGAATGAGCTAGGATCTTTTTCTAAAAAAAGCACAAAAACGCACAATAGCAAAAATGCCAAAACTTTGTTAAACTCTGATTATATTTTAACTCTGATAAGTTAACTAGTAAAGTATTATCTCAGCTTTAATTTGGTAACATATTTGTTCAATTTGGATCAAAACTGAATAAGATAAGATCTTTTTCTAAAAAACGGACAAGAACGCGCAAAAGCAAAAATGCGAAAACCTTGTTAAACTCTGATTATATTTTAACTCTGATAAGTTAACTAGTTAAGTATTATCTCATTTTTAATTTGGTAACATTTTTGTCTTATTTGGGTCAAAAGAGAATAAGCTAAGATACTTTTTCTAAAAAACGGACAAAAACGCATAATAGCAAAAATGCCAAAACTTTGTTAAACACTAATTTAATTTCATTTCTCTTAAAATTACCTTGTACAATTTTATCTCAGCTTTTATTTGGTAACATTTTTGTTCAATTTTGATCAAAACTGAATGAGCTAGGATCTTTTTCTAAAAAACACACAAAAACGCGCAATAGCAAAAATGCCAAAACTTTGTTTAACTCTGATTCTATTTTAACTCTGTTAAAATAACCTATTAAGTATTATCTCATTTTTAATTTGGTAACATTTTTTTCTAATTTGGATCAAAACTGAATAAGCTAAGATATTTTTTCTAAAAAACGGACAAAAACGCATAATAGCAAAAATGCCAAAACTTTGTTTAACTCTAATTCTTTTTTAACTCTGTTAAAATTACCTAGTAAAGTATTATCTCATTTTTAATTTGGTAACATTTTTGTCTAATTTGGATCAAAACTGAATAAGCTAAGATACTTTTTCTAAAAAACGGACAAAAACGCATAAAAGCAAAAATGCCAAAACTTTGTTAAACACTAATTTAATTTCATTTCTCTTAAAATTACCTTGTACAATTTTATCTCAGCTTTTATTTGGTAGCATTTTTGTTCAATTTTGATCAAAACTGAATGAGCTAGGATCTTTTTCTAAAAAACACACAAAAACGCACAATAGCAAAAATGCCAAAACTTTGTTTAACTCTGATTCTATTTTAACTCTGTTAAAATAACCTATTAAGTATTATCTCATTTTTAATTTGGTAACATTTTTGTCTTATTTGGGTCAAAACAGAATAAGCTAAGATACTTTTTCTAAAAAACGGACAAAAACGCATAATAGCAAAAATGCCAAAACTTTGTTAAACACTAATTTAATTTCATTTCTGTTAAAATTACCTAATACAAATTTATCTCAGCTTTTATTTGGTAACATTTTTGTTCAATTTTGATCAAAACTGAATGAGCTAGGATCTTTTTCTAAAAAAAGCACAAAAACGCACAATAGCAAAAATGCGAAAACTTTGTTAAACTCTGATTATATTTTAACTCTGATAAGTTAACTAGTTAAGTATTATCTCATTTTTAATTTGGTAACATTTTTGTCTTATTTGGGTCAAAAGAGAATAAGCTAAGATACTTTTTCTAAAAAACGGACAAAAACGCATAATAGCAAAAATGCCAAAACTTTGTTAAACACTAATTTAATTTCATTTCTGTTAAAATTACCTAATACAAATTTATCTCAGCTTTTATTTGGTAACATTTTTGTTCAATTTTGATCAAAACTGAATGAGCTAGGATCTTTTTCTAAAAAAAGCACAAAAACGCACAATAGCAAAAATGCCAAAACTTTGTTAAACTCTGATTATATTTTAACTCTGATAAGTTAACTAGTAAAGTATTATCTCAGCTTTAATTTGGTAACATATTTGTTCAATTTGGGTCAAAACAGAATAAGCTAAGATACTTTTTCTAAAAAACGGACAAAAACGCATAATAGCAAAAATGCCAAAACTTTGTTAAACACTAATTTAATTTCATTTCTCTTAAAATTACCTTGTACAATTTTATCTCAGCTTTTATTTGGTAGCATTTTTGTTCAATTTTGATCAAAACTGAATGAGCTAGGATCTTTTTCTAAAAAACACACAAAAACGCACAATAGCAAAAATGCCAAAACTTTGTTTAACTCTGATTCTATTTTAACTCTGTTAAAATAACCTATTAAGTATTATCTCATTTTTAATTTGGTAACATTTTTGTCTTATTTGGGTCAAAACAGAATAAGCTAAGATACTTTTTCTAAAAAACGGACAAAAACGCATAATAGCAAAAATGCCAAAACTTTGTTAAACACTAATTTAATTTCATTTCTGTTAAAATTACCTAATACAAATTTATCTCAGCTTTTATTTGGTAACATTTTTGTTCAATTTTGATCAAAACTGAATGAGCTAGGATCTTTTTCTAAAAAAAGCACAAAAACGCACAATAGCAAAAATGCCATTACTTTGTTTAACTCTGATTCTATTTTAACTCTGTTAAAATAACCTATTAAGTATTATCTCATTTTAATTTGGTAACATTTTTTTCTAATTTGGATCAAAACTGAATAAGCTTAGATACTTTTTCTAAAAAACGGACAAAAACGCATAATAGCAAAAATGCCAAAACTTTGTTAAACACTAATTTAATTTCATTTCTGTTAAAATTACCTAATACAAATTTATCTCAGCTTTTATTTGGTAACATTTTTGTTCAATTTTGATCAAAACTGAATGAGCTAGGATCTTTTTCTAAAAAAAGCACAAAAACGCACAATAGCAAAAATGCCAATACTTTGTTTAACTCTAATTCTATTTTAACTCTGTTAAAATTACCTAGTAAAGTATTATCTCATTTTTAATTTGGTAACATTTTTGTCTAATTTGGATCAAAACTGAATAAGCTAAGATACTTTTTCTAAAAAACGGACAAAAACGCATAATAGAAAAAATGCCAAAACTTTGTTAAACACTAATTTAATTTCATTTCTCTTAAAATTACCTTGTACAGTTTTATCTCAGCTTTTATTTGGTAGCATTTTTGTTCAATTTTGATAAAAACTGAATGAGCTAGGATCTTTTTCTAAAAAAAGCACAAAAACGCACAATAGCAAAAATGCCAAAACTTTGTTAAACTCTGATTATATTTTAACTCTGATAAGTTAACTAGTAAAGTATTATCTCAGCTTTAATTTGGTAACATATTTGTTCAATTTGGATCAAAACTGAATAAGATAAGATCTTTTTCTAAAAAACGGACAAGAACGCGCAAAAGCAAAAATGCGAAAACTTTGTTAAACTCTGATTATATTTTAACTCTGATAAGTTAACTTGTTAAGTATTATCTCATTTTTAATTTGGTAACATTTTTGTCTTATTTGGGTCAAAACAGAATAAGCTAAGATACTTTTTCTAAAAAACGGACAAAAACGCATCATAGCAAAAATGCCAAAACTTTGTTAAACACTAATTTAATTTCATTTCTCTTAAAATTACCTTGTACAATTTTATCTCAGCTTTTATTTGGTAGCATTTTTGTTCAATTTTGATCAAAACTGAATGAGCTAGGATCTTTTTCTAAAAAACACACAAAAACGCACAATAGCAAAAATGCCAAAACTTTGTTTAACTCTGATTCTATTTTAACTCTGTTAAAATAACCTATTAAGTATTATCTCATTTTTAATTTGGTAACATTTTTTTCTAATTTGGATCAAAACTGAATAAGCTAAGATACTTTTTCTAAAAAACGGACAAAAACGCATAATAGCAAAAATGCCAAAACTTTGTTAAACACTAATTTAATTTCATTTCTGTTAAAATTACCTAATACAAATTTATCTCAGCTTTTATTTGGTAACATTTTTGTTCAATTTTGATCAAAACTGAATGAGCTAGGATCTTTTTCTAAAAAAAGCACAAAAACGCACAATAGCAAAAATGCCAATACTTTGTTTAACTCTAATTCTATTTTAACTCTGTTAAAATTACCTAGTAAAGTATTATCTCATTTTTAATTTGGTAACATTTTTTTCTAATTTGGATCAAAACTGAATAAGCTAAGATACTTTTTCTAAAAAACACACAAAAACGCATAATAGAAAAAATGCCAAAACTTTGTTAAACACTAATTTAATTTCATTTCTCTTAAAATTACCTTGTACAGTTTTATCTCAGCTTTTATTTGGTAGCATTTTTGTTCAATTTTGATAAAAACTGAATGAGCTAGGATCTTTTTCTAAAAAAAGCACAAAAACGCACAATAGCAAAAATGCCAAAACTTTGTTAAACTCTGATTATATTTTAACTCTGATAAGTTAACTAGTAAAGTATTATCTCAGCTTTAATTTGGTAACATATTTGTTCAATTTGGATCAAAACTGAATAAGATAAGATCTTTTTCTAAAAAACGGACAAGAACGCGCAAAAGCAAAAATGCGAAAACTTTGTTAAACTCTGATTATATTTTAACTCTGATAAGTTAACTTGTTAAGTATTATCTCATTTTTAATTTGGTAACATTTTTGTCTTATTTGGGTCAAAACAGAATAAGCTAAGATACTTTTTCTAAAAAACGGACAAAAACGCATCATAGCAAAAATGCCAAAACTTTGTTAAACACTAATTTAATTTCATTTCTCTTAAAATTACCTTGTACAATTTTATCTCAGCTTTTATTTGGTAGCATTTTTGTTCAATTTTGATCAAAACTGAATGAGCTAGGATCTTTTTCTAAAAAACACACAAAAACGCACAATAGCAAAAATGCCAAAACTTTGTTTAACTCTGATTCTATTTTAACTCTGTTAAAATAACCTATTAAGTATTATCTCATTTTTAATTTGGTAACATTTTTTTCTAATTTGGATCAAAACTGAATAAGCTAAGATACTTTTTCTAAAAAACGGACAAAAACGCATAATAGAAAAAATGCCAAAACTTTGTTAAACACTAATTTAATTTCATTTCTCTTAAAATTACCTTGTACAGTTTTATCTCAGCTTTTATTTGGTAGCATTTTTGTTCAATTTTGATAAAAACTGAATGAGCTAGGATCTTTTTCTAAAAAAAGCACAAAAACGCACAATAGCAAAAATGCCAAAACTTTGTTAAACTCTGATTATATTTTAACTCTGATAAGTTAACTAGTAAAGTATTATCTCAGCTTTAATTTGGTAACATATTTGTTCAATTTGGATCAAAACTGAATAAGATAAGATCTTTTTCTAAAAAACGGACAAGAACGCGCAAAAGCAAAAATGCGAAAACTTTGTTAAACTCTGATTATATTTTAACTCTGATAAGTTAACTTGTTAAGTATTATCTCATTTTTAATTTGGTAACATTTTTGTCTTATTTGGGTCAAAACAGAATAAGCTAAGATACTTTTTCTAAAAAACGGACAAAAACGCATCATAGCAAAAATGCCAAAACTTTGTTAAACACTAATTTAATTTCATTTCTCTTAAAATTACCTTGTACAATTTTATCTCAGCTTTTATTTGGTAGCATTTTTGTTCAATTTTGATCAAAACTGAATGAGCTAGGATCTTTTTCTAAAAAACACACAAAAACGCACAATAGCAAAAATGCCAAAACTTTGTTTAACTCTGATTCTATTTTAACTCTGTTAAAATAACCTATTAAGTATTATCTCATTTTTAATTTGGTAACATTTTTTTCTAATTTGGATCAAAACTGAATGAGCTAGGATCTTTTTCTAAAAAACGGACAAAAACGCATAATAGCAAAAATGCCAAAAC
Source organism: Brachionus asplanchnoidis (assembly GCA_025491095.1). Lineage (NCBI taxonomy): Eukaryota > Metazoa > Rotifera > Eurotatoria > Ploima > Brachionidae > Brachionus > Brachionus asplanchnoidis. The sequence goes on from JAILYF010000016.1 coordinate 3,144,105, forward strand.
TTTGTTAAACACTAATTTAATTTCATTTCTGTTAAAATTACCTAATACAAATTTATCTCAGCTTTTATTTGGTAACATTTTTGTTCAATTTTGATCAAAACTGAATGAGCTAGGATCTTTTTCTAAAAAAAGCACAAAAACGCACAATAGCAAAAATGCCAATACTTTGTTTAACTCTAATTCTATTTTAACTCTGTTAAAATTACCTAGTAAAGTATTATCTCATTTTTAATTTGGTAACATTTTTGTCTAATTTGGATCAAAACTGAATGAGCTAGGATCTTTTTCTAAAAAACGGACAAAAACGCATAATAGCAAAAATGCCAAAACTTTGTTAAACACTAATTTAATTTCATTTCTTTTAAAATTACCTAATACAAATTTATCTCAGCTTTTATTTGGTAACATTTTTGTTCAATTTTGATCAAAACTGAATGAGCTAGGATCTTTTTCTAAAAAAAGCACAAAAACGCACAATAGCAAAAATGCCAATACTTTGTTTAACTCTAATTCTATTTTAACTCTGTTAAAATTACCTAGTATAGTATTATCTCATATTTAATTTGGTAACATTTTTTTCTAATTTGGATCAAAACTGAATAAGCTAAGATACTTTTTCTAAAAAACACACAAAAACGCACAATAGCAAAAATGCCAAAACTTTGTTTAACTCTGATTCTATTTTAACTCTGTTAAAATAACCTATTAAGTATTATCTCATTTTTAAATTGGTAACATTTTTTTCTAATTTGGATCAAAACTGAATGAGCTAGGATCTTTTTCTAAAAAACGGACAAAAACGCATAATAGCAAAAATGCCAAAACTTTGTTAAACACTAATTTAATTTCATTTCTGTTAAAATTACCTAATACAAATTTATCTCAGCTTTTATTTGGTAACATTTTTGTTCAATTTTGATCAAAACTGAATGAGCTAGGATCTTTTTCTAAAAAAAGCACAAAAACGCACAATAGCAAAAATGCCAATACTTTGTTTAACTCTAATTCTATTTTAACTCTGTTAAAATTACCTAGTAAAGTATTATCTCATTTTTAATTTGGTAACATTTTTTTCTAATTTGGATCAAAACTGAATAAGCTAAGATACTTTTTCTAAAAAACACACAAAAACGCACAATAGCAAAAATGCCAAAACTTTGTTTAACTCTGATTCTATTTTAACTCTGTTAAAATAACCTATTAAGTATTATCTCATTTTTAATTTGGTAACATTTTTTTCTAATTTGGATCAAAACTGAATGAGCTAGGATCTTTTTCTAAAAAACGGACAAAAACGCATAATAGCAAAAATGCCAAAACTTTGTTAAACACTAATTTAATTTCATTTCTGTTAAAATTACCTAATACAAATTTATCTCAGCTTTTATTTGGTAACATTTTTGTTCAATTTTGATCAAAACTGAATGAGCTAGGATCTTTTTCTAAAAAAAGCACAAAAACGCACAATAGCAAAAATGCCATTACTTTGTTTAACTCTGATTCTATTTTAACTCTGTTAAAATAACCTATTAAGTATTATCTCATTTTTAATTTGGTAACATTTTTTTCTAATTTGGATCAAAACTGAATAAGCTAAGATACTTTTTCTAAAAAACGGACAAAAACGCATAATAGCAAAAATGCCAAAACTTTGTTAAACACTAATTTAATTTCATTTCTGTTAAAATTACCTAATACAAATTTATCTCAGCTTTTATTTGGTAACATTTTTGTTCAATTTTGATCAAAACTGAATGAGCTAGGATCTTTTTCTAAAAAAAGCACAAAAACGCACAATAGCAAAAATGCCAATACTTTGTTTAACTCTAATTATATTTTAACTCTGTTAAAATTACCTAGTAAAGTATTATCTCATTTTTAATTTGGTAACATTTTTGTCTAATTTGGATCAAAACTGAATAAGCTAAGATACTTTTTCTAAAAAACGGACAAAAACGCATAATAGCAAAAATGCCAAAACTTTGTTTAACTCTAATTCTATTTTAACTCTGATAAGTTAACTAGTTAAGTATTATCTCATTTTTAATTTGGTTACATTTTTGTCTTATTTGGGTCAAAACAGAATAAGCTAAGATACTTTTTCTAAAAAACGGACAAAAACGCATAATAGAAAAAATGCCAAAACTTTGTTAAACACTAATTTAATTTCATTTCTCTTAAAATTACCTTGTACAGTTTTATCTCAGCTTTTATTTGGTAGCATTTTTGTTCAATTTTGATAAAAACTGAATGAGCTAGGATCTTTTTCTAAAAAAAGCACATAAACGCACAATAGCAAAAATGCCAAAACTTTGTTAAACTCTGATTATATTTTAACTCTGATAAGTTAACTAGTAAAGTATTATCTCAGCTTTAATTTGGTAACATATTTGTTCAATTTGGATCAAAACTGAATAAGATAAGATCTTTTTCTAAAAAACGGACAAGAACGCGCAAAAGCAAAAATGCGAAAACTTTGTTAAACTCTGATTATATTTTAACTCTGATAAGTTAACTAGTTAAGTATTATCTCATTTTTAATTTGGTAACATTTTTGTCTTATTTGGGTCAAAACAGAATAAGCTAAGATACTTTTTCTAAAAAACGGACAAAAACGCATAATAGCAAAAATGCCAAAACTTTGTTAAACACTAATTTAATTTCATTTCTCTTAAAATTACCTTGTACAGTTTTATCTCAGCTTTTATTTGGTAGCATTTTTGTTCAATTTTGATCAAAACTGAATGAGCTAGGATCTTTTTCTAAAAAACACACAAAAACGCACAATAGCAAAAATGCCAAAACTTTGTTTAACTCTGATTCTATTTTAACTCTGTTAAAATAACCTATTAAGTATTATCTCATTTTTAATTTGGTAACATTTTTGTCTTATTTGGGTCAAAACAGAATAAGCTAAGATACTTTTTCTAAAAAACGGACAAAAACGCATAATAGCAAAAATGCCAAAACTTTGTTAAACACTAATTTAATTTCATTTCTGTTAAAATTACCTAATACAAATTTATCTCAGCTTTTATTTGGTAACATTTTTGTTCAATTTTGATCAAAACTGAATGAGCTAGGATCTTTTTCTAAAAAAAGCACAAAAACGCACAATAGCAAAAATGCCAATACTTTGTTTAACTCAAATTCTATTTTAACTCTGTTAAAATTACCTAGTAAAGTATTATCTCATTTTTAATTTGGTAACATTTTTGTCTAATTTGGATCAAAACTGAATAAGCTAAGATACTTTTTCTAAAAAACGGACAAAAACGCATAATAGAAAAAATGCCAAAACTTTGTTAAACACTAATTTAATTTCATTTCTCTTAAAATTACCTTGTACAGTTTTATCTCAGCTTTTATTTGGTAGCATTTTTGTTCAATTTTGATAAAAACTGAATGAGCTAGGATCTTTTTCTAAAAAAAGCACAAAAACGCACAATAGCAAAAATGCCAAAACTTTGTTAAACTCTGATTATATTTTAACTCTGATAAGTTAACTAGTAAAGAATTATCTCAGCTTTAATTTGGTAACATATTTGTTCAATTTGGATCAAAACTGAATAAGATAAGATCTTTTTCTAAAAAACGGACAAGAACGCGCAAAAGCAAAAATGCGAAAACTTTGTTAAACTCTGATTATATTTTAACTCTGATAAGTTAACTAGTTAAGTATTATCTCATTTTTAATTTGGTAACATTTTTGTCTTATTTGGGTCAAAACAGAATAAGCTAAGATACTTTTTCTAAAAAACGGACAAAAACGCATAATAGCAAAAATGCCAAAACTTTGTTAAACACTAATTTAATTTCATTTCTCTTAAAATTACCTAATACAAATTTATCTCAGCTTTTATTTGGTAGCATTTTTGTTCAATTTTGATAAAAACTGAATGAGCCAGGATCTTTTTCTAAAAAAAGCACAAAAACGCACAATAGCAAAAATGCCAATACTTTGTTTAACTCTGATTCTATTTTAACTCTGTTAAAATAACCTATTAAGTATTATCTCATTTTTAATTTGGTAACATTTTTTTCTAATTTGGATCAAAACTGAATAAGCTAAGATACTTTTTCTAAAAAACGGACAAAAACGCATAATAGCAAAAATGCCAAAACTTTGTTAAACACTAATTTAATTTCATTTCTGTTAAAATTACCTTGTACAGTTTTATCTCAGCTTTTATTTGGTAGCATTTTTGTTCAATTTTGATAAAAACTGAATGAGCTAGGATCTTTTTCTAAAAAAAGCACAAAAACGCACAATAGCAAAAATGCCAAAACTTTGTTAAACTCTGATTATATTTTAACTCTGATAAGTTAACTAGTAAAGAATTATCTCAGCTTTAATTTGGTAACATATTTGTTCAATTTGGATCAAAACAGAATAAGCTAAGATACTTTTTCTAAAAAACACACAAAAACGCACAATAGCAAAAATGCCAAAACTTTGTTTAACTCTGATTCTATTTTAACTCTGTTAAAATAACCTATTAAGTATTATCTCATTTTTAATTTGGTAACATTTTTTTCTAATTTGGATCAAAACTGAATGAGCTAGGATCTTTTTCTAAAAAACGGACAAAAACGCATAATAGCAAAAATGCCAAAACTTTGTTAAACACTAATTTAATTTCATTTCTGTTAAAATTACCTAATACAAATTTATCTCAGCTTTTATTTGGTAACATTTTTGTTCAATTTTGATCAAAACTGAATGAGCTAGGATCTTTTTCTAAAAAAAGCACAAAAACGCACAATAGCAAAAATGCCAATACTTTGTTTAACTCTAATTCTATTTTAACTCTGTTAAAATTACCTAGTAAAGTATTATCTCATTTTTAATTTGGTAGCATTTTTGTTCAATTTTGATAAAAACTGAATGAGCTAGGATCTTTTTCTAAAAAAAGCACAAAAACGCACAATAGCAAAAATGCCAAAACTTTGTTAAACTCTGATTATATTTTAACTCTGATAAGTTAACTAGTAAAGTATTATCTCAGCTTTAATTTGGTAACATATTTGTTCAATTTGGATCAAAACTGAATAAGTTAAGATCTTTTTCTAAAAAACGCACAAAAGCAAAAAGGCCAAAACTTTATTAAACATTGATTATATTTTAACTCTGATAAGTTAACTAGTTAAGTATTATCTCAGCTTTAATTTGGTACCATTTTTGTTCAATTTTGATCAAAACTGAATAAGTTAAGATCTTTTTCTAAAAAACGCACAAAAACGCACAAAAACGCACAATAGCAAAGATGCCAAAACTTTGTTAAAAACTAATTTTTTCCAATTCTGTTAGAATTACTTAGTACGGTATTATCTCAGTTTATTTTGTTAACATTTTTGTTCAATTTGGATCAAAGCTGAATGAGCTAGGATCTTTTTCTAAAAAACGCACAAAAACGCACAATAGCAAAAAGGCCAAAACTTTGTTAAACTCTGATTATATTTTAACTCTGATAAGTAACATAGTAAAGTATTATCTCAGCTTTAATTTGGTAGCATATTTGTTCAATTTGGATCAAAACTGAATAAGTTAAGATCTTTTTCTAAAAAACGGACAAGAACGCACAGAAGCAAAAATGCGAAAACTTTGTTAAACTCTGATTATATTTTAACTCTGATAAGTTACATAGTAAAGTATTATCTCAGCTTTAATTTGGTAACATATTTGTTCAATTTGGATCAAAACTGAATAAGATAAGATCTTTTTCTAAAAAACGGACAAGAACGCGCAAAAGCAAGAATGCGAAAACTTTGTTAAACATTGATTATATTTTAACTCTGATAAGTTAACTAGTTAAGTATTATCTCAGCTTTAATTTGGTAACATTTTTGTTCAATTTTGATCAAAACTGAATAAGTTAAGATCTTTTTCTAAAAAACGCACAAAAACGCACAATAGCAAAGATGCCAAAACTTTGTTAAAAACTAATTTTTTTCAATTCTGTTAGAATTACTTAGTACGGTATTATCTCAGTTTATTTTGTTAACATTTTTGTTCAATTTGGATCAAAGCTGAATGAGCTAGGATCTTTTTCTAAAAAACGCACAAAAACGCACAATAGCAAAAAGGCCAAAACTTTGTTAAACTCTGATTATATTTTAACTCTGATAAGTTACATAGTAAAGTATTATCTCAGCTTTAATTTGGTAACATATTTGTTCAATTTGGATCAAATCTGAATAAGCTAAGATACTTTTTCTAAAAAACGGACAAAAACGCATAAATGAAAAAATGCCAAAACTTTGTTAAACACTAATTTAATTTCATTTCTCTTAAAATTACCTTGTACAGTTTTATCTCAGCTTTAATTTGGTAACATATTTGTTCAATTTGGATCAAAACTGAATAAGTTAAGATCTTTTTCTAAAAAACGGACAAGAACGCACAAAAGGAAAAATGCGAAAACTTTGTTAAACTCTGATTATATTTTACTTCTGATAAGTTACCTAGTAAAGTATTATCTCAGCTTTAGTTTGGTAACATATTTGTTTAATTTTGATCAAAACTGAATGAGCTAGGATCTTTTTCTAAAAAACGCACAAAAACGCACAAAAAACACACAATAGCAAAAATGCCAAAACTTTGTTTAACTCTGATTCTATTTTAACTCTGTTAAAATTACCTAGTAAAGTATTATCTCATTTTTAATTTGGTAACATTTTTGTCTTATTTGGATCAAAACTGAATAAGCTAAGATACTTTTTCTAAAAAACGGACAAAAACGCATAATAGCAAAAATGCCAAAACTTTGTTAAACTCTGATTCTATTTTAACTCTGTTAAAATAACCTATTAAGTTTTATCTCATTTTTAATTTGGTAACATTTTTGTCTAATTTGGATCAAATCTGAATAAGCTAAGATACTTTTTCTAAAAAACGGACAAAAACGCATAAATGAAAAAATGCCAAAACTTTGTTAAACACTAATTTAATTTCATTTCTCTTAAAATTACCTTGTACAGTTTTATCTCAGCTTTAATTTGGTAACATATTTGTTCAATTTGGATCAAAACTGAATAAGTTAAGATCTTTTTCTAAAAAACGGACAAGAACGCACAAAAGCAAAAATGCGAAAACTTTGTTTAACTCTGATTCTATTTTAACTCTGTTAAAATTACCTAGTAAAGTTTTATCTCAGCTTTTATTTGGTAACATATTTGTTCAATTTGGATCAAAACTGAATAAGTTAAGATCTTTTTCTAAAAAAAGCACAAAAACGCACAATAGCAAAAATGCCAAAACTTTGTTAAACCCTGATTATATTTTAACTCTGATAAGTAACATAGTAAAGTATTATCTCAGCTTTAATTTGGTAGCATATTTGTTCAATTTGGATCAAAACTGAATAAGTTAAGATCTTTTTCTAAAAAACGGACAAGAACGCACAAAAGCAAAAATGCGAAAACTTTGTTAAATTCTGATTATATTTTAACTCTGATAAGTTACATAGTAAAGTATTATCTCAGCTTTAATTTGGTAACATATTTGTTCAATTTGGATCAAAACTGAATAAGTTAAGATCTTTTTCTAAAAAAAGCACAAAAACGCACAATAGCAAAAATGCCAAAACTTTGTTAAACTCTGATTATATTTTAACTCTGATAAGTTAACTAGTAAAGTATTATCTCAGCTTTAATTTGGTAACATATTTGTTCAATTTGGATCAAAACTGAATAAGTTAAGATCTTTTTCTAAAAAACGGACAAGAACGCGCAAAAGCAAAAATGCGAAAACTTTGTTAAACTCTGATTATATTTTAACTCTGATAAGTTACCTAGTAAAGTATTATCTCAGCTTTAGTTTGGTAACATATTTGTTTAATTTTGATCAAAACTGAATGAGCTAGGATCTTTTTCTAAAAAACGGACAAAAACGCACAATAGAAAAAATGCAAAAACTTTGTAAAACACTAATTTAATTTCATTTCTCTTAAAAATACCTTGTACAGTTTTATCTCAGTTTTATTTGATAGTATTTTTGTTCAATTTTGATCAAAACTGAATGAGCTGGGATCTTTTTCAAAAAAACGCACAAAAACGCACAATAGCAAAAAGGCCAAAACTTTGTTAAACTCTGATTAAATTTTAACTCTGATAAGTTACCTAGTAAAGTATTATCTCAGCTTTAATTTGGTAACATATTTGTTCAATTTGGATCAAAACTGAATAAGCTAAGATACTTTTTCTAAAAAACGGACAAAAACGCAAAATAGCAAAAATGCCAAAACTTTGTTAAACACTAATTTAATTTCATTTCTCTTAAAATTACCTTGTACAGTTTTATCTAAGCTTTTATATGGTAGCATTTTTGTTCAATTTTGATAAAAACTGAATGAGCTAGGATCTTTTTCTAAAAAAAGCACAAAAACGCACAATAGCAAAAATGCCAATACTTTGTTTAACTCTAATTCTATTTTAACTCTGTTAAAATTACCTAGTAAAGTATTATCTCATTTTTAATTTGGTAACATTTTTGTCTAATTTGGATCAAAACTGAATAAGCTTAGATACTTTTTCTAAAAAACGGACAAAAACGCATAATAGAAAAAATGCCAAAACTTTGTTAAACACTAATTTAATTTCATTTCTCTTAAAATTACCTTGTACAGTTTTATCTCAGCTTTTATTTGGTAGCATTTTTGTTCAATTTTGATAAAAACTGAATGAGCTAGGATCTTTTTCTAAAAAAAGCACAAAAACGCACAATAGCAAAAATGCCAAAACTTTGTTAAACTCTGATTATATTTTAACTCTGATAAGTTAACTAGTAAAGTATTATCTCAGCTTTAATTTGGTAACATATTTGTTCAATTTTGATCAAAACTGAATGAGCCAGGATCTTTTTCTAAAAAACGGACAAAAAGGCACTATAGAAAAAATGCAAAAACTTTGTAAAACACTAATTTAATTTCATTTCTCTTAAAATTACCTTGTACAGTTTTATCTCAGCTTTTATTTGGTAGCATTTTTGTTCAATTTTGATAAAAACTGAATGAGCTAGGATCTTTTTCTAAAAAAAGCACAAAAACGCACAATAGCAAAAAGGCCAAAACTTTGTTAAACTCTGATTAAATTTTAACTCTGATAAGTTACCTAGTAAAGTATTATCTCAGCTTTAATTTGGTAACATATTTGTTCAATTTGGATCAAAACTGAATAAGCTAAAATACTTTTTCTAAAAAACGGACAAAAACGCATAATAGAAAAAATGCCAAAACTTTGTTAAACACTAATTTAATTTCATTTCTCTTAAAATTAACTTGTACAGTTTTATCTCAGCTTTTATTTGGTAGCATTTTTGTTCAATTTTGATCAAAACTGAATGAGCTAGGATCTTTTTCTAAAAAACGCACAAAAACGCACAATAGCAAAAAGGCCAAAACTTTGTTAAACTCTGATTATATTTTAACTCTGATAAGTTAACTAGTAAAGTACTATCTCAGCTTTAATTTGGTAACATATTTGTTCAATTTGGATCAAAACTGAATAAGCTAAGATACTTTTTCTAAAAAACGGACAAAAACGCACAATAGAAAAAATGCAAAAACTTTGTTAAACACTAGTTTAATTTCATTTCTCTTAAAATTAAATTGTACAGTTTTATCTCAGCTTTTATTTGTTAGCATTTTTGTTTAATTTTGATCAAAACTGAATGAGCTAGGATCTTTTTCTAAAAAACGCACAAAAACGCACAATAGCAAAAAGGCCAAAACTTTGTTAAACTCTGATTATATTTTAACTCTGATAAGTTAACTAGTAAAGTATTATCTCAGCTTTAATTTGGTAACATATTTGTTCAATTTGGATCAAAACTGAATAAGCTAAGATACTTTTTCTAAAAAACGGACAAAAACGCACAATAGAAAAAATGCAAAAACTTTGAAAACACTTATTTAATTTCATTTCTCTTAAAATTACCTTGTACAGTTTTATCTCAGCTTTAACTTGATAACATATTTGTTCAATTTGGATCAAAACTGAATAAGCTAAGATACTTTTTCTAAAAAACGGACAAAAACGCATAATAGAAAAAATGCAAAAACTTTGAAAACACTAATTTAATTTCATTTCTCTTAAAATGACCTTGTACAGTTTTATCTCAGCTTTTATTTGGTAGCATTTTTGTTCAATTTTGATCAAAAGTGAATGAGCTAGGATCTTTTTCTAAAAAACGCACAAAAACGCACTATAGAAAAAATGCAAAAACTTTGTAAAACACTAATTTAATTTCATTTCTCTTAAAATTACCTTGTACAGTTTTATCTCAGCTTTTATTTGGTAGTATTTTTGTTCAATTTTGATCAAAACTGAATGAGCTAGGACATTTTTATAAAAAACGCACAAAAACGCACAATAGCAAAAGGGCCAAAACTTTGTTTAACTCTGATTTAATTTCATTTCTCTTAAAATTACCTTGTACAGTTTTATCTCAGCTTTTATTTGGTAGCATTATTATTCAATTTGGATCAAAACTGAATAAGCTAAGATACTTTTTCTAAAAAACGGACAAAAACGCATAATAGAAAAAATGCCAAAACTTTGTTAAACACTAATTTAATTTCATTTCTCTTAAAATTAACTTGTACTGTTTTATCTCAGCTTTTATTTGGTAGCATTTTTTTTCAATTTTGATCAAAACTGAATGAGCTAGGATCTTTTTCTAAAAAACGCACAAAAACGCACAATAGCAAAAAGGCCAAAACTTTGTTAAACTCTGATTATATTTTAACTCTGATAAGTTAACTAGTAAAGTATTATCTCAGCTTTAATTTGGTAACATATTTGTTCAATTTGGATCGAAACTGAATAAGCTAAGATACTTTTTCTAAAAAATGGACAAAAACTCACAATAGAAAGAATGCAAAAACTTTGTAAAACACTAATTTAATTTCATTTCTCTTAAAATTACCTTGTACAGTTTTATCTCAGCTTTTATTTGGTAGCATTTTTGTTCAATTTTGATCAAAACTGAATGAGCCAGGATCTTTTTCTAAAAAAACGGACAAAAACGCACAATAGAAAAAATGCAAAAACTTTGTAAAACACTAATTTAATTTCATTTCTCTTAAAATTACCTTGTACAGTTTTATCTCAGTTTTATTTGGTAGTATTTTTGTTAATTTTGATCAAAACTGAATGAGCTGGGATCTTTTTCTAAAAAACGCACAAAAACGCACAATAGCAAAAAGTCCAAAACTTTGTTAAACTCTGATTAAATTTTAACTCTGATAAGTTACCTAGTAAAGTATTATCTCAGCTTTAATTTGGTAACATATTTGTTCAATTTGGATCAAAACTGAATAAGCTAAGATACTTTTTCTAAAAAACGGACAAAAACGCACAATAGAAAAAATGCAAAAACTTTGTTAAACACTAGTTTAATTTCATTTCTCTTAAAATTAAATTGTACAGTTTTATCTCAGCTTTTATTTGTTAGCATTTTTGTTTAATTTTGATCAAAACTGAATGAGCTAGGATCTTTTTCTAAAAAACGCACAAAAACGCACAATAGCAAAAAGGCCAAAACTTTGTTAAACTCTGATTATATTTTAACTCTGATAAGTTAACTAGTAAAGTATTATCTCAGCTTTAATTTGGTAACATATTTGTTCAATTTGGATCAAAACTGAATAAGCTAAGATACTTTTTCTAAAAAACGGACAAAAACGCACAATAGAAAAAATGCAAAAACTTTGAAAACACTTATTTAATTTCATTTCTCTTAAAATTACCTTGTACAGTTTTATCTCAGCTTTAATTTGATAACATATTTGTTCAATTTGGATCAAAACTGAATAAGCTAAGATACTTTTTCTAAAAAACGGACAAAAACGCATAATAGAAAAAATGCAAAAACTTTGAAAACACTAATTTAATTTCATTTCTCTTAAAATTACCTTTTACAGTTTTATCTCAGCTTTTATTTGGTAGCATTTTTGTTCAATTTTGATCAAAACTGAATGAGCTAGGATCTTTTTCTAAAAAACGCACAAAAACGCACTATAGAAAAAATGCAAAAACTTTGTAAAACACTAATTTAATTTCATTTCTCTTAAAATTACCTTGTACAGTTTTATCTCAGCTTTTATTTGGTAGTATTTTTGTTCAATTTTGATCAAAACTGAATGAGCTAGGACATTTTTATAAAAAACGCACAAAAACGCACAATAGCAAAAGGGCCAAAACTTTGTTTAACTCTGATTTAATTTCATTTCTCTTAAAATTACCTTTTACAGTTTTATCTCAGCTTTTATTTGGTAGCATTATTATTCAATTTTGATCAAAACTGAATGAGCCAGGATCTTTTTCTAAAAAACTGACAAAAACGCACAATAGGAAAAATGCAAAAACTTTGTAAAACTCTGATTAAATTTTAACTCTGATAAGTTACCTAGTTAAGTATTATCTCAGCTTTAATTTGGTAACATATTTGTTCAATTTGGATCAAAACTGAATAAGCTAAGATACTTTTTCTAAAAAACTGACAAAAACGCACAATAGAAAAAATGCAAAAACTTAGTTAAACACTAGTTTAATTTCATTTCCCTTAAAATTACCTAGTAAAGTTTTATCTCAGCTTTTATTTGGTAGCATTTTTGTTCAATTTTGATCAAAACTGAATGAGCTAGGATCTTTTTCTAAAAAACGCACAAAAACGCACAATAGCAAAAAGGCCAAAACTTTGTTAAACTCTGATTATATTTTAACTCTGATAAGTAACATAGTAAAGTATTATCTCAGCTTTAATTTGGTAGCATATTTGTTCAATTTGGATCAAAACTGAATAAGTTAAGATCTTTTTCTAAAAAACGGACAAGAACGCACAAAAGCAAAAATGCGAAAAACTTTGTTAAATTCTGATTATATTTTAACTCTGATAAGTTAACTTGTAAAGTATTATCTCAGCTTTAATTTGGTAACATATTTGTTCAATTTGGATCAAAACTGAATAAGTTAAGATCTTTTTCTAAAAAACGGACAAGAACGCACAAAAGCAAAAATGCGAAAAACTTTGTTAAATTCTGATTATATTTTAACTCTGATAAGTTACATAGTAAAGTATTATCTCAGCTTTAATTTGGTAACATATTTGTTCAATTTGGATCAAAACTGAATAAGTTAAGATCTTTTTCTAAAAAAAGCACAAAAAACGCACAATAGCAAAAATGCCAAAACTTTGTTAAACTCTGATTATATTTTAACTCTGATAAGTTAACTTGTAAAGTATTATCTCGGCTTTAATTTGGTAACATATTTGTTCAATTTGGATCAAAACTGAATAAGTTAAGATCTTTTTCTAAAAAACGGACAAGAACGCGCAAAAGCAAAAATGCGAAAACTTTGTTAAACTCTGATTATATTTTAACTCTGATAAGTTACCTAGTAAAGTATTATCTCAGCTTTAGTTTGGTAACATATTTGTTTAATTTTGATCAAAACTGAATGAGCTAGGATCTTTTTCTAAAAAACGGACAAAAACGCACAATAGAAAAAATGCAAAAACTTTGTAAAACACTAATTTAATTTCATTTCTCTTAAAAATACCTTGTACAGTTTTATCTCAGTTTTATTTGATAGTATTTTTGTTCAATTTTGATCAAAACTGAATGAGCTGGGATCTTTTTCTAAAAAACGCACAAAAACGCACAATAGCAAAAGGCCAAAACTTTGTTAAACTCTGATTAAATTTTAACCCTGATAAGTTACCTAGTAAAGTATTATCTCAGCTTTAATTTGGTAACATATTTGTTCAATTTGGATCAAAACTGAATAAGCTAAGATACTTTTTCTAAAAAACGGACAAAAACGCAAAATAGCAAAAATGCCAAAACTTTGTTAAACACTAATTTAATTTCATTTCTCTTAAATTACCTTGTACAGTTTTATCTAAGCTTTTATATGGTAGCATTTTTGTTCAATTTTGATAAAAACTGAATGAGCTAGGATCTTTTTCAAAAAAAAGCACAAAAACGCACAATAGCAAAAATGCCAATACTTTGTTTAACTCTAATTCTATTTTAACTCTGATAAGTTAACTTGTAAAGTATTATCTCGGCTTTAATTTGGTAACATATTTGTTCAATTTGGATCAAAACTGAATAAGTTAAGATCTTTTTCTAAAAAACGGACAAGAACGCGCAAAAGCAAAAATGCGAAAACTTTGTTAAACTCTGATTATATTTTAACTCTGATAAGTTACCTAGTAAAGTATTATCTCAGCTTTAGTTTGGTAACATATTTGTTTAATTTTGATCAAACTGAATGAGCTAGGATCTTTTTCTAAAAAACGGACAAAAACGCACAATAGAAAAAATGCAAAAACTTTGTAAAACACTAATTTAATTTCATTTCTCTTAAAAATACCTTGTACAGTTTTATCTCAGTTTTATTTGATAGTATTTTTGTTCAATTTTGATCAAAACTGAATGAGCTGGGATCTTTTTCTAAAAAACGCACAAAAACGCACAATAGCAAAAAGGCCAAAACTTTGTTAAACTCTGATTAAATTTTAACCCTGATAAGTTACCTAGTAAAGTATTATCTCAGCTTTAATTTGGTAACATATTTGTTCAATTTGGATCAAAACTGAATAAGCTAAGATACTTTTTCTAAAAAACGGACAAAAACGCAAAATAGCAAAAATGCCAAAACTTTGTTAAACACTAATTTAATTTCATTTCTCTTAAAATTACCTTGTACAGTTTTAACTAAGCTTTTATATGGTAGCATTTTTGTTCAATTTTGATAAAAACTGAATGAGCTAGGATCTTTTTCAAAAAAAAGCACAAAAACGCACAATAGCATAAATGCCAATACTTTGTTTAACTCTAATTCTATTTTAACTCTGTTAAAATTACCTAGTAAAGTATTATCTCATTTTTAATTTGGTAACATTTTTGTCTAATTTGGATCAAAACTGAATAAGCTTAGATACTTTTTCTAAAAAACGGACAAAAACGCATAATAGAAAAAATGCCAAAACTTTGTTAAACACTAATTTAATTTCATTTCTCTTAAAATTACCTTGTACAGTTTTATCTCAGCTTTTATTTGGTAGCATTTTTGTTCAATTTTGATAAAAACTGAATGAGCTAGGATCTTTTTCTAAAAAAAGCACAAAAACGCACAATAGCAAAAATGCCAATACTTTGTTTAACTCTAATTCTATTTTAACTCTGTTAAAATTACCTAGTAAAGTATTATCTCATTTTTAATTTGGTAACATTTTTGTCTAATTTGGATCAAAACTGAATAAGCTTAGATACTTTTTCTAAAAAACGGACAAAAACGCATAATAGAAAAAATGCCAAAACTTTGTTAAACACTAATTTAATTTCATTTCTCTTAAAATTACCTTGTACAGTTTTATCTCAGCTTTTATTTGGTAGCATTTTTGTTCAATTTTGATAAAAACTGAATGAGCTAGGATCTTTTTCTAAAAAAAGCACAAAAACGCACAATAGCAAAAATGCCAAAACTTTGTTAAACTCTGATTAAATTTTAACTCTGATAAGTTACCTAGTAAAGTATTATCTCAGCTTTAATTTGGTAACATATTTGTTCAATTTGGATCAAAACTGAATAAGCTAAGATACTTTTTCTAAAAAACGGACAAAAACGCATAATAGAAAAAATGCCAAAACTTTGTTAAACACTAATTTAATTTCATTTCTCTTAAAATTAACTTGTACAGTTTTATCTCAGCTTTTATTTGGTAGCATTTTTGTTCAATTTTGATCAAAACTGAATGAGCTAGGATCTTTTTCTAAAAAACGCACAAAAACGCACAATAGCAAAAAGGCCAAAACTTTGTTAAACTCTGATTATATTTTAACTCTGATAAGTTAACAAGTAAAGTTTTATCTCAGCTTTAATTTGGTAACATATTTGTTCAATTTGGATCAAAACTGAATAAGCTAAGATACTTTTTCTAAAAAATGGACAAAAACTCACAATAGAAAGAATGCAAAAACTTTGTAAAACACTAATTTAATTTCATTTCTCTTAAAATTACCTTGTACAGTTTTATCTCAGCTTTTATTTGGTAGCATTTTTGTTCAATTTTGATCAAAACTGAATGAGCCAGGATCTTTTTCTAAAAAACGGACAAAAACGCATAATAGAAATAATGCCAAAACTTTGTTAAACACTAATTTAATTTCATTTCTCTTAAAATTACCTTGTACAGTTTTATCTCAGCTTTTATTGGTAGCATTTTTGTTCAATTTTGATAAAAACTGAATGAGCTAGGATCTTTTTCTAAAAAAAGCACAAAAACGCACAATAGGAAAAATGCCAAAACTTTGTTAAACTCTGATTAAATTTTAACTCTGATAAGTTACCTAGTAAAGTATTATCTCAGCTTTAATTTGGTAACATATTTGTTCAATTTGGATCAAAACTGAATAAGCTAAGATACTTTTTCTAAAAAACGGACAAAAACGCATAATAGAAAAAATGCCAAAACTTTGTTAAACACTAATTTAATTTCATTTCTCTTAAAATTAACTTGTACAGTTTTATCTCAGCTTTTATTTGGTAGCATTTTTGTTCAATTTTGATCAAAACTGAATGAGCTAGGATCTTTTTCTAAAAAACGCACAAAAACGCACAATAGCAAAAAGGCCAAAACTTTGTTAAACTCTGATTATATTTTAACTCTGATAAGTTAACTAGTAAAGTATTATCTCAGCTTTAATTTGGTAACATATTTGTTCAATTTGGATCAAAACTGAATAAGCTAAGATACTTTTTCTAAAAAATGGACAAAAACTCACAATAGAAAGAATGCAAAAACTTTGTAAAACACTAATTTAATTTCATTTCTCTTAAAATTACCTTGTACAGTTTTATCTCAGCTTTATTTGGTAGCATTTTTGTTCAATTTTGATCAAAACTGAATGAGCCAGGATCTTTTTCTAAAAAACGGACAAAAACGCACAATAGGAAAAATGCAAAAACTTTGTAAAACACTAATTTAATTTCATTTCTCTTAAAACTACCCTTTACAGTTTTATCTCAGCTTTTATTTGGTAGCATTTTTGTTCAATTTTGATCAAAACTGAATGAGCTAGGATCTTTTTCTAAAAAACGCACAAAAACGCACAATAGCAAATAGGCCAAAACTTTGTTAAACTCTGATTAAATTTTAACTATGATAAGTTACCTAGTTAAGTATTATCTCAGCTTTAATTTGGTAACATATTTGTTCAATTTGGATCAAAACTGAATAAGCTAAGATACTTTTTCTAAAAAACTGACTAAAACGCACAATAGAAAAAATGCAAAAACTTAGTTAAACACTAGTTTAATTTCATTTCCCTTAAAATTACCTTGTACAGTTTTATCTCATTTTTTATTTGTTAGCATTTTTGTTTAATTTTGATCAAAACTGAATGAGCTAGGATCTTTTTCTAAAAAACTCACAAAAACGCACAATAGCCAAAATGCAAAAACTTTGTAAAACACTAATTTAATTTCATTTCTCTTAAAATTACCTTTTACAGTTTTATCTCAGCTTTTATTTGGTAGCATTTTTGTTCAATTTTGATCAAAACTGAATGAGCTAGGATCTTTTTCTAAAAAACGCACAAAAACGCACAATAGCAAAAAGGCCAAAACTTTGTTAAACTCTGATTAAATTTTAACTCTGATAAGTTACCTAGTTAAGTATTATCTCAGCTTTAATTTGGTAACATATTTGTTCAATTTGGATCAAAACTGAATAAGCTAAGATACTTTTTCTAAAAAACTGACAAAAACGCACAATAGCAAAAAGGCCAAAACTTTGTTAAACTCCGATTAAATTTTAACTCTGATAAGTTACCTAGTAAAGTATTATCTCAGCTTTAATTTGGTAACATATTTGTTCAATTTGGATCAAAACTGAATAAGCTAAGATACTTTTTCTAAAAAACGGACAAAAACGCACAATAGAAAAAATGCAAAAACTTAGTTAAACACTAGTTTAATTTCATTTCCCTTAAAATTACCTTTTACAGTTTTATCTCAGCTTTTATTTGGTAGCATTTTTGTTCAATTTTGATCAAAACTGAATGAGCTAGGATCTTTTTCTAAAAAAACGCACAAAAACGCACAATAGCAAAAGGCCAAAACTTTGTTAAACTCTGATTAAATTTTAACTCTGATAAGTTACCTAGTTAAGTATTATCTCAGCTTTAATTTGGTAACATATTTGTTCAATTTGGATCAAAACTGAATAAGCTAAGATACTTTTTCTAAAAAACTGACAAAAACGCACAATAGAAAAAATGCAAAAACTTAGTTAAACACTAGTTTAATTTCATTTCCCTTAAAATTACCTTGTACAGTTTTATCTCAGCTTTTATTTGTTAGCATTTTTGTTTAATTTTGATCAAAACTGAATGAGCTAGGATCTTTTTCTAAAAAACTCACAAAAACGCACAATAGCCAAAAGGCATAAACTTTGTTAAACTCTGATTTAATTTCATTTCTCTTAAAATTACCTTGTACAGTTTTATCTCAGCTTTATTTGGTAGCATTATTATTCAATTTTGATCAAAACTGAATGAGCCAGGATCTTTTTCTAAAAAACGGACAAAAACGCACAATAGGAAAAATGCAAAAACTTTGTAAAACACTAATTTAATTTCATTTCTCTTAAAATTACCTTTTACAGTTTTATCTCAGCTATTATTTGGTAGCATTTTTGTTCAATTTTGATCAAAACTGAATGAGCTAGGATCTTTTTCTAAAAAACGCACAAAACGCACAATAGCAAAAAGGCCAAAACTTTGTTAAACTCTGATTAAATTTTAACTCTGATAAGTTACCTAGTTAAGTATTATCTCAGCTTTAATTTGGTAACATATTTGTTCAATTTGGATCAAAACTGAATAAGCTAAGATACTTTTTCTAAAAAACGGACAAAAACGCACAATAGAAAAAATGCAAAACTTTGAAAACACTTATTTAATTTCATTTCACTTAAAATTACCTTGTACAGTTTTATCTCAGCTTTAATTTGATAACATATTTGTTCAATTTTGATCAAAAGTGAATAAGCTAAGATCTTTTTCTAAAAAACGGACAAAAACGTACAATAGAAAAAATGCAAAAACTTTGAAACACTAATTTAATTTCATTTCTCTTAAAATTACCTTGTACAGTTTATCTCAGCTTTTATTTGGTAGCATTTTTGTTCAATTTTGATCAAAAGTGAATGAGCTAGGATCTTTTTCTAAAAAACGCACAAAAACGCACTATAGAAAAAATGCAAAAACTTTGTAAAACACTAATTTAATTTCATTTCTCTTAAAATTACCTTGTACAGTTTTATCTCAGCTTTTATTTGGTAGTATTTTTGTTCAATTTTGATCAAAACTGAATGAGCTGGGACATTTTTATAAAAAACGCACAAAAACGCACAATAGCAAAAGGGCCAAAACTTTGTTTAACTCTGATTTAATTTCATTTCTCTTTAAAATTACCTTGTACAGTTTTATCTCAGCTTTTATTTGGTAGCATTATTATTCAATTTTGATCAAAACTGAATGAGCCAGGATCTTTTTCTAAAAAACGGACAAAAACGCACAATAGGAAAAATGCAAAAACCTTGTAAAACACTAATTTAATTTCATTTCTCTTAAAATTACCTTTTACAGTTTTATCTCAGCTTTTATTTGGTAGCATTTTTGTTCAATTTTGATCAAAACTGAATGAGCTAGGATCTTTTTCTAAAAAACGCACAAAAACGCACAATAGCAAAAAGGCCAAAACTTTGTTAAACTCTGATTAAATTTTAACTCTGATAAGTTACCTAGTTAAGTATTATCTCAGCTTTAATTTGGTAACATATTTGTTCAATTTGGATCAAAACTGAATAAGCTAAGATACTTTTTCTAAAAAACTGACAAAAACGCACAATAGAAAAAATGCAAAAACTTAGTTAAACACTAGTTTAATTTCATTTCCCTTAAAATTACCTTGTACAGTTTTATCTCAGCTTTTATTTGTTAGCATTTTTGTTTAATTTTGATCAAAACTGAATGAGCTAGGATCTTTTTCTAAAAAACTCACAAAAACGCACAATAGCCAAAAGGCCAAAACTTTGTTAAACTCTGATTTAATTTCATTTCTCTTAAAATTACCTTGTACAGTTTTATCTCAGCTTTTATTTGGTAGCATTATTATTCAATTTTGATCAAAACTGAATGAGCCAGGATCTTTTCTAAAAAACGGACAAAAACGCACAATAGGAAAAATGCAAAAACTTTGTAAAACACTAATTTAATTTCATTTCTCTTAAAATTACCTTTACAGTTTTATCTCAGCTATTATTTGGTAGCATTTTTGTTCAATTTTGATCAAAACTGAATGAGCTAGGATCTTTTTCTAAAAACGCACAAAAACGCACAATAGCAAAAAGGCCAAAACTTTGTTAAACTCTGATTAAATTTTAACTCTGATAAGTTACCTAGTTAAGTATTATCTCAGCTTTAATTTGGTAACATATTTGTTCAATTTGGATCAAAACTGAATAAGCTAAGATACTTTTTCTAAAAAACTGACAAAAACGCACAATAGAAAAAATGCCAAAACTTTGTTAAACACTAATTTAATTTCATTTCTCTTAAAATTAACTTGTACAGTTTTATCTCAGCTTTTATTTGGTAGCATTTTGTTCAATTTGATCAAAACTGAATGAGCTAGGATCTTTTTCTAAAAAACGCACAAAAACGAACAATAGCAAAAAGGCCAAAACTTTGTTAAACTCTGATTATATTTTAACTCTGATAAGTTAACTAGTAAAGTATTATCTCAGCTTTAATTTGGTAACATATTTGTTCAATTTGGATCAAAACTGAATAAGCTAAGATACTTTTTCTAAAAAACGGACAAAAACGCACAATAGAAAAAATGCAAAAACTTTGAAAACACTTATTTAATTTCATTTCACTTAAAATTACCTTGCACAGTTTTATCACAGCTTTAATTTGATAACATATTTGTTCAATTTTGATCAAAAGTGAATAAGCTAAGATCT
Organism: Brachionus asplanchnoidis; assembly: GCA_025491095.1. NCBI lineage: Eukaryota > Metazoa > Rotifera > Eurotatoria > Ploima > Brachionidae > Brachionus > Brachionus asplanchnoidis. Next base: position 3,165,151 of record JAILYF010000016.1, read on the forward strand.
TTTTCTAAAAAACGGACAAAAACGTACAATAGAAAAAATGCAAAAACTTTGAAAACACTAATTTAATTTCATTTCTCTTAAAATTACCTTGTACAGTTTTATCTCAGCTTTTATTTGGTAGCATTTTTGTTCAATTTTGATCAAAAGTGAATGAGCTAGGATCTTTTTCTAAAAAACGCACAAAAACGCACTATAGAAAAAATGCAAAAACTTTGTAAAACACTAATTTAATTTCATTTCTCTTAAAATTACCTTGTACAGTTTTATCTCAGCTTTTATTTGGTAGTATTTTTGTTCAATTTTGATCAAAACTGAATGAGCTAGGACATTTTTATAAAAAACCCACAAAAACGCACAATAGCAAAAGGGCCAAAACTTTGTTTAACTCTGATTTAATTTCATTTCTCTTTAAAATTACCTTGTACAGTTTTATCTCAGCTTTTATTTGGTAGCATTATTATTCAATTTTGATCAAAACTGAATGAGCCAGGATCTTTTTCTAAAAAACGGACAAAAACGCACAATAGGAAAAATGCAAAAACCTTGTAAAACACTAATTTAATTTCATTTCTCTTAAATTACCTTTTACAGTTTTATCTCAGCTTTTATTTGGTAGCATTTTGTTCAATTTTGATCAAAACTGAATGAGCTAGGATCTTTTTCTAAAAAACGCACAAAAACGCACAATAGCAAAAAGGCCAAAACTTTGTTAAACTCTGATTAAATTTTAACTCTGATAAGTTACCTAGTTAAGTATTATCTCAGCTTTAATTTGGTAACATATTTGTTCAATTTGGATCAAAACTGAATAAGCTAAGATACTTTTTCTAAAAAACTGACAAAAACGCACAATAGAAAAAATGCAAAAACTTAGTTAAACACTAGTTTAATTTCATTTCCCTTAAAATTACCTTGTACAGTTTTATCTCAGCTTTTATTGTTAGCATTTTTGTTTAATTTGATCAAAACTGAATGAGCTAGGATCTTTTTCTAAAAAACTCACAAAAACGCACAATAGCCAAAAGGCCAAAACTTTGTTAAACTCTGATTTAATTTCATTTCTCTTAAAATTACCTTGTACAGTTTTATCTCAGCTTTTATTTGGTAGCATTATTATTCAATTTTGATCAAAACTGAATGAGCCAGGATCTTTTTCTAAAAACGGACAAAAACGCACAATAGGAAAAATGCAAAAACTTTGTAAAACACTAATTTAATTTCATTTCTCTTAAAATTACCTTTTACAGTTTTATCTCAGCTATTATTTGGTAGCATTTTTGTTCAATTTTGATCAAAACTGAATGAGCTAGGATCTTTTTCTAAAAAAACGCACAAAAACGCACAATAGCAAAAAGGCCAAAACTTTGTTAAACTCTGATTAAATTTTAACTCTGATAAGTTACCTAGTTACGTATTATCTCAGCTTTAATTTGGTAACATATTTGTTCAATTTGGATCAAAACTGAATAAGCTAAGATACTTTTTCTAAAAAACTGACAAAAACGCACAATAGAAAAAATGCAAAAACTTTGTTAAACACAAATTTAATTTCATTTCTCTTAGAATTACCTTGTACAGTTTTATCTCAGCTTTTATTCGGTTGCATTATTATTCAATTTTGATCAAAACTGAATGAGCCAGGATCTTTTTCTAAAAAACGGACAAAAACGCACAATAGGAAAAATGCAAAAACTTTGTAAAACACTAATTTAATTTCATTTCTCTTAAAATTACCTTGTACAGTTTTATCTCAGCTTTTATTTGGTAGCATTTTTGTTCAATTTTGATAAAAACTGAATGAGCTAGGATCTTTTTCTAGAAAAAGCACAAAAACGCACAAAAGCAAAAATGCCAAAACTTTGTTTAACTCTAATTCTATTTTAACTCTGTTAAATTACCTAGTAAAGTATTATCTCATTTTTAATTTGGTAACATTTTGTCTAATTTGGATCAAAACTGAATAAGCTAGATACTTTTTCTAAAAAACGGACAAAAACGCATAATAGAAAAAATGCCAAAACTTTGTTAAACACTAATTTAATTTCATTTCTCTTAAAATTACCTTGTACAGTTTTATCTCAGCTTTTATTTGGTAGCATTTTTGTTCAATTTTGATAAAAACTGAATGAGCTAGGATCTTTTTCAAAAAAAAGCACAAAAACGCACAATAGCAAAAATGCCAAAACTTTGTTTAACTCTGATTCTATTTTAACTCTGTTAAAATTACCTAGTAAAGTTTTATCTCAGCTTTTATTTGGTAGCATTTTTATTCAATTTTGATCAAAACTGAATGAGCTAGGATCTTTTTCTAAAAAACGCACAAAAACGCACATAGCAAAAAGGCCAAAACTTTGTTAAACTCTGATTATATTTTAACTCTGATAAGTTAACTAGTAAAGTATTATCTCAGCTTTAATTTGGTAACATATTTGTTCAATTTGGATCAAACTGAATAAGTTAAGATCTTTTTCTAAAAAACGGACAAAAACGCACAATAGAAAAAATGCAAAAAACTTTGTAAAACACTAATTTAATTTCATTTCTCTTAAATTACCTTGTACAGTTTTATCTCAGCTTTTATTTGGTAGCATTTTTGTTCAATTTTGATCAAAACTGAATGAGCCAGGATCTTTTTCTAAAAACGGACAAAAACGCACAATAGAAAAAAGGCCAAAACTTTGTTAAACTCTGATTAAATTTTAACTCTGATAAGTTACCTAGTAAAGTATTATCTCAGCTTTAATTTGGTAACATATTTGTTCAATTTGGATCAAAACTGAATAAGCTCAGATACTTTTTCTAAAAACGGACAAAAACGCACAATAGAAAAAATGCAAAAACTTTGTTAAACACTAGTTTAATTTCATTTCTCTTAAAATTAACTTGTACAGTTTTATCTCAGCTTTATTTGGAAGTATTTTTGTTCAATTTGATCAAAACTGAATGAGCTAGGACATTTTTATAAAAAACGCCACAAAAACGCACAATAGCAAAAGGCCAAAACTTTGTTAAACTTGATTTAATTTCATTTCTCTTAAAATTACCTAGTAAAGTATTATCTCATTTTTAATTTGGTAACATTTTTGTTCAATTTCGATCAAAACTGAATGAGCCAGGATCTTTTTCTAAAAAACGGACAAAAACGCACTATAGAAAAAATGCAAAACTTGTTAAACACTAATTTAATTCATTTCTCTTAAAATTACCTTGTACAGTTTTATCTCAGCTTTATTTGGTAGCATTTTTGTTCAATTTTGATAAAAACTGAATGAGCTAGGACTTTTCTAAAAAAAGCACAAAAAACGCACAATAGCAAAAATGCCAAAACTTTGTTTAACCTGATTCTATTTTAACTCTGTTAAAAACCTAGTAAAGTTTATCTCAGCTTTTATTGGTAGCATTTTATTCAATTTGATCAAAA
>JAILYF010000017.1:3000000-3214166 GCA_025491095.1 Brachionus asplanchnoidis
TATCGTCAGCAGGAATTTGTCAGAGTGGGCTACTATGTCAATAATGAATATGAGGACCAGGAACTGAAGGACAATCCACCTTCAGAACCTCAATTTGACAAATTGATGAGACAAATCGCTGCTGACCAGCCCAGAGTTACAAAATTTAAGATTAATTGGGACTCGGCAAATTCCACTACAGAAGCTAATAATGAGTGTGTTGCAGCTCAAGACAGTGAAATGGTTGATGATTCATCAAACAATTTGGTACTGAAAAACTCAGAATTGTCGCAGGAGAAAACTATTGTCAACAACAATGAAGGTTTGGTATTTGAACAGTAATTTTTCTTGACGAAAATTAGTTAAATTTATATGAAAATTTTAGAAAACACTTCAATAATCAGTTAAATATGAACATTTTTTTCTTTTTTTTTTGAATTTAAATTGGTCCTTTAGCTAATGGCTACTCAAGAAAGACTGTGTTGTAAATAAATTTGATACAATTTAAATAAAAGTTTTTATTAAAAAAAATTTTTAATTGATTTTTCATATTTTTATTTTTATAAACATGAGATCAAGAATCCTTAAAAAAAATTTTAAGCTCAAACAGTGTTTAACTTTTCGAAGACATACTTTTTAAATTTTGCTTCTACTAATTAATTTTGCTTCCACTAATTTATAAATCTAGCTCAAAGTAAAATTAATTTTTTTGTTAGCTTTTCTAGTATACAAATTAAAAAGAATTCTTAGAAAAATAAAAAAAAGTAAATAAAACGAATTTTGAACCCAAAATACGAAACCTTTTTGTCCTAATTATATCTCGAAAAGGTTCTCTAAAATTGTAAAATTTAATTATTCCTACCCTTACCTTTTGCTAAAACTTAGTTGGTAGGCAATTTTAATTGACCGAGGGCTATTAAGACTTTTTTCGCTGATTGAGTTACATGATAGCTCATTTAAGCCCAGTTGAGGTCTTTTAAAATCAAGATAAAAGCTTAATTTCACTGGCATAAGCTTAAGCTGACTATTTATAACATCCGACTTGTCATTAATAAAAATAATAAACCCTTTAATGGAAAATTTTATCTTTGAAAAAATCTTATATTTTGCTAATCAAAAAAATTCAAAAATATATTTCATTACTTGATATTAAATTTTTTAAATAAATTTGTATTGAATTTGTATTTAGTATGTAAATTTTATCATTGATTTTTATAAATAAAAATAGTTAAAAATATTTTATTGTAAGCAATGGCTTACTTTATTTTCATGAAAGATCCTTTTTTTCTGCAATTATTTTACTGTTAAGAATAATTCCAAGATCAAAAAAGCTTCTAACTCTTCAAATGTTTTTTAAAGTAAAAAACTTAACTTCGGATAATTCCTTAATTAAGACTCTACTTAAAATTAATTATTTTTCAAAATGCAAAAATTAATAATTATTATTTAATTATAAAAATTATAAATATCTAGATTTTATAAATTTAAATTAAAAACTTGAATTCAAAATTATTAAAGGCTTCGATTTATTATAAAATTAAATTAAAAAACTCATTTTTTTTTTACTTTATTTTTCTTCTAAAAATGTAACATTGTACAAATTTTATTTTTTATTTAAATTTTCTTTTTTTTTTTGAATTTAATTTGGCCTTTAGCTAATGGCTACTCAAGAAAGACTGTGTTGTAAATATATTTGATACAATTTAAATAAAAGTTTTTATTAAAAATTTTTTTCAATTGATTTTTCTTATTTTTATTTTTATAAACATGAGATCAAGAATCCTTAAAAAAAATTTACTAGCTCAAACTGTGTTTAGCTTTTCGAAGACATACTTTTTAAATTTTGCTTCTACTAATTAATTTTGCTTCCACTAATTTATAAATCTAGCTCAAAGTAAAATTAATTTTTTTGTTAGCTTTTCTAGTATACAAATTAAAAAGAATTCTTTGAAAAATAAAAAATTAAAGAATAAAGAATTTTAAAAATTTAATCTTTATTTAAAAAATTAGAAAAATAAATTAATTTGAAATAAGTCTTTTCAGATACTAAAGATTTGAATGTTGGACACAAACTTTATTCATTTGTTTATCGGTCTCGAGCTAATGCTCATTAAGATTAATAAATAAAAATAAAAATTTAATAATAAAAATAATAAAATAATTCAAAATAAAATGTAATTAATACCTTCCTGTTCTAGTATAGTTCAAAAAAAGATAGCAATTGTAAAAAGGAAATAAACTTTGTCTGAATTGAATTACGTTTTTGCCTTTTTTTTTTAATTTATTTAGTTTTATTTATTTTTTTCTGATAATTTTCAAAATTAAATATTCTCTTAAATATTGATCCTAAAAAAGTGTTATGAAAGAATTCTCCAAAGTTAACTTTTTTTCTTTCAAAAACAATTTAAATCTTATATTTTTAATAAAATTGATCGAGTTATTTGTTAATGTTAAATGCAAAAAGTACAATACAAAATTTTAATCTTATAGAAATTTTTTTAATTAAAAACTAAAACTTTTTTCTTTTTATTTTGAATAAAATTTTTTATTGTTCAAAATTAAATAACTTGTCAAATTTTGTATTCAAAGATTAATCAAATTTTAAAACTATTTTAAATTGATGATAATTTAATTTTGAGTTTATAAAATAATGTAATTTTGATTGTTTCTTGAACTGACTACACTAAAAATAAATCGAATAGACTTTGATACAAAATTCAAAAAAATATAAATTTAAATTTTATTATATTAATAAATGAATATAAATCGAAAATAAATCAAATGTTTATTTAGTCAAAACTCATGGCTTAATAACCTCATTGATGAATTTATTGTAATTTATCATTCCGGTTACATCTTTGTCCAATCTTCTCATCAATACAAACATGTCGTCTTCACTTAGATTGACTTTTTGCGATTTTAAAGTCTCTTTAAAGGCAGCCAAGTTGACAAAACCACTTTGTTTTAGATCATGCTTTTTGAATAGCCTTCTCAATTCTTTATAACTTTCGCTCAACTTTCAACAAAAAAAAATAAAAAAAAAAAATAAATTTTTTCTAAACATACTTTCATTCTTAATTTCATAATCAATGGTTCGTTCATGTCCAGTCGACTACTGGGCAAATCTTCATTTTGTTTCACATTATCTGCGCGTGATTCCCGTTTCTTTTTGGGACTATAAGGCGCTAAAAAAGCCATGTAATTTATTCTTCCATCATCAGAATCAGCATATTTGGTGAAAATAAAATCCATCTCTTGATTATTTAATTCGGGACAAAGCTCCCTCAAAATCTCTTCAAATTCATCTTTTAGCAGATAGTCAGTTCCGTAGGGGTCAATATCCTGGAAGCTTCTCTTAAGAATGTCAAACTGAAGGATTAACTTGGACTGAACGCTTCCACGTATCAAAATACTGTCACGGCCAAGTTTGTTTGAAGTCAGCATCATGTCATTGTCTCCGCGTTTTGGCGGCGCTATTTTGGCATTCAAATAAGCAGCTGATTTTTTTGTGTAACCAAAGTGTCTCACAAATTGCCAATAATCCAATTTTTTATTATCTTTGAGAATAAATTCTCGCCACAAAAAATCTATTTCTTCCCGGGTTATCATCGGATTTATCTTGAGCTTTTTGAACAAATTAAACATCATGTCTTTAGTCAATTCATTCGAATTGGTAGTGTCCAATTCAGCCCATGCGTTTTCAGCATCTTTATACTTATCTCTGATTATTTCTTTAATAATTTTGTTAAGCTAAAAAATAGAATAAAATAAATATTTAATTAATCAAAGTTTATTTTTTACTTCTTTAGAACTTCTTCCATTATAATTCTGAATGGGTATTGGTGTTTCCTCCTCTTTTTCTTCCAAAATGGGATCATATTGTTTTTTCCTGTTCTTTTTGGGTTTAAATTCATCGGGTCTTCAGGAAAAATAATTTTGAATTTAGAGAATAAAATTAATTAAGAGATTTACGGTAAAGATTGTGCATCGAAAAGAGTTGATGTTGTGTCCGTATCAAATTTGGTCATAAATTCCAGGTATCTGATTCTGTCAAGAGAATCTTTGGGAACTTCTCGCACAAATTCATCGAATTCCGAGTCTGTTATTTCGATTGAAAAATGAGACTCAATAGCAGCTCGGAATTCTTGCTTAGATATTGTGTTGGTCTTGTTTCGGTCGATCTTTCTTAATAATTAAAACTACTTAATATAGCTAATAAAATATTTAAAAAAAATTAATTTTTAATTAAATTTTTGGATTTGGTAAATTTTATTTAAAAATAAATCAAAAAATGATCTTTAATTTTAAATCTATTAAATTTTTAAGCTTTGATAGAAATTGAAAAAAATTAAGTCTTCTAAATTTTAATGAAAATTTTAAGAAAAATTTTTTTCCTCTGAAATTTTTAGTTGTTCTTAAAAAAAAATAATATTTCATATAATAAATCATGCTATCCATCTCTAAAATTAAATTTTTTTTTTTCATAATCAAAAAAATTTGAATTTATAATTCATGGATTTTAAGAAATTAAAGCTCTTGATCCTATAAATCTCCTTATTTTTTGATGAAAATTAGTTTTCTGATTGACCAAAGCGACTGACATAAAAGTCTAATCGGATGTAAACTTTACAAGTGATCAACCCTACCTGAAAAATATGCATGGAGATGTCTATTTGAGCAAAAGGACTAAAAAATCGAAATGAATTAAAACAAAAAAAAAATTTATCTAATTTTGTGAACAATTATTCTTTTAGACTCAAAAATACATACACTAGCTTTAATAAAAAAAATAATAAGAAAACAATATGACCAATTTTTCTTAAAATTAAATAGCAGATTTTTTTTTATTAAATTTTGAGAATTTTGTCATAAATTTACTGGATCCAAATTTTTTTAAAATAAATTTGGTGTCAATAAGAATTAATTGCTTTTTTCGTTATATTATGTTTATTGCATGATATTTTGGTGTTAGTTTAGTAAAATTGCGGAAAAAAGTGGTTTAATTTTTTGTGTTTGAATTACAAAATGTATCCAATGTTGAAATAAAATTGAAAAAGTGCGATGTTTCAAATATTTTTTTCAGTTTCAAATAAAAAAATAATTTTAAGTTAATATTGCAAGCGTGAAAAGCTTTGTTTTTTCTTATAAATTTTGACTGTAGGTTTGTGGTATGATGACCCTTAAGATAATATTTTTAGTTTAAAAAACCATCCACTCTCTGTTTTCCAATTTTTATAAATTGATATTTTGTTAAAATGCATCAAACGAACGTCAATTATCACAAAAGTCAAAATTTATAAATAAAGATTAAAGTTTTTCGGTTCTAGTCGATTAGGTGAACTATGGTTCATTTATTGCTAGAAAAATTCTAATTCTCAGGTTTTATGATCTATTAGTTCACCTAATCTAAAAATTCCATCTAATTCGATATTTTTTAATCTATTTAGAAAAAAGCTATATGTAATATTAAAAAATAAGATAGATAAAAAAATCATTACATAAAGTCAAACACTTAAAGGTTGAAAAATTGATTTTAGTTTTCTTTATTTTTATTAATTTTATCTAAAGGTAAAGATTTAAGTAGAAATTGCATTTGTGTATTTGAGATTGATAAAAGGGTAATACCAGGTCAACTATATCAGAGCAAATGCTTTTTCTAAAGCTCCTTAAAAAAAAAAAAAAAAAATAAAAAATTAAATTCAATTGTTTATATTTTTATCAGTTTCGAGAATTAGGCATTATATAAAATACCTATCCGACTAGACCGAGTTTTTGAACGATTGAATATTAACTCAAATCTAAATGAACTATTTATCTTTTTTTCTTTTTATTTAATTTTTATATTATTTTATTTTTTATTTGTGATTTTTTTGTTTCATATATTTTTATTCTTTTGGTTGGTACAGGTACAGATAAACAAATAAATAAATTATTTTAAAGTAAAATAAAGAGTTTTCAATATTTTTCAAATTTCTAAATAAAAATTAAACTCATTCTATTTCACGAAAGAATTCAATTTCAAATATGAAAATGCTTTCAATATTAACTTAAAATTATTTTTTTATTTGAAACTGAAAAAAATATTTGAAATATCGCACTTTTTCAATGATATTTCAACATTGGATGCATTCTGTAATTCAAACACAAAAAATTAAACCAAGTTAAAAAGGCAAGTTGAAGTTTATGGTCAATTTTTGATGCTCAAAATGATCAAATCAAACTTAAAATATTAAATAAATTGTAATTATTTAATATAATTAGTATAGAGGTACATTTTTGGTTTTAACATATTTTGTTAAATCTTAAGGTAAAATCTGCAAAAGTCTGCAGAAAATTATCTACTTAAAATAGTATCAATTAAATGGTGTGCACTCTGCAATGTGCAGTTTGATATTGCAGAGTTTATCTTTTTATTTAACAAAGTATGTTAAATCAAAAAATGTACCTCTGCACTAATTAAATTAAATAATTACACTTTATTTAATATTTTAAGTCTTATTTGATCATTTTTATCATCAAAAATTGATCATAAACTTCAACTTGCCGTTAAAAATGAAATAAAAATTTTGGAATTGAAAATATACTAGAGTTTTGTTTCATTCTAATTTAAAGGAAAATGACCCTAATAACCGAGAACTATTGCGTAGAAAAGGTAAAATCTTGAAGCTCATAAAAAATATTCTTTCATTTCAAACAATTATAAACAACTCAACAAACAACTCTTTAGACTAATATCACTCCAATTGTTTACAGAATATTTTTTCTATTTCTAATCAAGAAAAATGAATAAAAAGTTAATTGACTTTATTTTAATTTTTAAGTGGAAGAATTTTTCCGAGTCATAAATTCAAATATGTTTTGTTTAAATCTTGTTTCAATTCTAAACATATTATTTTATTTTTAACTTTATATGGCAGCAGTAAATTTTGAAATAAATTTAAATTTAGCTCAATCATTAAAATCAAAGTCATTTTTACCTGAATATTTGAAGTAAAGCCAAGAAATCACTTTGGAATAAACGAATTAGACTACGCTCGACTTTACCAATTGTGGTCACACTCTTGTCATCATCCATATCACTAAAAAAAAAAGTTAAAAATAAAGAAAAAATTCCCAAAAGGAATCATTCTTCACTTTGAAACTCGATTCAGGCAGTGTTAATTCCTTATCAAAAAATAAAAAATTAAGAACTTAATAAAAATTTTCTATAGTCAATAATTTATAAATTGTACAGCTGATATACCACTTAAATTCACCTCTAAAAAAATGAAAAATAAATTTCCTTGCATTAAAAACTATAATAATTCAATCACTACTTTTGTCTTCTTTTTTAATTTTTTTTCCTTTATCTTTTCATCGCTTCTAAAGCGTTTATTAAAATAAAATAAATTGCACTGCAGAGTATTTGCAGAACTGGATTTTGAAGGTTTATAAAAAAATATTTCATTGTTTAAAATACCCTATTCCTGACAAATGAACTCTTTTAATTTTAATTTATTTTATTTTTAATTAAATATTTTTGAATTTTAAAATTTCTTTTTGAATTTTTCTCAATTAAACCATTATCTAATTAAGTATTTTAATATTTATCAATATACAAATATTTGACATCTATTTTAGTGGTATATTTCAGATTTTTGGTGATCTAACTTCTTATTTTTTATGCTAAAATAATTCCTGCTAAAAAAATAGATTTTTATTTTTTTAAAGAGTTTGATTTTAATGCGAAAATTTTTTTTCAAAATACCCTGAGGTTATGAAGCGGTAAGCAATGCCATGATCGCTTCGATTTTGAAACTTCTCCAAAAAGTCAACATATGAAATCAGAATTGAATTTTTGGCAATTTTTATTCCACATCTCTCCAAGAACTCATCGAGCAAATTGTTCTCTAATTGAAAGCCATGCTGCCTCAAAACAGACACAAACTGATCTCGGCGAACTTCGCCCGTCTTCTGCAAATCAATTTCTTCAAATGAATGCTTAATCTTAACAAAACCATTTCTAAATTTTTTCTTCAACCATTTTTCTACCGAATTCTTTTTTTTTGCCGCACCTTTTACTTTATACTTGTTAACTGGAATATCTAGAAAAAAAATAAACTAATAAACTCTTTTATTCTAATTTAAATTAAATTTTTAATTATTATAATAAATTTTAACTTATTAAATTTTATAGAAAATAAAAAATTTAAATAAACAAAAAAGACTAAAATTAAAGCTAAAATTAATTTTTTTAATGAATTTAAAAAAAATTAAAAATAGACAAAATAGACTTATATTAAAGCTAAAATTTATTTTTTTAATCAATTAAAAAAAATTTAAAAATAGAAAAAATAGACTTATACTAAAGTTAAAATCTTTTTTTTTAATCAATTAAAAAAAATTTAAAAATATACAATAATACTTAAATTAAAGTTAAAATTAATTTACCGGTTATTCTGGCTGTGGGTACATCCAAACTATGACTTCCGTCTTCGCGGAACAAACCGTTCAAATCAGTCAAAGACTCCTCTTTCACTGAGTCCAAATCAATGCCCAACTTTTTAAGCATGGTCTCACTTTTAACAAAACCAAAAGCTTCTGGATCAATTTTTTTCCACAATTTTTCAAATTCGTCAGTTTCCATTCTAATCCCCATTCCATTGATACAATTTAAAAGCTCGAATTTAAAAACACGACCCGCAGATCCACCATTTAGCTGAGGAATTAATTTAACCATTTCAGGTGATCTAAAATAAATGATTTTTTTCATTAAATTGTTTCTTCCTATTAATAAAAATTAAATTACCGCATTTTGGATTTTTCCTTTAAAATAACAAACACCTGAGTAGCTTTTCTTGATACTGAAGTCTGAATTGAGTTGTTGCTTCTAGCTGTTTCTTGCCAATCAACTTCACCTCTATTCTCCTTTAGACAAGAGATAAATTCCTCGTATCTAATTAATAAACTTTTACACATTTAAATTATTTTTGTAAATTTTATTAAAATAATTTAACCTTATTAATTGCATTTTTTTCAGACCCATTTTTTCTACTAATCTCAAAAAATGTTGATGACTAAGGGGCTTTGAAGGTCCCAGAATGGAAGCTAGTATGTGGGCAAACGCCTCTTTGGACACGCCACCTTTTCCATCTGGGTCCGCATTGCGGAATTTGGTCTTTATCTCGTGAAAATTGCTCTTGGCTTTGTCCTTTATCAATTGATAGTATTCTTCAATATCAACCGAAGCGTTGACCGAACGGAAACTGCTCATTGAAGAAGAGCTCATTGAAGTTCCCGGACGGCTTCCTTTATTAAAACTATTTAATTAGCTTTCCAAAGTTGATGCAAAAGTCTCTTGACAGTTTAATAAAATAAATTCAACAGTCAAAATACTATAAAGTTTAAATATATCTGATAGAATTAATTTGTTAGTATTTGTTAAGATTGTTAGACAATTTTGGAAGGGAAAAATATTTTTTTAAAAATTGACCAGACCTTTTTTATTCAGTGAGTTAATCTTAGTTTTGTCTAAAAAAAACAGTACAAAAAGAAAAATTTAAAATATTCATCAAAAGAATATTTAAATTTTTTTTCTAAATTAATTTAGAAAAAAAAATTACCAAAAACTGGAATGGAAACTTTGTTTGGGTCAGTGCTGTAAACAGCTTGAACATTTTCGGGAATATGGTACTCGAAAGAGTCCAGCAAAGGTTTGCTCTTGGCCTTGGATCTTTTGAACGCACTCTCGCTTGCCTCATAGGGTCGCACAGGGTTGGTGGAACTGTAGTACTTGTCAGCGAGCTCACCAAGAGAGCTAGCTCTGGAAACTCCCCGAGCTGTTATGTTTATAGTGTTCGGGTCTTTGTCAACCTTGGTGGATGGATGAACTATCTGTGGCAAATGAAATGGTTGCGATTCAGCCATGACACTCATTATTCAATAACAAGTGATTTTATCTAATTAGGGACAAAGTGATCAGCAATTTATGGAAATGAGTGTGAGAAAAGTATCCAATTTTACCTTAGGAGTTTGAAAATAGTTTTTAAATAGTATTTATTATTAACTTTATTTTTTTATAAAGGTAAGAAATTAATCAGTAACTATAACAAATTTTTTCATGGAAAAACTTTAACAAAGCTCAGCAAAATTGTTTAAAACTTGTCAAAAAATTGTGTAAATACAAATAAGTTAATAATTTGTTAGAAATAAATGAAAAAGCCCTCTTTCTCAGTTAAAATGTTACTGACAACAAATTTTTTTATGGTTTTTATAATTTTTCAAGAATTAAAAAGCTTTAATTTAGCTGATTAAAAGTTTGTTTATGGCTGTACGACAAATAATTAGACATGGAAACCCGAGTTTAAATTCAGCCACATTAAGAGGCAATAAATCAAGTTTAAGATTAAATCTAAGAAATTTTTTCAAAAAAAAAAGATTTGTTTAAATTTGTTGAAATTGTTTACCAATAACAACGGAAAAAAAAACTTGAAATTTTGATTGATTTTTTTTCTTATTTAAGAAAAAAATTTGATTTTAGATAAAATAAATTTTCGAGCGATTATAATGTTTTTATTGGGTTTCCATGCTATTTGTTATGACATTACGGGTAATATATTGCCTTGAAAAAAAACTTAATGATTTTTTTTCTAAATAGTTGCTTGGGAATAAAGTTATAAAATATCCCTAAAGCTAATAGTTACGCAGCTGATCAATTTAGGTGGGTTAAAGATATCATCATTGGAACATAAATTTTTTTCAAATAAAAATAAATTTTTTTATTTCAACCAAGTTTATTTACCAACAAAAGCTTGATTACATCATTTAAAATTTGTGATAAAAAATTATTCAAAAAACTTGTGAATATTCGATCTAGAACTAGATCAAAATTGAAATCAATAAATTTAAACAATCAAGTTTTTTGTGATTCCTGTACGAACTTACTAGAACATTTATTTGAATAAATTCCCAATTTAATTAGCAGGCTTGAAGTTATTTTTAAAATAATAAACATCTAAAATTTTGAAAGGCTTCTTAAGTGAAAAAAAAGCTTTCAAGAAATTCAAAGCAAACACTTGATTATTGAAGAAATTAAAAAAAAATTGTCTTTTAAAATATCAGTTTATTTTTTGTGAAACGTCAATAATTCATTAAATATAAAAAAAGAATATTATAAATAAACCTAATTAAAAAAAAAATGGATTAAAATAGTCGATTAAAAGCTGTCAACGCTATTATTGAAGCTGAAGCGTGCCAAAATGGAACCACATTTGATGTTTTGCTGAACGCTGAGAACAATTTATGGCACTCAGGTGAATTTTGATTTTCAATACACAGAAAAGTTTTTAAATAAAAATTGTCATCAATGCATTCGTAAGTCACGTTATTTGACTCTAATAAATTCCTCAAAGTGTTAAGAGTTTTGGGCACTTGGCAAGTTTCATATGTGGCCATTTCTGGTGAATGCAAAAGAATAACCTGAAAGTGATTGATATTTTTAAAATTCATAGAAGGAAGTTCATAGTTGAAAAAAGTGCTGTAATTTGACAGAGCACCGGAATTTCTTGTTCCATTAAGAACCGCAGTGACTCGACCAGTTGCTTTTGACGCGTAATTTTTGGAAACAGCATTCCAAAAAGGGTTGCTTCGCGTAACACAATCAGTTGGACAAATGGTCAAAAAATTGTCACTTTTGTTGTCTGAGCAAAAGTTGAGTCCGTCCAGCAAGTAACCGCTGAGCGTGTCCTCTAATGTCCAGTCACCTTTAAGTCTTGATACTTAATTTTGATTATTAAAAAATGTAAATTAATTTAAAAAAAAAAATTATTTACTTTGATGGACTACTTTGTAGGTCCCTGACCAAAAAACTGACTTTTCATTTGAATATGGATGTGATGTTAGATGCACAAATTGGTCAAAGTCTTCGATTGAGACTTGGCATGGACTTTTGTTTAGAACAACTCTGGAAAATTCGTCCCAAATAAGACTACAGTTCAAATTAGCTGAGTTAATTTCACAGTTATCTTTGTGCAATGAGTTTATGTAATAGAAGCATCGACCGAGGACGATATCTTTAATATTTTTAGTTGTACCATTATACAGATTGTTGCACAAGTTTGCTTCAAAGCTTGGTTTGCTAAACAACAGTAGCTGAAATAGCAAGGATAGCATTTGCCTAAGAAGATGATTCTATAATTTAAAAAAAAATAATAGCAATTTAAGTATTTTTTTTTAATTTTATTCTCTTTTCTAAATTAATATTTAAACTAATGAATCTTAAATATCGAAAGTGACAGTTTTAGAATTGTTTGAATTGATCATATTTTTAATAGAATTAAAAAAAAAAAAGTAAATATGGCTTGAATATTTAAAAAAGCATCACTGAATAAACTTGAACAAAAAAGTATCTACTTGGTTAAATTATGAATTTGGTTGTTGAATTTATCTTGACATCTTTCAACTAAATGTTGGATAGCAAAAAAAAAATTTTTCAGATTATTTCTTATGAATTAATTTTTAGATAAAAAAAAATCTCATAATAATAAAGGTTACCATATTATTTAATATTACATTGTTTACAATAAAAAAGTGATAAGCTTATTTGCTCTAGAAGATCCTCACATTTTTTAAAGGTTTTCCATTGAACTTTAAAAAAATTTAGACTAAGAGTTTGTAAGTTTTTCAATTTTTTTTTCAATATTCTGTTTCACTGAATATTTGGCAGTGGTGAAGTTTGGAGTAAAAACTGTTGCAAAATATTTTTTATTAAATTGAATACTAGTTTTTTTTAAATTTTTTTAGCAATTATTTTTAGAATAAATTTTAAACATTTTTAAACATATTTTGTTAAACGTAAACAAACGCAAAAAATTTAAAAATTCTTTATATTTAAAAGGATACATCGAATATTGATAAAAAAAAAAGTACTAAATGTTAAGTTATTTCAACTTTTTTTTGAATTTCATGTTAAAAATTTTCAAAATTTTTCAAAATTATCATTTAATTTTTAAATTTAAAAAAAAAAATTTGCTTTGCTTTAAGTTTTTTTTGCTCCAAACTTACCACCGCGAATATTTGAGATTCTTTTATTGAAAAATTAAAAAAAATATTTTCATCTAATATTCAAAAGAATTTATAGTTGAATTAATTTGTCTTTGTTTTCTTTTTCAAGGTTGGTTTAAGTTTGTTGATTAATTTTTGTAGACATGTTTTTTTTATTCAATGATTTCAAATTTTAAATATACAAAATTAAAATGATAAATATAAATTAGGTGATCAGTTTTTTCCATTAATACTAAAAAAGATTTTAAAAACACCTTTCGTATTAAATCTCTAGTTTTGAAATAATTTTTGAAAAGTTTGGGGTTAATAATTGGCCAGATGCTACAAGAACTTAAGGGTTTTTTGAATCCTTCATTTAACAAATGTCTTTATTGTTCACATATATAAAGAAACTACCAGTGTTACTAAGTAAAAAAGTATACTCTCAAAAGATCATTTAAAATTTTATAAAGATAAAAGTAATCCAATTTTAGTTCCATATTGATTTTTATTTGCGAGCACACAAACTTAACCAAGTCAACCAAGCCACGATTTTTATCTAAAAATATATGATCAATTATGACTATTGAAGTCTTTGTGCTATATTCCATCGGATCAAAGTGTATCTTTTTCTCTAGGTTCTTGAGCTGTTTGCAATATGAGGTATTTTTTTGTTCAAAAGTCGAGTAATCCGAATGTAAAAATAGGAGTAACTCCCAACAGATTTTACTGTTTTTAAGCTGTTTCATAAAAAATATCTTGTGTTTCATATATAGTTGTTCTACCGTTTCAAGACGTAGAGCCTCTAACATCGGTCTGAACCTGGCATATTTCTTTATGTCGAACATTCTCTTAATTAGTAAATTTTGCCTGATATCAAGTTCACCAAGTTTAGTTTCACTTACAAATACCAGGTCTAAGTGGTATCGAAAAATCGATTGACAAAATTGCTTGTATAGAAAACCAACTAATCCCGGTGGTGCAGCTTTTGGTTTACAGCCGAGGCCATAAAGGGAGTAGAAGCTCTTTTCTACTTTCTTCCATTTCTCTTCAACAAAATTCCAAAAAATTCACTATTGCCTATTGGAAGGCCTAAATATTCTACATTCTCATTTTGAGGTATTTCATAACCATTTAAGGTGAAATTTAATCCACTTGGTATTATTTTTCAGGAATATAATTAAGAATTTATGTAACATATTACATATGGCATATTTTATTTTTAACTTTTTTTAATTTAATTTTTACTTTTTTCAATTTTTATTTTTAATCTAAAGAAGCATTAGCTCTTCACAGACAAATAAAAAAATGTCAGCAGCTTTTAAAAAAATCCACAGCAACAATGCAAAAAGCATAGATTACATTACTTGTAATTGAGTTGATCTGTTAAAGAAAGATTTGGACATGATAGAGGAGAGAACTTCTCTCCTCAACCAAAATAAATGATTTATTTTGGTTCGAAATTTTAGTTGTACAATTTTTTTGTTTTAAATGATTTAAATTTAAAATTCATAAAATTAAAATCATAGGTTGATTGTTTGAAGTTTTCATACCAAAAAACTGGTAAAATGGCTCAAGTAAAAAATAAAAATTGTCATTCAGATAACCTGATTTCTGTTTTAAACATTAAAATTTGTAATAAAAATTTTTTGGCGATCTATCAAAACATACTAAAAAGAAACATAGACAAAAAAATAGAATTTTATCATATATAGGATGGTAGATGTAGAATATGTAGAAAAATAAAATATAGAATTTTTTGAATTAAAGAAATATCAATTACGTTGAAAAATAAAATTTTGAATTAAATATTTCTAACTAAAAATCCAGCTCTTTAATTAATCAATTATCTAAAAATAAACAAGCAATACCATTAATATGCAATTCAATTGTTTTTTATTCGTATTGTGAAAATTTTTTTTTTGATTTTTGATCTTTTACTAATTGAGCTTATATTTTATGTTGTTTTTAATGAATTCTTGAAAAAAAAAAATTGTTAAAAAAAAGATGCGTGTGATTTTACATATTGGTTTTAGTTTTTCGACATTTCTTAATTGTTTTTTTTTATTTTTTTTTCTATATTACTATGATTTTTCTAGGTATCCTGTAAAAACAAAAACCTGACTTGATTGATCATACTTGCTTGGATTTACTGCTGAATATACTGTTGAAGTCAGATTTTAATAGAACAACTGGGCGCCTTTGTATAATGGAGAATTTGTAAATTTCTTTTTATTGTTAGGTGACTTTTTCTCTAAGTTGATCATAATCTGTTAAATTATTTAAGTCTCTTGAACATTTTTCAAAAGTTGCTATTCTTATCTTTTTAAAAATCAAAATTTTTATTATGAAGTCTTGAAGTCTAATAAAAGACCAAAAAAATAGTCTTTATTTTTATTAAATTTCTCTTTTTTAATAATTTAAAAAATAAATGTTTAAAAATGCTTTTTATTTAAAAATTTAATTTCATATTATATTACAAAAAGTTACCCTAGAATCCAAGTCAAAATTCAATAATCTTATAGTGGGCTCTTGAGGGTCTGGATTGACTAAATCATGATTAATAGTTTATTTTGTTAAACCGACCTCAAAATCGTATTTTTTGACCCCAGAAACCCAAAAAAAGTTGTTTCTTTCACTGAAAAACTTTTTTAAAAAAGAAATATTCAGGGTGTTTTGAAAAATCCGGTCTAAACCTGTTTTAGCGGTTTTTATAGGGTTTTCACATGTCCAGACCTTTTTGAAAATTAATTTGCCAAACAGAACTTTTTCTCCTCTATCAGAATCAAATGGGTTTTGCAGGGTGTTTTATAAATTTAATAGGGTGTTTCAGGTTGTTTTAAAGTGTTATGTACAAATTATTTTTAAACTTGAAAATTTTATATAATAACAATATTTTTTTAATATAAAAATTGATGCTTATTAAAATTGAGGTTGTTAGAAATAAATATATCAAAAAAAAAAGGTATTTAATAAAATTTAATGCGATTTTCACAGGGTGCTTTTTTTTCGCTTTTTTGATGGGTGCTTTTTATACAGGATACCATTTTTCTATGTTTTGATTATTCTATATTTTATTTTTTTGTCAATTTTTTTTTTGTCTTCTATATTTTATTATACCTACAAAGGATATGGGGCAATATTGGCTGAAGATATGAAATATGACTCGGACATTTTTTTTCAATATATTCTTATAAATTTGAATGTGCTTATTTAAAATTTATGTAAATTAGTTTAATATACTTGACATTATCATGCTTAATAATCAGTCAAAGTTTAAGCACATTTTAGCTGGGAATCTTTCCTTTTAGTTCTATATAAAAGTAAATTCTATAAAAGCAAAAAATAAATTTTTCCATAAAATTTTAGAAAATTTTTAATATCTTTTAAATAAAAAAAAATTAATTAATTTTTTAAAATTTTGATCTTATCTAAAAGAATTAAGCGAATGTTTCCGGTCTTAGCATTTTAATATGATGTTAAGAGAAAAAAAATATGTAAAAATAGTTTTTTTGAAAATTTTTGAGTTGGGGATATTTTACTCGAGAGACTCTTAAAGACAAACACCCTTTATTTTGTTTAATTTAGTTTATTTTGATAAAACTTTAAAAGTTACCAAAAAATCAATTTACTTTTTGGATTCTTCAATGAAATTTGTTCAAGAAAACTTTTTACCAGGGAAAAAAAAAGTATCCATATAGCTTTTATAGAACTAAAAGGAAAGATTCCCAGCTAAAATGTGCTAAAACTTTCACTGATTATAAAGCATGAAAAAGTCAAGTATATTGAACTAATTTACATAAATTTTAAATAAGCACATTCAAATTTATAAGAATATATTGAAAAAAAATGTCCGAGTCATATTTCATATCTTCAGCCAATATTGCCCAATATCCTTTTTTTTAGATCATATTTTTGAGTGTTAAAAACAGTATAAAATAAATTTTTAATTGAGTTTTTTTTAGTTCCGATATTAATTATATCGGACAGATAATCTGAAAAAAAATGTTTTTTTAATTTTTTATCATTGAAAAAATTACCTATAGAATTAAATTTAACAATTTTGAAATTTGCTGAGTTTGAAAATCTTTATTAAAACAACATATTTTTATGGTGATATCTGTATAAATACAATTGCTCTTTTATTCAGAATATTTGCATCTTTTTGACAAAATTTAGCGACAAGAGAAGCTGATATCTTGAGTTGTTTGAAAAGTTTATTGTTGATAAACAGACAGCAATTAAATACAAAAATATTTCTGTCTTTTACCCTTCAGAAATTAAAAAAAAACTTCAAATATTTCCAGATAACTATTCTACTTGATACCTAATTTTAATAAAAAAGAAAAAAAAATAATATTTTACGATGGTGCTTATTTTTTATGAATTTGTTAGATAAAAAAATTCAAATGAAACAACTGGAGTTCAAAAAAGAAACCTATGTGGAAGACTTTACACTTTTCAACATTTACCTAAGTAGACCATTTTTCATATCACGACCATTTTGACGTGTTAATTTTCAATAACTCTAATATCTGATTTTATTGTTGATTCTAATTAAATATTTTTTTTTAATTAACTTGTTTAAAATTTTTATTCTTTTTGATATTAATGATTAACAATAAGGTTTAAGATTTAACTCTATTTTTTTTATTAAAAATATCTTTTCAACAAATATAAAAGCTATTTGTATTGCATTTCAAACGATGGTCATTTGTTATTCGGCTTATAACTAAAGAAATACTTACAGAATTTAATAGAAACTAGTAGAAAAATTTGCATAGAGCTAATTTAATATCATTTCATTATGGTAACATAATATAAGGTGACTCAGTTAAGTTTTACTTTAATAATACTAATAATAATAATAAAAATCTACAGCAAGCGAGCTTGCGGAGATGGCTTACTCGGAAGCCATCCTATGGTAGCTAATTGCGCAAAAATCGAGAGATAAATTAAGGAACTACAGTGAAAGTAACAGAGACGAAACTGAGGTACAAGACGAATACGAGAGATTATACAGATTAATGTGATTAAGTAGATTAAAAGTAATTCAAAAAATTAGTACTTTCGTATCATTCAAGATGCAATGTATAACAATCTGGAATACTTTTATGATAATTTAAATTTATTTTTATAAATTTGAAAAAATTAATATAATTATTATAAACTTATCTTACTGAGTATTCAGTTTAATTTTTTTTTTAAATCAAAGTTATGACTTAAAATTTTTATTTTTTTTTGACAAAATTATGAAGAATTTAGATTAAATTTTTATTTTAATTTGCTAGATCAGGCTTTATATCATAAAATTTATATACTCTTTGGTTGTTTAATGCATATAGATTTGTCATATTTCATTTCTTTTCTTGCAATTTTAGCATTATAGTCTTCACATTCATTGAATGGAAAAAAAATCTCACGACCATGTGAAGCAATGATAAATGACTGGAAAAAATATTTTTACAGTAGTTGATAATTAGGTAGAAATATTTGTGATCTTCCATTAAATATAATTTTCCTAGAACAATTACTCTACATAAATGGAAATACAGTATAATTCATTTGATTAATTTATAAAACTGGAGAAAATATTCTGTCTGGGATCTAGAAATGTCGAGGAATCAAGATTAGGGCAATTATTATTTTAACACAATTTAAGAATTTTCTAGTCATGATATTCATTGCAAAAAAAAATTGTCAAGTTTTTGGGCTTTTGGAAAAAAACAAAAATAAAAATTTTAAAAGTCCGGAGAAAGACTTTTTTTTAAAAAATTTCAAAGTCCGGACATAACTTTGACTTAAAAAAAAAAATTTTTAAGTCAAAACTTTGACTTAACTTGATTGATTCGCTTGCAAAAACAAATTTTGAAGTTTTAATTGAAAATGGTATATATTAAGAAGACACAATTTTATACCAGGTCTAAA
Source organism: Brachionus asplanchnoidis (assembly GCA_025491095.1). Taxonomy (NCBI): domain Eukaryota; kingdom Metazoa; phylum Rotifera; class Eurotatoria; order Ploima; family Brachionidae; genus Brachionus; species Brachionus asplanchnoidis. The sequence continues at coordinate 3,018,928 of JAILYF010000017.1, forward strand.
ATAAAAATTAAATTTTTATAAACCCAACCGGATGATATCTCATGGTTTAGACCAATAAAAGCAAAAATTGGTCAGATTGGTTCATAAACTCAGATCATACTTAAAAAAGAGATGGTAATATGAGATAAGCAGATAACGCAAATGTCATCAACTGGGTATTCGAAATAACAACTGGGTAATCATTGTGGTCTTGTAGATAGCTCATATTTGCATTCTATTTCGGACAAACTGATTCACTAAAAAATTGTCGTGAATGAGTATCTTGATGATGAAAAGAGTGATTCAAATCAGCTATTTATAAAAGCAAACGAATTACAAAACTAATTTTAGCTAGAAAAATATTTTTCATTTTTTAAAACAATATTCTCAATATATTTGAGAGTAATCAGTCTATTCTTTAATTAGTTTATTCTATTTCGATTTTTTAACATTTTTTCTATTTTCAATAAAATACCCGGAAATAAGAAAGGTATATACCATGATCTCTTTACACTCGAATTTTCCTTATATTTAGTTTATGTACCAGCGAACTTATCTCGAGAGTTAGTAATGTCCCAGGCGTCATATGATAAGGCACTACGTTATCTCATCATTAAAAACGCAATAAATGCAATTTTTTTTTTAATTTAGCTTAAATTTAAAATTTTAAAACTTGTTGATAAAATTTTCTGATCGTTTTTTAGTCACATAAAATCAAGTAATTAATATTGTGGTAAAAAATGATCACATCTAAACCAGACTTGTAAGTAAGTCAAAGTCAAGTCAGGGACTTGACTTAAGAATTTTTTTTAAGTTAAGTCATTTGACTTGACTTAGAATGACTTGAATTTTTTTGGAAAAGTCAATAAAAAACGGGTAACAAGCATCCAATCCTAATTATGATTCTTTAAATTTTAATGTTGTAATATTAGAAAATTAATTAGATGATTTTTTTTATCGAATTCCTTCGAAAACACAAGTTAATTTTTTTGAAAGTCAAGTCATTCTAAGTCAAGTCAAATGACTTAACTTAAAAAAAATTCTTGAAAAATCTTGAATATACTATGCGTTCTAGTAGCTCTCCTAAACAATACGTTATACTAATTGGTCTTTAATTTTAAGGATCTTGTAAAGAAGAGGCTTTTTTTTGAATCATAGTAATGTTCGATGTTTTCAACGCTTTAGGGACTCTACCTTCTCGAAGAGATAAATTAAAAAGTTCTATGATTTCTATTAATGAATTTCTAGGTAAGTTTTTTAACATTAAATTATGAATTTTGTCAGGTCCTGATGCCGCTTCATTTTTCAATCTTTTTAAAGCCATAATTAATTCATTTAAGCAAATTGGATCATTTAAATTATACTGGTTATAATTTCTAAAGAAATCAGAGTTAGAATTTAGTATTTCGAAATCTTTCTCAGAATCAATTAAATCAGAATTAGGACTAAATATTGAAGATAAGAGTTCTCCAAAGCATTTTCCCTTTTCTTCATTAATTTTGAATTACTTTTCATTTAAAATCAAATTAGGAATTAAATTTGATCCTTTTTTTGTTCTAAATTTATTTAATTTTTTCCAAAGAGGTCTACTTGTTAGTGGGTTTTTTCCCATCTTTTCAAATAAACAAACCAATTTTGATTCCAGAATTTTTTTAAAGAGGCCTTTAACTCAGATGTCAGTTGATTAAATTTTTGCTTGATCTTTTGACAGCGAGTTTTCTGGAAGTTTCTTCTTACTTTCCTACGTTCTTTTATCAAATTTACTATGTTCGATGTAAGACTCGTTTTGTAGATTTTCTGAGAAAGATATGGAATGCTTTTATTTAGTAGTAGTAGTAGTAGTTTTGACTGTAGCTGGCTAGCCAGCGAGTGTGCTGATAAGGCACACTAAGACAGCTGATGTGATTGATTGCTGCTCATCCAGCAATCAATGCCTGCTTTAAAGCTGTTAACATTGGGGGCTTCAACTAATTCATTTGGCAGCGAGTTCCATATGTTAGCGGTTCTGTTGAAAAAAAAGTTATCTCTATGTTGGAGCCTCGATATTTCTTTGTGATATTTGAGGCAGTGACCTCTTCCTTGGTTTTTTGTGACATTAAAATTGTTGCTTTTTTCAACCGATTCTATTCCATGCATGAACTTGTATAATTGAATTAGATCACCTCTTTTCTTCTTCTTTCCACCAGATTTGGAATGTTCAAAGCCTTCAATCTGCTTTCATACGGTTTGTTTCTAATTGACGAAACAAATTTCGTAGATCTGCGTTGAATCCTTTCAACATTCTCACAGTCAGACTTAAGAATTGGAGACCATACAGGCACCGCAAATTCCAAAAGAGGACAAACAAAAGTTAAATACAAATATCTTAATAACTTACAATCAAAACGAGCGAATGACTTCCTAATGCGACCTAACATTTGATTTGCTTTGTTTGTAGCCTCTATCACTTGATTTTTCCATTTAAGATTTATATTGAAAATAACTCCAAGATCTCTTTCGGTTTCTGACGTTGCTAATAGCTTACCATTAATAAAATAAGGAAATTTTTTGTTTTTATGACCATAATGCATTACCACACATTTTGATGTGTTGAAGAGAAGTAGCTAATCTTGAGTCCACTTGAGAATTAAATCTAAATCTGATTGTAGTTTTGCGGCGCTTATTTCTAATACCGTTTGCGAGAAAATTTTAGTATCATCTGCATACAATTTCACAACATTCTCTATTCCTTTAGGTAGATCATTGATATACAAAACGAACAATAGTGGACCAATCACTGACCCTTGTGGTACACCGCTAAAAATCTCAACCCAATCCGACAAAATTTCACCTTGAATAACTCGTTGTCTTCTATTTTTCAAGAAAGCTTCAATCCATTTTAGTGTCAGACCATCAAAGCCATACGCTTTCAATTTAGCTATTTGTCGTCTGTGCGGAACAGTATCAAATGCTTTCGCAAAATCTAGCAGAATCACATCAACAGGAATACTTTTGTCTAGGCTCATTGAGATGAAATCTAGCGTTTCCAGAAGATTAGATGTACATGACTTTTTCTTAACCAATCCATGCTGTTCTTTAGATATAATATTATTCTTATAAAGATAGTCTTCCATTTTGGTTCTTATTATGCTTTCCATAATTTTGCAAGGAATTGAAGTTAAAGACACAGGACGATAATTGCTTGCCGTTGATTTATCACCTTTTTTATACAATGGAGTAATATTTGCTGATCTGAATTGAATTGGAAGCTGACTATTCGATAATGATTCTCTGAAAATCAAAGTTAAAGCAACAGTAAAGGCTTCTGCACAGTTTTTTAGCAATAACGGATGAAGCTTGTCTACACCACATGATTTATTTTGATTCAGGTCTTGTAATTTTTTGAAAACCATTTCATAACTAATGTCATTTGGCTCTATGTCAATATATTCTGACCAGTTTTCATTAAATTCAACTTCAAAAGGAGGAAGCTCACCATCTTGTTCAATAACAAAAACATCTTGAAAACATTTATTAAGAAGATTTGATATCTCTTTCGGTTCTTGCGTTAATTCATTGTTTGACTTTTTTAATGCTTTGATAGATTCTTTGATAACTTGTTGATCATTTAGGTATTTGTACAATATTTTTGGATTCTTCTTAGCTTTTTCAACTAAATTCTGTTCATAAGTTAGTCTGGCTCTTTTTATTTCTGATGAGACTAATTTACAGATACGCTTGTAATCACTATATAGATTCATATCCTTCCATTTAGATGCACAGTTCCTATATCTAAGATTCTTTTTATCTCTAATTAAGACCTTGAGTTCATTTTTTATCCAAGGTTTTGAGATACTTTTCTTTTTAGAGCCATCCGTCACTGGAATGAATCGATTACTAGCTTCGCTGACATAGAAAATTAACTCATTGTACATTTCCTGAATATTTAAATTCTCAAATAGGTGCACCCAATCAATATTTGATAGAAAATGAGAAATTTTTCCAAAGTCAGATTTATTATAAATAAATTTTTTACAGGTATATGATTCCTTACTAACCTTGTTTTTGAGAACAAAATTGAAATAGATAACCAGATGTCCTTTATTAATGTTGCCAAGAACAAATTCTGTATCGATTGCATACACACTGCCAGGCTGAGTCGTAAAAATCAAATCCAAAGTGTTGACAGCTTTTTCGTTTGACATTTGAAAAGTTGGGATATTTACATGCCTATAAAGACAGCCAACTAAATATTTTTCACAGTTAAAATTAACTACTACCCAAATTTGTTCTATTTTACTTAAATTAAAACATGCATCATTTAATTCAAATGAGTCGATTTTTTCATCAGTGTAGAGACATACACCACCGCCTCTCCGTCCATCACTTCTGTCCTTTCTGTACAAATTGTATCCTTTAACGTTCGTAATTGAGATGCTCTTGAACCAAGTCTCACTAACTGCTACAATTTGTGGGCTATATGTTTCAATTACAACACTGAATTCATCTAGTTTATTGTCCAAAGAAGTAGCATTTAAATACATACATTTTAAAGATTCGAGACTATCTACACGTGATGGCGCTTCTGATGAACAATTATTGCTTCTTGAATTTGACGATCTGATTTCCACGGATGCCATATCGAAAGGGCGAGTCTTGTGAAAGACCATTATTTGCTTCATTTTTTTGTTTTCTCAATTCATAGTCTAAAGCTCTTTCGGTTTCAGTCAAATCTGGACTAAGATAAACAGATTTGAAAATATTTGAATCTCTCAACTTTTTCGCTGCTAGTAGTAGTGGATTTCTTTTTGCTTCTTCTTTGAGTTCTACTAGAATTGGTCCTGGTTTACTTTAGTCTTTAGATCTCAAACGTCTCGAATACGCTGGCTTGATATCACTTTTTCCAATAGTGGATAGAATTTCATTGATTTTTGCTTCATCTTCTGCTTTCTTGTCTGCTAAAATCTCTTTTTTTGATTCTGGCACACCATAAATAATCACATTTTTTTTCTTCTATTTCTTTCATTCATTTCGCTAATGGTTGCATTTTCTCCAGCTATCTGATCCGCTGGTTTTTTAGCATTTTTTGTTCCTTGTTTTACCGTTTGAATCCACTTGCTACTGTTGTTGGATGAATTTGCTGTTTTATTTGCTGCTGACAATTCAGATTTCAGTTTATTTATTTCAATGTCTTTCTCCTTTTCTCTTTCTTCTAGAAGTTTCACATGATTTGAAAGCTCCAGGACGAATTTCGAAATATTACCACACCATTCATGCAAAGTTTTCGAGTGCCCAGATACGACACCTTGTCCAAACGTTGGCCAGTTTGTTTCAAGCAAAAAATTTGAGTCCATTTGACAAAACTGCGCGCTTTTTATTTTGGTTCACTTGTGCTTTTCCTTTCCTGACTTTTGGCTTACGTGTGCTTTTTTTTAAATTGTTAAATATTTTTAAGTAAAAAAAATATATAATTTAATTTATTTGAAGCAGAAATAATTTTTTCTGTAATTTTATCATTTAGTTAGTCTATTGTGAGGGACTTTCAGTGACATTCACTATTAGAGAATTTAAAATCTCGCTGAATAATTGCCAGTTTGCTTTCTTATAGTTAAACTTTTAGCTGCTGATTTATTTTCTAATTGATAGCCCATATAAATCGATGCTTCGATTTGGAAATGGCCACTAGTCTTGTCTTGACTATTTAAGACACTAAAGTCGGTAATTTTGTCAATTAATGAAGATGAAACTAAAAATAGGTCAAGAATTTCAAAATAATTCTTATTAAAAATATTGAAAGTAGGACGCTTATCCTTGATTATTCTTTCCAACATTATGCCGTTTTCATTTTCCCCTACGCAGCCTATTTGCTTTGTTCTAGCGTTTAGATCACCACCTAAAATGTAGTTTCTACATTTTTTATTAACTGTTTTAAAAAACTCAAAGTTCAGAAGCACATAGGGTGGATTATTAAGACTAAATACAAACAATTCATTATTCTTTCCTCAGTTCATTTTTATACAAAGGTGTTCGGAATTGAATTCCTCATAAGAAAAATCTTGAATAAATTCAATTCTTCATTTAATTAAAATAGCTTCTCCTCCTCCATACTTGTTGCGTGGTTTTGTTATGAACTGATAAATGTGTAAATAAAGATAAATATTTGCCTCACTCAAATCTATCTTTAATTCATTGAACAAAGCAATGTCGGGACATTTTTTAGGTAAAAAATTTGTTAAGAGATGAACACTACTAGGTAAATGAAGACAATTCCAGTGTGTAACTACTAACCTTGTTTTGTTAAGGGTTTTTGTTCTTAAAGTTGATTTATTTGTCTTCTTGTTCATTCAAAATTTTCTTCAAAGCTGTTTTGAATGGCAGTTTGCTGAACAACTTCGTTGGATGATTGATCTACTTGATTTGAATATTCAGTAATTGAACTGTTTGATTCAGACTCGAAGGTATTGTCGTTTTCATTTTCCAAGACGACTAATGGTTTCTTTGATTCTTTTTTTGTGAACTCTTTTTCATTTGGATCAGATTCAGAAAATCTCTTGATTTGATTTTTGGTTTGGAAAAAAGTTTCAGTCTCATTCTGATCATTTGAGCGTACATTTACAGGTGACTGCTATAGTGGTAGAAAATCGTTTAAGCGACTTACCAAATGGCCTTCTAAAACTGGAGTTTTAAGGTCTTGTGGGCTAATTTGGGATATTACGTCATTGAAATTTGTTGGCTGATATCCAGGTGTTTTTGGCATCATATTTTCATCATTATCTTTTTGACCAGCTTCAAATATTGATTGCGTTTCTTCTTGGTCAATGTAAAGATCATTGTAGTCAATCTTTTTCCTCTCAAGAGACTAAAGTTTTTCGGCAATGGAGCATTTTTTTGTCAAGTGTCCTTTCTTATAATACTTTTCGCATAGTGTTTCCTTGACAGGGCATTTCGCTATGTTGTGTCCTTCATCATCACAAAAAAAGCATTTCTGCTTTTGTCCAACAATTGACATAACACATTTTAAAACATACATTATTTTGGGGCCTGACAAACTTCCAATAATGTTCTCAACTTTTTTTGGAAATGATATTCTCACTCTTCTGACACCATTTTTCCTATTTGGTCTATCTTTATATTTTTCTTCAGTAATGTGTTCAATATTAAATCAATCAATTCGAACAGCATTAAAGAAGGTTTCAAGTCTATGATTCTCAAAATCAGAGGGCAAGAAGTGAAAAAGAAAAGTACAATACCTTCTGAGATTCAGGACTTTATTTGCATCTTCAAGTCTGAAAATGGTTACAGTGATATTGATGTCACGATCGAAAATTTTGGCAAAAGTAAAAGCAGCGTTAAACTCGATTATCCAAACTTTGTTTGAGGAGAAATTGTAGATACTTGTAATCGCATCATTTTCCACTTGGTTCAGCACGACATCTTGTGCACTAAATAAGACTTTATGGTTAATCGGTTTGTCTAACCTCTGTAAGTTTAGCTTGACCGAATTTTTAAATATCCACCGTCGGTATTGGTTTGCTTTGTTGAGCGACATTGCCAACACGCAACTTTCAACCCATTTTTTTTAAATACCATAAATTTAATTAAACATCCATATATCAAATAAAAAATATCTGTTTTGATGATTTTATGATAAATTGATAAAAATATTATCAATTTTACTCATTTTGTACTTAATTGATTAAAAGTATACTTTTTTAAATTAAAAATCACCTAAATTATTACTTTAATTAAAAAAACTCATCAAACAAAAAAAGTTGATATTAAATAAATATAATAAGTAGCAAGCGACAAAAAACAACTGAAAGTGTGAGTGAAACGTGTGGTAAGCCTTTACAAAAAAAATTATAATATTTTTGTCCAACAAAAAAAAAGTAACTAGTTTAGAAAAGAAATTTGACTATTTTTTTGTTCTCTTTGGTATATTTTTTTTAAATGATCTTTTTTTATTAAATTTGGTAATAAATATATTTTTTTCTAGTTTATCTATTAAAAATATTATGCAATATATTATTCTATAATTATTTAATAAATTTAAGGTAATTTTTATTAAAACAATGGTATTTTTTTATTAAATATATGGTATGCAAGTGTTAACGTCCTATAAGATTTTACAAATTAAAATTAAAAAAAAAAGACACATGAAATAGATAAAAGAAAAAGATATATACAGCACTTTAAAGTTACATACTAGATATTTATGACGTCATTGGCAATAGATTTGGCTTTTATAATTCGATCTGACAATCTATTCCATTTTGGAACTATCCTGTTCGAAAAAAAAATTGTGTCTTTTTTCACAATTTCTTATTATCTGTCTCTCAAGCCGGTGCTTAATCTCCCTTACATTTGATGCTGGACCACCAGTTTGAATTAAAATAGCCGACTTGACAGGTTGAAACCAATTTATATTGTTTTGTCCATTGTATACTTTAAAGAGTTGTATTAAATCACCTCTCTCTCTTCTTTTCTCGAGTGTTGTTAGTCCAATTTTTTGCCGTCTACTTTGATAGTCAAGATTTCTCAGACTAGGCATTAATTTTGTCGCTCTACGCTGCTCTACGCTGATCTTTTTCAAGCAATTTTAAATCTTTTTTTCTATTAGGATTCCAAAATGGTGCAGCATATTCTAAATGGGGTCTAACAAAAGTTGTAAACAGAATTTTGAAAGTTGTTATATTCCAAAATGTAAATGTTCTTTTAAGCATTCCAAGAACCGAATTTGGTTTCGAAACAGCTTGACTTACGTGATCGTTCCATTTTAAGTCGTCTTACAGTATAACACCTAAGTCACGCTCGCTTTTAGTTCTAGTTATGTTATGTGCTGAGCCATCATCTTTTGTCATTACTACATTAATAGGATTCGAACTTAATTCACGTTTCGATATATACATTTTACATTTCTCATAATTGAAAGCCATTCTCCACTCTCTAGCCCAACTTACAAGTGAGTCAATGTCATTTTGTACGCATTTGATGTCTATCCAATTCTTTATTTGTACAATTAATTTACTGTCATCAGCGAATAATTTCAATAACTGCTTAACAACCTCAGGCATATCATTAATAAATAATATAAATAGTAAAGGTCCGAGTACCGAACCCTGAGGCATCCCACTCAAAACTTGTTTCCAATCCGATTCATATTGTCCTAGTACCACTTTTTGTCTCCTTTCCTTTAAAAAGTAAATTAACCAGCTTAGAATATTACCCTAGAATCCATAGGCCTTAAGTTTGACTAACAGCGATCTTTGACAAACTTTGTCAAATGTACAAAAATTGTACCAAAGCCTCGACAAAATGACTCCGTAATGACATCCAATGTTTCCAATAAATTTGTGATGCATGACTTATTTTTTACAAAACCATGTTGTTCTTTGGCAATTAAATCCAATTGAAAAAGATGTACTATTATTTCATCACGAATTAATTTTTCCATAATTTTACGTGAAACCGCGGTTAAAGACACTGGCCTATAGTTAGATGGATCATTTTTAAAGCCTTTTTTGTGCAAAGGACAAATGTTTGCCTCTTTTCAGTTTTGAGGTATTTTACCGTCTCTAAATGATTTTTTAAAAAAAAGTGAAAAAATCATGCTAAATACTTTTGGCGTGTGCTAATTCATTAACTAAAATTACTGATTTTTCACCAATTTTTCTAGATGAATATAAAAATGACTTACATTTCATAAAATTACTTAATTTATTTAAAAATGTGAATTAATTTTAAAAATCAAGTTTGATGCTAGTTTTTTCAATATTTAATTAAATTTAAAAGAAATAAATTTTTTATTTATCCTTTACCACTTTAAAAATTTAGTGCCTAATTGGAACCGAATTGTAATAAGCAAAGAATTATTGTGATCTCAATTAGAAACCAGATTACAGAACTCACATTTTTAAATAAAAATGCTCAAAGTCGACTTAAACGTCTATCTGCTAATTTTTAGTTTTTTTAAAGTATAACTATGTTTAATTTAAAATTTTAATGCGATTTAGAAAAATTAATAAGAACAATATCAGTTATGCAAATTTAGGAAAAAAAATTTCTTTTTAGTAATTTTAGTTAAGAAATAATAAATTGCCAATACTTTTTGGCTTATTTAGCTTTACCAAACAAAAATCTATTACCGGTTTTTTTGAAAAAATAACTTTTTGCTTTTTCCACATTTTATTTTTATTTTTTTTACTTAATAAAATTTAGTTAAAATTTTTTATTGGATCAAAAATAAGATTATTCTGAAGATAGTCCCTTGTGTGGCTCAATTGATTGCTTTTAAAAAAAAAAGCTTGAATTAAATAAAATACAATCATTTTTTTTTAGGTTTTATTAATAATAATTAAGTTTTAAATTTTTTATTTGACTCAAGTCGATATAAAATTCGCATAATTTAACAATTTAAATCGAAAAATATTTATTTCTATTTTTCAAAACATATGAACATATTTATAGGGTTTAAATAAAATACAAAACTAATCCAAAAATTAAACATTTTTCAACTACGATCATTTAAAGCAACTTTAGATGAACAAAAATATATTTTTTTCTTATGTGAAAATTCTCTGTCTAATTTAATCTTAAAAAAAAATTTTTAATAAATAATTCAAAACAAAATTTTAGCACGCTGACGCGAACGCCTAATCACCTAAGATGAGTCGCCTCTTAAAAGCTACTCTAACAACTAAAAGATGTGCTCAATTTACATTTTAGCATGAATGGCCACAATGAGCTTCCAAATTTCATATTTACAAAAAAATTATCAAATTGTTGGACTTTGTAAGTATCCGTTCATTAGTTGGTTGTAGTCTGGCTCCAAAATGTCCCATGATAAATAATTGACGTCATTGGTGTCGATAAGCGGATCGTTCGGTCTGCTGTCTTCCACAAATTGGTTCTCGTGGTTTGGTTGAAGCACATAATTTTGGCTGAGATTACTGTTTGTTTGATTTTCCTGCATATAATTTTGGCTTCCATTCAACTCTTGGCAAATCTGCAAAATCTCCGGATCATTCCAGTCCATTTCAAGATTTGTTTGTGTGTTTGGCAAGCTAGTGGAGAAAAAATTGCCATTCTGGTTCGATGAAAAATTTGTGTTTAATGAAAAGACAACTGGTTTATTTGCGTCATTTGAATGGTATTGATTTGTAGGATTTTGGTTACACTTGATTAAATTAGTTTCATTTAATTCAGAGTTGACTAATAAAGGAATGCTTAAGTCACTGGCTCTTGCAAGAGAATCATCAACCGCTCTAAAAATAAAATTTTTATTTTTTTAAAAAAAGATGATTTTTATTCTAATTATCTAAGTTTTGAGAAGTAAAATTTGACTTTGAAATATTTTTTTTATTATATTTTACACGGGTCTAAAAATTCCACTAAAAAAATCAGTCATCCTCAATCTAACCATCTCAAACTCTCAGTCCATGAAAAATTTTTCACTACAAAATTTTATTTTATTAGCAAGTCTTAACAATAATTTTTTTGTATCAATTAAAGATATTTTTTATTTGGGGATCACAAAATAACGAGAAAAAAGAAAAATACTAGAAAATAAAAAAAGAAATTTTAAAATTGAGAATTGATGTGATGGGTTAGTACACATTCTTAAAATTTCTCAACAAAAAAAATCACGAAATAATGTTTTTTTTTTATTTTAAATTAAAAAACTTGAATTTTGGGTAGAATTTTAATAAGATTTTCATTAAAAACCAAGATACTAAATTAATTTGTGCAAGACCCGAAAATGAATTAAGGACTTGGGCTTTAAAAAGTTAAAGAAAAAATTTAAATGCAGCTTAGAAATATGAAATTAAGTTTGGGAGAAAATGTTTTGCTTTTGTTTACGTTTAACAAATTATGAATAAAAATGATTTACATTTATTTTTAAAATAATTGCTAAAAATTGAATTAATTTAATAATCAATTTAATAAAACTTATTTTTCAGCAATTTTTGCTCCAACTTTCGATTTTGTGAAGTTCAGTGCAAAAGAACAAAGTTTTAAAAAAATTACTAATTTTCTAAAAGTTTAAAATTAATTCTTTTGAATGCAGCATGGTGCAACATTCAAAGTTGTATCAACTGTAAAAGTCTGCTAATGATGTGCAAAATCTCTGCAAAATGCACTCCGCTCGATTATATTGAAATCTAATTTGTGCTAAACTCTGCAAATTTAGCAGACCTTGATACAGTGGTGATTTGAAATTTTTGAAAAAATGTATTTTTTTCCCAAAAATTGAAAATTTAAGAAAGCATTTTTTTATTACAATTTAAAAATAACTATTTTTCTAACCAATTTATGAAAAAAAATACTTTCTTAAATTTTCAATTTTTGGGAAAAAAAGACATTTTTTCAAAAATTTTCAATTTTGAATTGGCCGTTTTAAATTTTACCAAAATTTACCAAAATTATCTTAAAATCCTGAAAATTTACATAATTTTTGGTAAAATACCTCTTTTTCACTTTTCGGATTTTACGTTAATTTACGTAATTTTTCGTAAAATACTGTTTTCAAATCACCACTGTATTTGGTGCAAATTCGAATGTTGCACTATGTTGCATTTACAGAATTAAGTTTTTACCTTTAGAAAAAAAGTTATTTAATTTTCTTAAATTATTTTCTGTTCTTTTTATCATTTTGTACTGAATTTCACAAAACCCCAAACTTGACCACCGCTGAATTTTACTTTGCCAAAATAATCCAACTTGGAACAAAAAATATTTGCTTACTTGGTAACATTTTGATTTTTTGCCTGAAAGCTAAATCCGTCCAACAAAAAAGTTTGTCCAAGATCCCTCAAATTAGAAGGCATGCTGTTTACTACTCTCAATGGATTAGTTTGACTAATTGCCTCGGTACTTTGTGAGCCAGATTGTTTGCTAGCCAGCTTTAATTTTTCTATCAACTGCATGGACTGCTGCATTTGTTTTTCCAACTTGTGCAAATGGTCTAGCTGTCCGGCGGACGACAGCTGCTTTAGCAGTTCTGCCGAGTTCTTGAGCGACTGTTCCAGAGTTAGCGCAGTCTCAGACACATCTTTTTCATCAACCAAACCAGCATCCGTGCCCATGGTCTCCACATTAAGCACATCAAAAAAACTGTCCAAATTGGCCAATTTGGGCTCTTGCCTTTTGCCAATGGGACTTGATTCACACGAAGCAAAACTTGGCGAATTGTCCAAATTGACGCCTGAATCCGGCGATTTGATCACTTGTTTGCTCAATTCTTTTTTGGCATACTCCTTGAGCCGGTCAACAAGCTTTTGTTTGACGCCTGACTTGGACAATTTTCGCTTTGAACACTCTTCCCTCAGTTTATTTACACTCATTTCCTCCAAATTTAAGCCATTTAATTCCTTTTTGGTCTCTGTGTCCATTTCCATTTTAGACTCGGCACTCAACGCCGGACTAGAACCATCCGCACTATTTAGCAGAGAAATAGTGCCAAAAGGCATCAGACCACTGCTGATCAAACTCTGAAAATTGTCCAACATTTTGACATCGCCAATGGGCACCAGCTGAATCGGTTGGTTGGAGGTGGCAAAATTTGAGCCAGCCTCGGCCTTATTGTCCACTTCCACCTCAACACTTTCCGCTTGCTTGGGACTGTTGTTAAATGACAGGTACATTTTTTGCTGCTCCAATCTGATCTTGTAAGCATTGAGCTCCTCTTGTGGCTCGTAGTTGGTGCTGTCATTGCTGTTGTTGTCCGAGTTTATTTCATTAGAAGTTAGTTCACTAATTAAAGACGAACTGGACGATTTGGATTTTGTCCTTTGAGCTGGCTTTGACTTCAAAGTGGTCTTGGAAATTTTTTGATTGGGTCCCAGGTATTGATGAAAAATGAGGGTTTTTTTGTTGGATTTGTTTGACGCAGTGGTGTTTGAGCAGCCAGCTCCAGTGCTTGACTTTGGCCTGCGCGAACCAGCTGATTTAATTGACATTTTGCTTGGCGAGTCCGCCGATTCCGGGCTGAAAGGCGAAGGCAGATTTTTGAAGTTTGACTGGGTCTCAGAGTCGTTTTGTGGCAAAAAGTTAAAAGAGGTGATGGATGAAGAGGACAAAGAAGCCATGGTCTTGGTGGTAGAAGTGCTCGCTTGGCTGGCATTGCTGTCCTCGTTATCAGTCAGATTAAAGTTTAAGTTGAGTGCAGAATCGTTGAGGAAATCTGTCCTGTGGTACGGATGGTGCCGATTTACCAAAGAAGTCTTGGGGTATATTATTTTTCCGCCTTTGATGGCCTCAGTTAGACTGGTGTCTGGCGAGATAAGGATGCCGGACTCGATCAGCTCCAGGGGACCTGGTCGCTTGGCCAATTTTTCATTCAGATCATCGGCGAGACGCGCGCGCTTCAGCTCATTGCATTTGAGCTGAAGCGAAGGCGCTGCCCTTGAATCTGGCAGGATGTTTTTTTGCACCAGGATTTCTCGGTTTGGACGCTTCTCAAGCTTGTTCTCCAATATGTCCTGAAGCTAGGTAAAACAATGGTTTTAGGCTTTGGTTTTATTTTGGTCAAAAGTTTCCAACCTGATTTAGGATCATGAACATTATTGGAATTTAAATGGAATTTAAATGGAATTCAGAGTTTTTTAGATTCAGGTCAGTAGATTATTTTGTTTAAATTATTTATTTTTTTTTTATTGAGAGAGAGAGAAAAAAAGAGAGAGATATAAGAACGCTGAGTTTACAAATTTTTATTGAACTATATGAATAATTTTTGCTCTATCTATTGTTGCTGATAAATTATTAAAATTACCTTCCAAAAGCAATGCTGAATGATGGATTATTAGTTTCTGCAAAAAATTTCTAATAAGATAATTTTTGATTTTTAAATTAGTTAAGACCGTGCATTTGATTTATTTGGCATTTTCTTAAGGCAAAACATTTGCGGCTTCCAAATCGAGTTTTGTTAATGTTAGTTGTAAATTGGCCATAAATTATGATTTGAAAAATTTTTTAATTGCTTTAAAAAAATTAGATAACGTTTCTCTTTGGTAGTTTATATATTAATTCCAGTCTTATTCTTGCATATTTTTTCATTTAAAATGCCTGGTAAAATTTAAAAAAAGCAAATTATTTCAATTAATAAAGCTGAAATAATATTTATTTTAGAATTAAAATTCATCACATTTATTCTTTTTTTCTTTAAAACTTTTTATTAATCATTGAAATTTTTTAATTTTTAAATAAAAAGTTTTTTCAAACAAGAGGGCTTTAAAAAGTAGTAGATTACAAATAAAGTAAGCTTTTATTTAAAGGCAAAGTGAAAAAGAAACTTAATGGATTTTTACGGTTGTATTGACAATTGATGGAATTTTTAGAATTTAATATCTTTTATTTTAATTTCGTTTAACTTTTATAAAACTTATCGAAAATTAATATTTATCGAAATTAAGACACTTTTTAAACTGATACAAAAATTTAAAACATAAATACTGGTTTTTCAGAAATTGTTTTTTAAAAAATTTATTTTCTTATTTAATAATTTTGTGTTTAACAATTGCCGAAAAATGATAAGTTCATTTTTTTATTCTCGATTGAAAAATAGCTGTAAAACAAATTTCTTACTCAAATAAATTAATTTTTATACATTTTGCTTAAAAATTTTATATTTATATTATTTTCATCATTCATCAATGACATTGTTTGCTATTTAAGTAACTTAATGGTGAAGCTTTTTGCTGATGATACAACATTGCTGCAAACTGATAGCAATCTTGAAAGCCTATTATCCAATTTCAAAGATTCAATCAAACAACTAACCACATGGTGCAAGTTTAATCGAATTGACGTGAATTGGTCTAAAACTAAAATCATGTTTGTGAGCAATAAGCGGAATCTGACTATTCCCAAGCAATTGGTTATTGATAGTAATAACGTTCAAGTTGTAAACAACTTTAAACTATTTGGAGTCACAATTGACAACAAGCTCTCTTTTCTAAAATATGTATCTGAGTAGACTTTCGATTGATAGATTATTTTATTTATCTCATAAAGTGAGATTACAATTCTTTAAATCGTTCATTCTGCCGTATTTTGATTACTGCATGTCACTCTCAATATACTTTCCTAAACGTACAATTCAGAAATTAGCTAATACTTATTATTACTGTATTTACAAACTATTACATATTGATTTATCAGTATCAAATATGGAAGACTTTAATACGTTGAATAATAACTTAAGTAAATATAACTTAGAATGTTACCAACACAGACTGATCAAAAGAATAGCTAGGTTCATTTTCAAAATTTATAATAACAAAAATTCCCCAAATGGACTAAAAATCTCATTGATAAAAAACATAGATAAAAAGACGATCTCATATGATTTAAGGAGCAAAAACAGTTTCTTCATACAAGCAAAAGGAAAATATAATAACCATATGGAGTGGACTTACAATTATTTTTATTCAAAGTTCCTGAATGAATTTTTACTAAGTGATTTGAGTTTAGATGCCAATAACTTCAGAAGAAGAATTGACAACAATATTAATTTACATTTTTTAAAGTTTTGTAAAATTTTTGTTAAATTTGATTTAAATTTTAGATTATTTTATTACTAAAGATCAACATTCAAAAACAAAAAACATACAAATTTCTTTTTATACTATATTTAATTATTAATTTTGTCAATAAATGAGTTCAATCGACCCTTAAAAGGGCTTGACACTAGTCTCTTCGATTGAATTGAAATATATTTTTAATTAATTTTATAAATAACATTTTTATCAATCTTTAAAAAGATAAGTGCACTTATTCGTTATTTGACATTGAAATTGAAAATTTTTAAACCCTGATAAGATTTACTTATTTTCAATTGTAGTGAAAATAAAAAAATTCGTAATCATTATGGACACAAATTTTCATTATCAAATATTCTGATCGCTAATAAAGTTTACGATCCTTAAATATAACATAATTTGATTGTTTAAAATAAAATTAATTTTTTTTTTGCAATCAAAAATCATTTCAAATTAATTTTTAATTTTTTTTTTTTTAATTTTATTACATAAGGTTAAAGATAAATGTACTGCTTCACAGATAGTTAATGGTTTAACAACAATATTTTCTATTCATAGCTTAAAATAAAATTTTGAATTCTATTTTATTTAAGTTTATATTGTAATTTAAAATTTAGTGTTTTACTAGTTTCCAAAATTTAAATTACGATGTTAATAATTTATGATTTCAATAATTTTTACTCTTATTCTTTATCTTATTTTATGAAGTTTCAATTAAATAATGATTATGAAGTATTTTTTTACAAGATTGGCTTAAAAAATGCATAATTTCTAGAGTTAATCTTAAAAATTTACTATTTTACCAATGTTTTTTGAAATATTGATAATTAATCGACTTGATGAAGCTCATAATAAGTAAAATTAAAGACTCAAGAGAATTTTTTTCGTAATTAAATTCTTAAACTCTTTTCTAAAAATTGACTTTTAAATAATTTAACATCCTTTCTTTAGTTTTAGTTTGTTTTGGATCTGTTGCAACTTCTTATCTTGAATTTTTAATCGATCTGGTCAGCAGTACCATCTGATTACAAATTTTACTTAAAAAAAGAATCTTAAATTAAAACAAGAATATTTAATTTTGTTGATTTTTTAAGATTTTTAAATTTTGTTGTGATTGCTCCTCAAAATCTAATTTTAAATAAATTTTGCTGGTAATTTTGTTGGTAATTTTGTTGGTAGTTTGTTGGTAATTAATTGACACTTTAGTGTAAACAAACCATTCTGTTTAAGAACTGATCTTGGGTCAAAAATTAAAGAATCGTCTACTTTATCTTAATATCTCTTACACATGTTATCGTAGATTTAACTCGAAGAATCAGTATATGAACAAATAAACAATTTTTTTCACGAGAAAAAATTGCTAAAAAATTAATATTCAAAATTTTAAAATTAAAATTCATGATCATGCTTTAATATTTCTTTATTCAATCTTGAATTTTGATCATGTGGTCAAACTTTTGATCGGACCCTTTTCGATCTTTTTGTTTATTTTGATCAATTATAAGAGATTTTTCACAGGGTTAGACACAGTTAGGTACAGTTCACAGGGAACTGTACCTAACTGTGTCAGAAAGAGACCTTTTTTTTTAATTTTTACATTTGTATTTTTTTAGGGTGAGGTAGAAAAAAACATAAACAGAGAAAAAAGATATATAATCAATTTTACTAATTTTAGCTTATATAATGAGGAAAAAAAAACATTAACTATAAGAAATCAAAAAGAGATAAAAAATAAATTAAATAAAAAATAACTTAAATAGTCAAAATGTGACAAAATTTAGACTGAATCTAATTCAAGAATGTTTTAAAGAAATAGTTTAAACCCTTCAGTTTGGGTATGTTGAAGTTTATGATCAAATGATCAAATGCTCAATTAAAAAGTAAGCATAATAATTTCTTAAATTAACGAAATGTTTTTTTTTTTATTGGTAATGATGTATCATATTATGCTACAGTCTCAAAAAATTATTTTAAGTTGATCATAAAATAAATGGATTAATAATCGATTTTTAGAATTATAAAGAGTACAAAATCCGAAAGACAAAAGATTTAACTTCGCAAAGATAATAAGATTAAAAAACCAAATAATATTTTGTGTTAAAAAAAAATTTGTTTATTTGCATCATTAACTTTACTAAAAAATCAAAAATAATCGATCATTTTAGTTAATTTTGAACATACTATTAATTTAAATTTTTTTATTTTTTGAAATTTTAATGTAACAAACTATGTTAATCAATGTTACGTCAAGAACTTTATAAAATTCTGCCTAAATCTTCAGGAAATTTATTATTAAATATAAAATGAGCAATTTGATATAAAGTTTTGATCATAAACTTCAACATGCCTCAGTTTGAAAAATTTTTAAGTTTTTTTAGAAAAATAAATTTTAATTTTTCAACTAACCATTAGCTGAATCAATAGTTAAGATAAAAAATTTGTAAAAATACGCTTGAATTTACTTGAAAAAGTTAATTAGTCTATTTATCAATAAAAAATCTTTAATTTTAAATTGATTAAATGTTTTTTTTAAGCTAAAACTATTTTATTAAGCAAAAAATATTAAAAGAAATTCAATTTGAACTTATGTTTTTTTTCTCATTATTTAAATCAATATTTATCTATATTTTTTATTTTCTTTATTGATGTTTTTTTTATCTTTTTATATGTTTCGTTCTACCTGATTTTTTTTTATAAGTTCAAAGTTAATTATTTAAAATAAAAACAATTCAAATTCAAGATTACAAAATCGGGTTTTTTTTTCCTTTGTTTAATTTAGAAATAAAGTGATGTTGATTTTATGAAATTTTATTCTTAAAAGTTAATTTCTTTTATCTATCTAAAAGTTTTTAGCAAAATCAATTAAAAAAATATATCGAAAGTGTTAGACAATTTTTCGGTAGGAGTTTTGTTCCAAAATAAAATTAATCGAGAAAAGATAACTTGAATCGTATTATCTAATCTATCTTCGTAATAAAAACTACTAATTAAAATATTCTTTTACTTATCAAAAATAATCAAGTTTATTTTCGACTAGAAAAAAATTCTAATTAATTATTTTGAAAAAAATTTACTATCAAAAAAAGTTTAAATTGAAATAAGAATATTAGGCTACTTGAAAATCTCCAACATGATAAAATGATCAATCAAATAAATTCTTAATAAATTTTTTTTAAAAATTTTTTGTTTTGTTTCTTTATCTAAACATTAAATGTTAAATATATTTAAAAAAAAAATGTATCAGGACTACTAAATCAGGTAAACATACATTTAGTAAAATAAAATAAATACCTGAGCTTTTTCCAAATGCTTCAATTGATCATAGTGCTGCATTGGCAAACGAGGAGCTAAAATGTTTCAAAATAACTAGCATCATTTTTGCTGTAAGTAAAACAAGATCTTACAAGGTAGAATGCCTAGTTCCACTAATTCCTGTTTTGGTCTGCGTTGAGCCAGCTTTCGACTCAGAGCTTAAATAACAAAATTCAACTTAAAATTAAAATTTTAATTTTTAAATAAAAATTACATAATTTTTTTTCTTGTATATCAGGATTATAAATTTCCTGACCATTGGGTGTTTTGAAATTAGAGGCGTCACTCTGAGAATTCTGGCTCAAAAGTCTTAGGTTAGGTGCCTGTCCCGAACCTGGACCGAAATAGTCACTCAGACCATTTATGGTGTCTTCGTAGATGGGCTGTAGTGGAGGTGGAGGAGTATTCATGTTAACTCGGTGGTGCTGCTGATCTTGGAATGATTTCAAACAATCAGCACAGTGAAATTGTCTGAATTTATCGAGTACTTTTGGGTCTGTGTCGTTTCCACTAGAGAGTATGCTATTCCAATTTGTCGATAAATATTCAATTGAGTCTTAAAGAAAAAATTCTTCTCAATGCTGATTTTTAAGATTTTATTAACAATTTTTTATGGAGAAAATATTTGAGTTTTATCTTAAAAAAATCCAAGCCTAATACAATTAATTTATCCCAGATAAAGCAGACCAAAATATCCGGGCAACTCACCGAATAATCTTTGGGAAAACTCTGTTTTACAAACTGGTTCTACTTGGCACGGCTCTTCATTTACATTTTCTTGTTTAACAGTGACAGAGTCAAGTCTCTGTTTTTTTGGTAGAATGCCCGAGCGAGACTTGCGCCTTTTGCAAGGCCTCGGCAACACTAGATCAACTTTGAGCTCATTGCTCGGCTTTGGCTTCAAATTGGGCTTAATTGGCCGCTCTTTTTTAACAGGTTGAGCTCTTTTATTTACACTGGTACCAAATGGTATGAAGTTTGGCAAAAAAATGACTGTCGATTTCTGTTCACTGGATTGTGGTGCCGGTACAATTAATACTGAAGAAGATTGCATTACAACAAACAAGCAACAAAGGCTGCCCTTCTGGGCAGTCAATTCTCGAGTTGATTTGGAAAAAAAATTATCTAAATATTGGATTTAAATGCTAAAGAAGAGCTAAAGTTAAGCAAAAATCGGCAAATGTGCTTGAGCCAATTTTTACTTTTAAACTATTTACGTAAATAAACCCATTTAGCTAGTTTAGAGAGAACTCTTGATATCTAGAATTTATTTTTTGTAGTAATTACTTATTATTTGCCCTGCGTTAATTATTATTTGTACTTGATCTTAAGTGATCTGAAGACTATCTATGCAGTTCTTTGAATTTTATTTTTTTATTAAAGAAATTTTTTTTCAACTCTTAAAAATAAATTAATCTTGTTGAAGTGAATTACAAATTTGTGTAGGAATTTAATTAATCGATCAATCAAAATGTATTGAAATTAAGCTGGATGCATTTACTCGGGGCGGTCGTCCTGGTAATCTCTTAGCTAATCAACAAGTAAAAGATAAAATAGAGCTTGCTGATAAAGGTTGCCAAGTATTTTTGGTTTTAGCACTCACATTTGCTCAGTATGATTTAGTGGAAGAAAATAATAAATTTAATAAAATTTAAAAAAATTTAAAATTATTTATTTATTGTAGAATAGCAGACACGCTTAAACCGAATTGATTAAATTAATAAAATTTTTTAAAATTCTTCTCTTTCTTTTTTACATAATCCATTAATAACAGAGTTGAATTTTTTTTTTAAATTTTTCACTATTTTTAAAAAATTCTTCACTTTTTTTAAAAAATTCTTCACTTTTTTTTATATAATCCTTTTAATAACAGAGTTGAATTTTTTTTTTAAATTCTTCACTTTTTTTAAAAAATTCTTCACTTTTTTTATATAATCCTTTTAATAACAGAGCTGATTTTTTTTTTAAATTTTCACTTTTTTTAAAAAATTCTTCACTTTTTTTTATATAACCCTTTTAATAGCAGAGTTGAATTTTTTTTATAAATTCTTCACTTTTTTTTAAAAATTCTTCACTTTTTTAAAAAATTCTTCATTTTTTTAAAAAAATTCTTCATTTTTTTTAAAAGATTCTTAACTTTTTTAAAAAAATTCTTCACTTTTTTTAAAAGATTCTTAACTTTTTTTTAAAAATTCTTCACTTTTTTTTTTTTATATAACCCTTTTAATAACAGAGTTGAATTTTTTTCTAAATGCCTTATTTCTGGAACTTGATTTCATGTTAGGATCAAAGAACATAACCTCTAAACAATAAAGCAATGCTTGCATCATTTAAGACTTGAATCAAACAAAACTAAGCTAATTTAGAGATGAAAAATTCAAGATGTATTAAAAAATTGTTGGAAGAAATAACATAAAGCATCATATTAAAGCCCTATAAACAGGAACATATGTTAAGTTCTTAAATTTCTGAAAATTATTGATTCGACAAAATGATAAGCTAATTTTTAAATGAGGCAAAAATCTGCTTTAATTTTTAAAATCTAAATTGTCTTTGAAATTCTATGGAAAAAATTGGAATGTCTGTACTTTAAGCTATTTAGTACGTAAGCGTTTTAAGTTTTATGCTGTTGAAGGAATTAAGAGATCATGTTTTTCTTTGTTAATTTGTTGGTGGATTAATTAATTTCAAATTAGATAAATAAATTTTATTTTTCGTTAAATCTCTATGAAAAAGCTCTGAAGAAAAAAAAATTTTAAATTGGATTTTGCTTTAGATTTATGATTTGCATCTCACCTACACACGATTCACATTCTGTTTATTTTTGGTGCACAAATTGGCTAATAAAAATAAACATTTTTTTTTCTAATTTTTTAAAGAAAAAGGTTAAAATATTTGAAAAAAATCAATTATCTAAAATGATGATAAAATTTCTATCTCTACTCTTCCTACTTAAGCAAGTTTAATGCAAATATTTTAAATGTCAAATTCTGAATTTTTGCTCTGCAGCATAAACAGATTTTTAAAATAAAATTACGTCATTCATTTCTAAGAGCAAAAATTTACCTTTAAAATTCGACTTTAAAAAAAAATTGAAACTATGATGTGACAGTTCTAATCTATTTGTCGGATTTTATTAAACAGATTTTTTTCCAGCTCTTAAAAAAAAATAATCTTTTTTTAAAATTTTTTATCTTGATATTTTTTATATAAACGAAATTCAAACAAATTTTTCAAAATTTTTAAACTACACATAGAAAAATATTGAAAGGGAAAAATCGAAGAATTTTTTTATTCTAAGCCTTATTTTAATTTGAAATCTCAATTTTTATTAATTTCTTTTGTTTCAAGTTATTTTATATTCTAATATATTGTTTGAGATAAAAGAAAAAAAGAGGCTCTCTTAAAATTTTTTTAATCTTTTTCAACTATAACCAGAGCCTAAATAGTGCTAACTAAATTAATCAAATAATTGAGGAGGTAAATAAATAAATAATAAAAAATATATAAAAAATAAAATAAATAAAAAAGGTAAATTTTGAGTTAAAAGATCAAAAAGTACAAGAAAAAATTACTAATATTTTTTGGTTCTTGAATAAGGCATTTTAATTTATAAGAAAATTTTCTGCTCGAATTATCTAATTAAGATATAACATTATTTTAGTAATCTTAGATTTAAAATGTATAAAAAATTGGATTTTTCAGCTTTTTTAAATTATCAATTATTATTGATGCGCTCAGGCGCAATCAAATAGAGCATAAATAAATTGCTTAAGATTAGATAGTGATTATTTAAATGAGAAAAATTAGTTCAAAAATTGAATGATTTAAAAAAAATTTGAGCTTTGTGTTTAAAAAATTTAATTTTCGAACAATAAAAACACTAAAAATCTCAAAATGTCTGTATATACAAACTCAAAAGCTTTTTTTATTAAAAACTGTTGATATTTGGCTACTTGGTCAATTTTCTTTTAACATTTAAAATAAAACTGAAATTTTGAATAATTAATAATTAACCTTTTGACTTAAAAACTAAGAGTCAATTTACAAAAAAAAATTTTTCACTAACAACATTTTAATAAAAAATTCCTAATCATTTAAAAATTAAACAAAAAAACATAAATTTTGAGAGAATCGATCTGAACAAAACTAAGTGGAGTAAATCATTTATCAATGTAGTTTAAAGGTTTTTTTTAGATGAGTTATTTAGGCAAAAATAAATCTATTGAAAACTTTGAATCCCATAACTTTTGTAAACTATCTAAAATAGTGCCTAATTAATTTTAAATTGCTTTTCTTTCAATATACTATGATTAATACTTTCTCCATTAAAAATAGTGAGGAAATTTTCCATTAAATTTAGCTAAAATATTTAATTACCAGCCTTGTTCTCGGATTCTATTGATACCAATTGCTATTGAACTTTGATCGCTAATAAATATAGCATATTAAAATGTAATCGAAATTTTTTCGCTTGAGAATACTTTATTTCGCATTTATTTTTTTAAATCTAAATAAATATTAAACAAAATTTAAACATTAGATTTCAGATGCCGATTAATTGGCAATATGATCCAAGAAAAACAGGCTTAAAAAATCATGTTTATTTGATTAGATTCAATGTTTATAAATAACCCTTGCATTTGGGGTTTTTCGAATATCCGAATTTCCATCTTTCGAAAACGCGGTCACAATCAAATTCGGCTTTGCCCAGCTTTTGGTTCACCACATTATGCTGTTCACAAAACCATTTTGATAATTGCTCATTATTCTCAACTCTGGGCGGATTTTTTTCAACTCTAAACAAAAATTATTTTATAATAAATAAAAAAAATTTTATAAAACAATATTTTTATTTCTATTTACTCTTTTTGAAAATCAGTTGAACAATGTTTGCATGGAAATGTCTTGGCAAATGTGTCGATGAAATCTTTCATTTTGGTTTGTTCTATTTGGCTGGGATTAGATGGATAATATGCGGCCATTGTGTGCAAATAGCTCCATGTAGCTCTACCTAATTGGTTTCTGAACAAAGGGCACTCGGTGTAGTAGGATTTTTTTGCCTCATCATCGGTAACACGATCCATCTTGGCACCTACTTTTTCTTTCACTTTATCTTTGCTCTGATTCATCCAGTCCTGAAAATCGGTGCATGTTCCACAATCATCGAACTTTGGTTTCTCATTCATTATCTCATTAATTTGGCTAATAATTGCGTTCTTTTAACTTTTAATTAGTAAATTTTTATTTTAAATGACTAAAATTTTTTTTTATATAATTTTATTAACACAAAGTATTGCATAATGACTTAAATATTTAATTTAATGTGGTTTAATATTCTATGATGGGTTTTAGAGCAAGGAAAAGCAAAAAAATTTTTTTTTTTTTTGAATAAAAAATTAATATTAAGCAGATAAATGAAAAAATGTTTGCAATTGTTTTTAATATTGAGAATTTATGTATTTGATTGAAATCTAGAAACATAATGTAAAGTTAATAGGAAATTTTATGTTCATTTATATTATAATGTTGAGTTGTTGTTGATGTTAGCATTTATTGTTTTACGGTGTTTTATGCTCCCCTCTTTGATTAATTTTAAAATAAGTGAAAAATTTTAATTTAAAAAAATTCGAAAATTTGTGTCGTTTCATTTGTCTCATTTACCTGAGACTAAATTTCACCTGAAAATTTTAAAGCTTTTTTTTTCAATAATAAAAAATAAACTATCATTTTTTGAATTTTACTTAAAAATTAATTCAAACACTTAATAAAAATATTGAGATAAAAATTTATTTTTTTGACTGTTGTTCTTGAATTTCTTTTAGAAGATCTGACGACAAGACACTCATATCGGGTTGTTCACTAAATACCATCATAAAGTCACCTTGCTTTATTATTTGGCCCTTGTTACCAATCTTTACTTGGAGCGAATTTTTCCAAATGTGAGTAAAACAACCATTTAATCTAACAATATCACCTTCTCTGAGAACGGCACCGTAATCATTCCATACACTCAAATTAATCGATCCCGTCTTGTCTGCAATTCGAACTGTGCGCACTTCATGACCATCTTTGGTCTGGGTTGGTTTGGCCACGTCCAGCACTATGACTTGAAGGTTTATGTTCTTTAAATTGGGCTCTAGCTCTCTTATCATCACAAATCGGATTGAGTTGTCTCGCACAGGATTTTGAATTTGCTGCTGCATTTTAAATTAACAATACAAATTTAATAAAAAATATTTATAGAAATTTAAAGGGTATATGCAAAGTTATGTTTAAAAACGATTTGAAACTTCAAAATTAAAAACAAAATTATAAATTAATCTTTACCTTTAAAAATAAATATTTTAAATTTAATTTTCATTTCAAAAATAAATTATAAAGCTGATTTTTTTATTTCTAAATTTATAAAACAAAAAAAAAAGATGATAAAAAAAGAGAGTTTTGAAGTTGAAAATTTGGCTGATAAGCTTGACAAAAGCTTGATATCCACGCAAAAACTCGAGGATTTTGTTGATGTGTTGGAGAATGGCATGACTTCGTGGCTAAAAGAATTCAATTGGAACAAGGAAGAAATGTTTAAGGACAACGATAAAAGCGATATTTTTAATTGTCCATTTGATCCAGGACATCAAAATATTTCCAGGAAAAATTTTGAAAAGCATGTCAAAAAATGTCAACTTAAAGCCTTGGCTATGACTAATCAAGACTTAGTAAGTAAGTTTCCTGTCATTTGGTAAAAAGAGAGGAAATTTTTTTTATGTTTTTCAAAAAGTCTGATTACAACAAACAACCGGATGTTTATTCTCCATTTCAAATTGTCATTGATAAACATACTCAAAGTCAAATATTGCATGATGTTGAACAACAGGGTGAAAAAAGCCACCTTCTACCGATACCTTTTGAGTATGATCCGTCCAATTATAGGGAGAAAAAATCAAACAAAAAGAAAAAATCAGACAAAAGGAACATTTCTATGACCACTAACCACTTGTATGTAAACTTTACTCCAGCTGAAAGATTAAAACTTCACGAGTATGCCGTAGACAAATCTAAAACGCTAGGCTACCAGACCTGCAATGAACCATTTAAGTACCAAGAAGATGGTATGTTTTTTTTTTTAAACAAAAAATTGTTTGAAATTAAATATTTATTTTTTAGAAAATAGAGCTAAACACTCTAAAGAATGGGAGCACAAACGAGCAACCCGCTCGCACAAAACAACCAAAGGTAAGACTCATACAGAAGAGATTCGTGAATTGATCGATGCTCAAATGGACTTTTTAATTCACGGCGAAAATAAATGCATTAAAAGATCTCAGTCTGGCGAAAGCCGTGAATCGACTTCAAAGAAAAATAAAAAATAGACCACAATATCTCAAGTGTATAAAATAAATTGCTTTATTTCATTTTTTTAATAAAAGATAATTATAAATTTTTAAAATTTTAATTTCTAAGAGTTTTGACACACTCTTTGGTAGCTATAAAATTTTTATTTTTTTACCTGAATAGATTGCATTTAAGTTAATTATGAATCAAGCTCCAGCTTTAAGAGGTAAAAAAATTAATTTTTTTTGTTTTTTTTGGTGAGAAATTAGTTTAAATTTAAAAGAAATGATACATGGCAATACAAACAGTCTGTACGAGACAGCTTATTCCGATGATCAGGCCAAAAATGATGCAATTCTCCGAGCTACAGTTCTGATCGAAGATTCTTTTAACTTTCGATCTATATTTCACAAAATTGGACGCTTACCTTTAATAGTCTATCGAGCCTATTATTCAAAGCCTATTCAGAGGTAATTATAAATTTTAAATCTCTAATAAATGTTAAAAAAAAATTCTAAAGATTTTTATATGTTAATATATTTGTGATTATGATATTGGCTTTTTTCGAGTCGCCCTCATCCTTAAGCTATTCCAGCGACATCACTAAGCCTAAAATTTACTTGACCAAATATGAATTTCCCTGTGGCATCCTTGAAATGATCGATGTATTTTGCCTGCTCTTATTTTTTCTTGATGTTGTTGTTAAAGTAAAATAAATTAAAAAAAAAAAATTTTTTTATTAAAAAGTTTAAAATTTCAAAAGAGCTATCTTGTCGGCCGTAAACAGGTGCTCAAGTCGCCATGGCTTGTATCCTACTATGCAGTCATTTTTGTATCATTGATTGATTGTATTGTTTCATTGTCCCTCGGATGTCAAGAGGTAAACAAATTTTTTAAACATTTTTAAATTTTTCAATTACAATTTTTGTCAAAGACTGTGCGTATTAGACGGTACCTGAGACCATTTTTTCTGGTGCAATGTTCATCTCTAATGAAAAAGACAATAAAATCACTAAAACGCTCTCTACCTCAAATAATCAGCGTCTTTGTCTTGCTTATTATTCATTTGTATCTTTTTTCTATTATTGGGATGCTTATTTTTCCGCGATATTACGCCAAATATTCGCAAAAAAATGACACAACATTAGCAGTAATTAAACTTTAAAAATAAATTGCCAAAAAATTTAATGAAAATTAAATAAAGAGTAATCCAAATGATACTTTTCCGATTATAGATGAAAAGGTTTATGTAAAGAACCAAGCATTTTCAAGCATAAAAAATTCATTTATAAATTTACTTGTGTTAATAACAACTTCTAATAATCCAGATGGTAATTTTTTTAAATTTATTTAACATGAATTGAATAATTTTTTTGTTCCAGTCACAATACAATCATACTCAGAAAACCGACTAGCTGCTCTTTATTATGTGGTTTTTTTGTTAATTGGTAATTTTTTTTTAATTTTTTTCAAAATTTTTTTATTTAATTTTTTTCAAAATTTTTTTATTTAATTTTTTTCAAAATTTTTTTATTTAATTTTTTTCAAAATTTTTTTATCTAATTTTTTTCAAAATTTTTTTATTTAATTTTTTCTAGGGATGTACAGTCTGATGAGCTTGTTTATTGCAGTAATTTACAACCAGTTTAAAGGTTTTTTCCAAGACAGTATGATGTCAAGTGTTTTTAGACAGTCACTGGCAGTCAGAGCAGCTTTTTGGGTTCTTTACGAAAGATTTAATTCCGATCGGTAAATTGAAAATTTAAAAAAAAATTTAAATAATCTTTTTCAGAAAATTGCCTGTTATTTACAAAGCACCAATTGTTCATGTCATAAAAAATCTAAGTATTTCAAAACGAAGAAAAGAATATTTAAACAAAGTATTCAAATAGTTTATTTTAAATAAGTTTAATAATTTTACTATAAAGGTCTTGGATGATGCAATTTCTGGTATCAATGACAATTCGGACATTGAAGTCTATGTTGACAAGGAATTATTTGAAAAATTATTTTTAGATCATTTAAATGAGGATATTTCTGATGAATATGAAGAAATTCTAAATTCAAATTCGGTAAAGTATATCCTATTTTATTTATCGTAATTTTAATATTTGGTTGGTTGAAAGATTTTACATTCACATTTAGATCTGAAGCTTTTATAAATTCAACAGACTTTATATAATATATGATAATATATAAACAGACACCAAAAAACACATGACATGATAATTTTTTTGTTGTTGAAAAACTAGTCTAAGATAATGAAAAATTTTCAAATATGATAACTTAGAAAAAAAAGATAACAATGTCATTTAAAGTATAAATTAATATTGATTTAATTTATTACCAAATATTTTTTTTTTAATTACAGGCAAGAAATTTAATCTTAATTCTAAATCTTTCATCCATATAAATAGATATGAATAAATTTTACCATTTCCACCGAAGCTGCATTTTTTAAAGAAAGAAATTTCTTTATATGATTTTTTTATGATATTGAGTTTTAGTAATTACTTTAAAATTGGCTTCGCAGTTATTAAGTTTCTCTTCAAAACCATAATTAACTTGAGGAAAAATTGCGATAAAAAAAAAGAAAAATTTTATTATTTTACTAAATTTTGAAAATTTTATTTTGAAAAAATATAATAACCCACCATTTCTTATCTGTCTGATGAAATTTTACGTTTAAAAATTACACATTTTTTGGAAAAATTTGGTTCAATTTTTCATAAAAACTCATCTCATCAATAAATTAAAACAACTAACTAAACTAATATAATAAAAACAAAAATTGAAAAATAACAATTTTTTTTATAACGAATCGATTCACCATTTTGCTTTAAAAAATTTTTTATTATATTAAATTGAATTAAAATCATTTATCTGTCAATAATATAGACAAAAAAAGCAAGAATTTTCTCGTACTACTACAAGAGTTGTTGACTTTGAAAAAAAAGTCCGGACTTGGCCTTGACTTGAGACTTGTGACATTTAAACAACTCTGGAAGTAGTACGAGAAAATTCTTTTTTTTTTATCAAGAATTAGAATATTTAAATAAAAATATAGAGTGTTTAATAATTATTTAATTTTATAGAAATTTAATTCATAGAAATTATGCCTGTCTAGGTGACATCATTTTAAATGCTACTACAACAAAATAAATGAAAAATTAAATGCTCCGTTTTTTTTTAAATTATTTTTACGATCATAACTTTAAAAAGGCTTTTATAAAATTTATTTCAGAATAAAAAGAGTGTTCATTTAAATTTCTGACGGAATTTATGAGAGGGTAAGATAATCTTATTTTTTCATAAACAAATTGAAATTTTAAGTCAAGTCGAAAAATATTTAAATCAAAAAAATAAAAAGCATTAAAATTGAAAATTAATTTCAAATTATTTTATTTATGAAAAAAAAATTTTATTCATTAAATTAATTTATTTTAATTTTTATAGTATGAACGACGAAATAGTAGTGTTGTGATGATGAACAATTTTAAAAGAAATTTGAGGCGATTTTTTTTATCAAAATTTTACCTTTTTTTGGCATCTATCATCACCATAATCAACATAGGTTGCATTACAGTAAGGTTAAACGTAAACAGTTGAAACTAAAATTTTATTTACAAATACTTATTTTTAAGGGAGAACTTCACCTAATGGAGAACCTTGATGACAGCGGAACCAATAAACCTTTGAGTGTAAGTAAGGTAAGCGCAGGTCAAAACTACAGCATTATCTTAATTTGACTTATACGACCACAAATTTTTATTCTGTATATATGGAAACCTAGGAAAGCCAATTTTTTAAGGAGGATTAAAAAAATAATTTTTTTGCTAATCTCTCTCAAAGGTTAGCACCAAAATTAATAGTTGTGTCCTTTTAGTTCTAAAAATCTGAAGGTTTTGTAAATATAGTATAATATTATTATGCAGATTCTTAAAGCTCTTTTTTTAAGTTACAAAATTTTGCATTCATTTGTTTTTAAAAAATGTTTTTTGAAAAAATTCTGAACAAATAGTTGGGCTCTATTTTTTTTAATTTTTTAATTTTATCAATTTTGACCAAAAGTAAATTTTTATTTAAAAAAAAATGGAAATTTTTAATTTTAACTAATTTATTAAGAAAATATAAAGTCACAGATTAGAAGTCATTTCATTTATTTTTTTGTATTTTTAGATTAAAACAAAAGGTTTTTTAATATTTTAAAATGGTTCGCCGATTTTGCCAGAAAATTTACCTGAAAATGTATTTTTTTAAAAGTACATTATTTCTTAAACACCAGTCTTCAGCTTTACTTAAAGATAAAAAATCTAATTTATTATGTTTTGATACATGGATTTTACAAAAAAAAATTTTAACCCCCCTAAAAAATTTGCTTTCCTTGGTTTCCATAAATTTCATAAATAGCAGAATAAGACTTTGTGGTCGAATAAGTCAAAATCAGATAGTGCTGTAGTCTTGACCTGTGCGAACCTTAAATTTCTTTTGAAATAGCCTTTAATAATAAATTTTTATTTATTTCTTCAGGTTGTTATATTTTCATTTTCCACTTTTTATATGGCCGAGCATCTCGTAAAATTATGGACCCTGAACATAAAACGATATTTAACAAATTATCTAGACCTGTTAGACGGAATAATATCATCAGTGTTTTTCGTAATATCAAAGCTGAATAAAATATTTTATTTTCTAAATATAATTTAAAGGCTACTCAAGTTGTTCAGTTAATAATTTACAAGCGTGCCTACATGTCAAACGAGTAATTCAAAATTTTCCAATTTTAAAATTTATTTAATTTATTTTTTAGAGAAATGAAAAATTATGACTACTCAACAAGTCTTTGGGGCATATCAAGAGTAATAAACATGCTTTTGATCTTCAGGCTGATTCACTTGGCTCCAAGTGTCAAAGTGATGTATGCAGTTGTTAGCACAGCGATCGACATTTTCAGAAGTTTGAAGCCTTTGTTTGGCATAATGGCATCAGTTTATTATATTTATGCTTTGCTTGGAATTCAATTATTTTCCGAAAAAATACGACCTGACTCATTTGATAAATATAATAAATCGTAAGAAATTTTTTTCCAAATTTTTATTTAAATTTGTAATTTTTAGAATTTTAAATGAATATTGTGGCACTTATAAGCAATTATCGTTTTGGGTCAACAACTTCAATGATTTATATGTAATTTTTTAATTATTGAAAAAAAAATAAAAAATTTAATCTTAAATAAATTCAGTCAGCTCTTATTGTTTTGTGGAACTTGATGGTAGTTAATGACTGGTTTGTGATCGTGGAAGCTTATGTAGATGTGACAAGTGATTGGAGTCGGTTGTATTTTTATTTCTGGTGGGCCCTATGTCCAGTAATTATGTTGAACATGTGTGTCTCGTTAATTCTTGATGTAGGACTTTTCAGACCTTTAAAAATTGTTTATTAAATTTTTAATTTAGTTGTTTTTGCTTAAATGGGAAAAAACAGTTGAATTAAAAACAACTTCATATTCAATAAAAACTCCACTGATTAAATCCATTCATCGATTGTTCAGCGACGCAAAATGGAAGCCTGACGATAAGAAAATCAATGGCGAATTGATCAAGCACTCATATCTCGATTTTAATCGAATGATTCACTCATTTTCGCATGAAGATGAAGATTTTTAATCAGATTAATTTTTAACAAAAAAATATTTCATTCAAGCAGTAAAGATTAAACATCAATTTCTTTTTTTGTACTTTTCTTTTATGTATTATTTTGCTTTATATTCAATGTCTGTATTTAAATATTTTCAAATTTTGAATTTTTTATGCATAATAAAAAAATTAGTTAATTTTTTCAAGATAATTTTTTAGAGTAAAAACTTTTCAAACTTTTTATTTTTATAAACTTAAACCTTCTAATCTGGTCTAATTTTAAAATATTCGTTTTAATAAATTAAAATAAAAGCCAATCTTTATCTTTTTAAGACATTAAAGGATACTTAAATTTAATTTTTAGTTTTCAAGTCAAGTCAAGACTTTGACTTCAGCAGATATTCATTTAAAGATATTTTTTTAGTTTTTTGATTTATTTTTGTAAGGGAAATTGATTGAATTTGATTTAAATTGTATTCATTACCGATAAAACATTCGTTTTAGATTTTTTTTTTTTTTAATATTGGTCTTTACTAAAAAATGAATCCTCAACTTTAAAGTCAAAGTCTGACTTTGATAATAAGGTTATTTGATATTTTTTTTATGAATTCCAAACTTCAAATAACTTTTATTTCATTTATGTGGTTATCTAGTAAAAAATCTTTAAAAGGCAACTTTATCTTTATTTTGTGAAACATTATAGAATATAAAAAAAATCTGGCGACCAGACGTAATTTTTGAAGACTAAATAAAAAATTAAAATTAGAATCTTAAATTTAAGCTAAAAAAAACTAACCATAAAATAAACCATAGCTTGACTCTTGACTTTGACTCTCTTCAGTCAAAAATGTGCACTTCATTGCACATTTTTGACCAGCACTTGTAAATTAGTCACTTTGTATGGCACCTGAAAAGAACAAGTGACTTTGGAAACAGACAGCTTTAAGACAGTCAAAAGGTATCTTTTGTTCTGACTGCATATTTCCACTGACAAAACCAAGTATTTTTTTTTGTTGTATGGAAATGTAGTGTTTGTCGATACAGATGGATTTTTTTTGTGCTAATTTCGCGAAAAGGAACATTCTATTGTCGGGAAGGCAATAATTCGCGACAATAGAAGTTTTATTTTCTCGCGAAATCTATAAAGATTGGGCAAAAAAGTGGCATATCAACTGCTTGCTGAGCTTGCCAGCCGACGCACCACATGTCTTCAAATGGACAATGTGCGGCTTTATGAGATCATTAGCTTCGTTGACCAAGCTAAAAGAAAAATTAAATTTTTTTTAATTAATTTTTTTATTTTTAAATTAAATTTTTTTTAATTAATTTTTTTATTTTTAAATTAAATTTTTTTTAATTAATTTTCTTATTTTTAAATTAAAATTTTTTTGATTTATTTTTTTTTAAACTAAATTTTTTTTTCAATTTAAATTTTTTCTTAATTAAATTTATTTTAAAAATTTTATATAAACAAAAAATATTTACTAGTTGGTCAAGTAGATGGTGAGTATGAGGTGAGCGTGCATCATTTGTTCGTGCTTAAGAATGGAACAGTCGGATCTGTTCACAATATTTCCCAAGACAATATCTGTCGACACCAGCTCCCAATGTTCCTGTCTTGGGAAATATTGTGAACAAATCAGATTGTTCAGACACATTGTGCGACATGTTTTCAATGATTCCAGCTGATGCTAAAAAATTTTTATTAGCACGAAGAATTGAGGTCAAAATTAGCTTCATCATCAGATGATAAAAAAGCGGAAATAAAAAATTTGTATTTCTACTTGTATTTCCGCTTTTTTATCATCTGATGATAAAGCTAATTTTGACCTCAATTCTTCGTGCTAATAAAAAATTTTAATTTTTACTAAATTTTTTTCTTTAAATTTTACCTGAGCTTTGAGCAACAAAAAACAAAGATTTTAATGCTTTCAATATTAACTTAAAATTATTTTTTTTATTTGAAACATCGTACTTTTTCAATGTTATTTCAGCATTGGATATATTTTTTAATTCAAACACAAATAATCAAATTGTGGTACTCGAGCTAAATTTCTCTTTTTTTAATACTATAAAGTCTTAATTTCATGAAATTTTTATTTAATCCAATAGAATGATTTTTATTCTAATAAAATTTATATTGTTTTTTTTACTTAAAAAATATTTTTTTACTCTTCATTAATTTTTTTTTTGTTAAAAGATAAAAAAATTTTTTTTTCTATAAAAAGAAAAAAAATTAAAAAGATTTTACATATTTACTTAGATAAAATTTAAAATTTTCAAAAAAAGCCATTTCGCCAAATGTGATCATTTTGATCATAGAAATAATTATTATATTTTATGTGACCAAAAAATAATCTCAAAAAATTTTATTTTTGTTCACATAATTTTTTTTTTAAATAAAAATATCTTAAATTAATCATTTAAAAAAACTAAACATTACCTGCGAATTTTCATTTACAAATCTGTCAATAAAATGATATCACTAAACTTTAGTGTGTCCAACTTGGGTCCATTGAGACAAATGGACGAGTTCATTTTGTTGGTTATCATGCCCAGCTCTGGGTCTAAATCGGCTTTTCCGTTTAATTTGTTGCCATTCTTGCGACTTGACGGCTTGGTTGTACTTATGGAAGATTGTTTGCACTTGGACACTTTGTTGGCCTCGTTGCGCTGGTCGTGCATTTTGTTGGTGAGCAAAGATCTATTTTGATGCTTAGGTATTGGGATATTGGATTTTGATGAGCTAGCTGGCTTGGTGCTTCCTATGTTCCATTGCATTGTTGATAAATCAATATCAGCTTTAACTTCGTATGGTGACATTTTTAAATTTGACATTTAATAATGTCACGTCATCTTCTGGGATGACCACTGATTGACTCAGATTGGATATGTCTTGGAGTCTTGGAGTTTCTTTTTAATGAAATCAAAAACAGAAACTTATTGACTCAGATTGGACATGTCTTGGAGTTTCTGTTTTTGATTTCATTAAACAGAAACTCCAAGACTCCAAGACATGTCCAACCTTTATCAATCAGTTTCTGTTTTTGACTATTTTCAAGAGTATTTTTTCGCCTTGTGTTCCTGGACGGCGAAGCACATTTCTTAAGTCATTGTCATAATCGTCACCGCTGTAATTATTATGGACGTAGAATTAATTAAATTATTATTTTTTGCCATTTGATTAAAATTTAAAAATTTATTTTAATGATTTTATTTTATTTTAAATTTAATTTTCACGTATAAATAAATTTAAATTGAGGCTTTAATATATTTTTTTTAAGAAAATCTTCAAAATGTTCTGTTTATTTTAAATTTTAGAATGATTAATTTGATAGAATTTGAATTCAATTCTTTTTTATCGGAAATTTATTCTAAAATTTGGCATTCTTAAATAATGGAATAATAAAGGCAAATTGAAGTTTAAGATCAAGATCAAAAGATCAAAACATAAATTGTAATATTTTTTTTAATAAAAAAAAAAAAATAATTTTTTCCAAAGAAATTACTTGACATGTCATGTCAAGTGACATTCATGTTTAAAATTTTAAAATGTCCTTTTTAAATTTAACTTTAATAGGTTTAAATTGTTTAATTGATTTTAATGAAAACTTACTTTTAAAGACAAAAAATGTAATGTTTTAAATTCTTTAATTTATTTAAGTGGAAAAATGAAATTAATTTTGTTTGAATTAATGGATATAAAAGTTATAAATTTGAATTTGTGATATTTCAGGTTAAGTTAATTCCGAATTAACTTAACCTGAAATATCTGAAATATTGATTGTTTCTGTTAAAAAAATTAGATATCAAGCATTTCGATGTTAATTTGAATATGAACCATTATTAGACATAGCATGTCTGATAATGTTTAGAATTTATTTCTTAAAAATTATCAAATCATTAGATTAATTAAGTTTTAAAATTTTAAATGATCGTTTTGATCTTAAAATTTGATCTGAAACTTCCATTTGCCATAAAAAAATAACAAATAATTCAAAGATAATATTTCGCCATCAATTACTGGATTGACAAAAAAATTAAATTTTACTGACAAAAAAAATACATTTGATGACAAATAAATTAATTGACTGATAAAATAATGATTTGAGTGACAAAAATACTTTTCGATTGAATAATTTATCCTGGCGTACATTTAGTGACTATCTCAATTTTGCCAGATTTGTTTAGAAGAGCAGCTTTATTTTACCAAAATGATTGCAATTTGAACAGGACAGATAATGAATCCGATCTCGAGCAAGCTGTTGCAGAACAAGACCCTTCTAACGAATCGACATTTTTTGAGAAAGAATATTTTGCTAAAGCATCAGTTGTTGATGTGAATTTACCAAGAAAACAAGGAAGGCCAAAGAAATCAACAACTCAGGTGAAAAAAACAAAAAAAATAATCAATTTAATCTTTTTTTCTAATTAATTAATTTATTTTGTCTATAAAATAAAGATTTATTTTTTCAGTGCAAAATTATTACATAGTCATCTCAATATATATATTTGTCAGTCGTTAAGTTTTTTTGTCAGAATAATTATTTTATTATTGTCAGCTAAAATAGATTAAATTAGTCACCACTTTTAGTTATGTTTGTAATCTTAAAAAAATTAAATTTGTCACCCCAAAAAATTTAAGCCATTATTTTAAATTAAAATGCAACAAATTTGTTTGTTTTAATTATTAATGATAAATCCAGATTTTCCTTAAAAATTTTGAAATTTTTAAATTCTTTCCTTTATCTAGAATATCTGGAATATTAGCTAGAATTCTTTTCTTTTTTTAAATTTTTTTGGGTGAAAAATCAAATATTAGGGTTTACTTGAGAAAAGCGCTCAATGATTTTTTATTTTTAATTGTGGTATCAAGCTTCATTACACCAATAAATAAAGTCTTTATTTAATTAATAAAAATTAGCAACAGAAAAATAAAAAAAATTAATACTGATTCATAACTTTAAATATTTTTGAGATCATATTTCATTCCTTTAAGTATTTTTATTTGTCCATAAATTATTTTCTTCAAAATCACTCTCAAAATATCAACAAAAAAAATCGTTTTTCTTAATAAAAAAATTTAAAACCTATATTTTTAAAGGTATTTTTTTAAAAGGTGATTAATCTATTATAAAATTAATATAAAATTATAATAGTTTTTTTTCATGATTAATTAATCCTAACATTTTAACCTGAGACAGAACTACGGTGTTGATACTTAAAGCTGATTATACATATCATATGAAAATTAGTATATTTGATTTGACAAAATATCAAATTTAAAAAAAAATACTCATTTTATAAACAAACTACATTCAAAAACTTTAAAGATGACACCGTCACTGCCACCGCTGTTCCCTTTGCCGACTCAAATTATTTAATTAATTCAAAATTTCCTAGAATACATTAATTAATTAGATAGTGAATTTTTTTTTCTAAATCTAACTTCATCTTTATAAAATACTGATGATGATTAAAAATAAATATATTCAATTAAAAATCAATAAATATATATAAAATAGCCTCAATTTTTTAGAATTTTAAAAGTATAAATTTCATACCTTTATTTGAAAGACACTTAGACCATTAATCCAAGCAACAAAACGTGATAGAATATATTTTTGGGTTTAACCCAGGACTAAACAAAAAGTTCATCTGCAACATCGAGTCCAAAAATGAAATCTATTTGCCAGTCCACAAAAGTTCACCTTGAGTGCCAGTTACATTTGATCGAACAATTGGCTGGAATTCGCCAATGAATTGGTAGCCACATTGTTTGAATTGAGTGTAAATGTCTTCTTGAGGTAAGACCAAATTGCATCTCGCTTGGCTTTCCCATTGGCTTTTGAATTGAGTGACAAAGTCAACACCACCACTTGGTATGTACACTTTTCCGTTGACAATCAAATTTTTGCCTTCGATGATTTCAAAAAAACCAGTTGATGGTTGATAGTTGATTTTGAATAGGACACGTTTGTTTTGTGGAACAATCACAACTTGTTGAGCTTGTTCACGCAAAACAGTGGCACGATGAATTTGAACATTTTCAAAGCAAACTGGTGGCAATTGTTCCAATTCACATGCTTTGCCAAATACTGAATCAAAACAGATTGGTCCAACAACAGTTTGTGGTTGTTGTTGTTGTCTGAGCCAAAGCTTTCCATACCAAGTACAAATAGCCAGTTGTTGGATACAAGACACATCCATTGATTTGATGGTTCAACAAATAGGACCCTTTTCCAACAATGATTCAACATCACCAGCAAATGTGACACTTTTTAAGTCAGCATTGATGCTCATTGAATTGATGGCATTCATGATCACTTGTTCAACACTGTTGCCAATTGTTGGTTTGCTCACAATGTTTGACATTTGTTCTGGTTGAATGTTCCATTGGGAGAAAAGACTCAACACTCTTTGTTCCACTGGCACTGGATAAACACTTGGACACAATTTGAATGGAACGAACAATTTCACACAATCGAATTCAACTCCTTCCAAAAAAGAGTCGGCCCAATTGAACCAAAAAGTGTTCCAAAACAAATTGACCATC
The DNA here is from genome assembly GCA_025491095.1 of Brachionus asplanchnoidis. Lineage (NCBI taxonomy): Eukaryota > Metazoa > Rotifera > Eurotatoria > Ploima > Brachionidae > Brachionus > Brachionus asplanchnoidis. The sequence goes on from JAILYF010000017.1 coordinate 3,058,257, forward strand.
GATGCTTAAAGTTGTTGGCATCAATGGAATGATGGTTGGCAAGCAAATTGGAGTATTACAGCTAGTGGTGGTCACCATCAAACTTGGTTGAATAAGACTTTTTTTCAACAAGGTTTGCATCAAACATCTTGGCGAAATTTCAATCAAAATGGCACTCTTTGGCACTTGCACCAACGATTGCTGCAACATGACTGGAGTAGTGAACAATTTGCACAAATAGTCAATGCTCATTGTTTGATAGAGACCAAGTGAATATTGTTCTGGTTGACAGCAAGTCGAAATCCATTTGGATGATCTTGTTCTTGGCACAATGTTCAATGTTTCTAGACACTTTCTGAACATTGGCAACATGTTCACCAAAGTGTGAACAAGACCAAAGTTTTGAACAAAAACACCAGTTGGATTGAGACCAGCATTGATTGATGATTGATTGTTGTTGCTGATGCAATTTCAACTTCTCTCTCATAAATACCTTCCAATCTCAATTGTCTCAACAAGTCTCTGACCAATTGAACTGGACCAGTGAGTACAACTTGGTCAACTGAATCGAAATCAACTGGCACAACACCACTTGGACATTTCGATCTCAATTGATCCCATGTCAAGTCACCAACAACTGCCATCAATGATTGTGGCAAATTTTGAGCTTGTTGCAAGCAATTGGCAAAGTAGCAGGAACACATCAAAGCTTGTTCATGAGTCAAACATTGATCAATGTAAGCACATACCAATTCACCAACTGATTGACCAATCATGCCATCAGCTCTGATGCCAATCAATCTCAAACAATCGACCAAAGCGATTTGAATTGCTGTCATGTAAACATATGATTCAACACCAGTCATGATAAATTGTCTTTCTTGTTGTTCACCAGTGATCAATTGGATCAAATTGATTCCGTATGGTTTCATCAATTCACATGATCTCATGATCGAACGTCTGAAAGAGTCCAATTTCATCATTTCTCTTGCTATGCCACATCTCCATTGTTCAACACCCATACCAGAGAACAAGAACCAAACTGGTCTTTGGACCAAATCATCGACTTGTTCGATTTGTCTCATTTTTTGTTCACCATTGATCAAACAGAATCCTCTGAATGGGAATGACTTTGGACTGTAGGTGGAATGAGCGTTCAACAAAGATTGAACAGTCAAATCACTTGTGTTTTGTTCAACAAAGTCCATTACTTGTTCAAGAGTTTGTCTGCTCTTTGCAAATAATGGCAAAACACGTGGCAATTTAACCAATTCGGCAACAATCTCTGGTTGTTCCCAACTACCTTTGATGGTTTGCTCTTTTTTAATTTTGGTTGGGGCAGTTGATAATGGATTTCAGTTGATAAAACGTTGCTTGCGTACATTTTTTAAATAAATAACAATAGATTTGAGGTTCTAAATGAAAAAAGTAAAATTTATTTAACTTTTGGCTTATAAAAAAATATCTTAATTTAACTTTTTTTTAAATAAATTCTAAATTGATAAATAAAAAAATGACAATCTATCTCTATCAAACTGATCTCTCAGCTATTCTCGAAATTTCGTTTTCATGATAAGCATGAAATCATCATCTTTTTATTCAAATCTAATCACTAGATACTTTATTGTTTGAAATTTTTGAATCTTTGATTTTTGCAAGTGTTTTCTGAATTGAAACTTTTATTCATTCTTTCTTTTAAGCTTTTCTTTTTTAGTAAATTCACTTATCCAGGGTACTAAAATTTCTCGATTTATGTTTTAACAAAAGTCTTAAGTTTTTTTTTCTTTAGAAATTTTTTGTTTAAGCTCAGCTCAATATCCTTTTTGAAATTTTTTAAATTCCATTTTATTTTTCATTTAAAATTATTAAAAAAATCTTAATTAATCTAGATCGATTGAACAACTTTGATTCTTTTAAACTTTAATCTTTAAAAAAAAAAAATAATTTGATTAAAAATTTAAAATTAAAAATTAATTAAGATAAAAATGCAAACCTTTAAAGAACTACCTTTAATTAACTTTGAGTGTACACAAAAAAGTGAAAATCAAAGTGAAAAGAAAGAAGAAATTGAAATCTTTTTGAATGATATAAAAAAAGCTGGTCAAATGTTCATTAATCGAAGAGGAAAAAACCTAAATAAAAGGAATATGAAGCTACTTTATGGATGCAATAAGTTGTACATACAGAAAAGATTTAACAAAAATTTGGACGAATTTCTTATAAAATTTTTTATCTTATTTCTTACATTTTCTTTAAAAAATCTAACAAAATTGAAAATGCATTCTTAGTTTTGATCGTCAACTAGCAGCCAATTCTTAGACTTACATCTTTTTTTTTCCGGAAAAATTTCTTAAAGTTGCCAAAAAAATACATTTCAAGGTTTATTTTATTTTATTTCTAAAAAAAACTTTTTTTTAGATAAAACATTAATTAAATGACATAAAATAAATGATTTGTCCCAAGTCATCAAATAAAATAATATTAAAAATATACACAAAGTTTGGTCTAATGCTTTTAATCATTCGAATTTTCAAGTCAAATTTTGTAAATTTTTATTTGAAGAATGTTTCACAATATATTAAGAATTGTTTACTTATCTTACTTAGTTTTAATATAATTTTTTATTTCTAATTTAATAATTTCTTAAAAAAATAATTCCTTGGTACATTTAAAGAAATTTTTGCGGCGGTTAATTTAGCTGCAAAAACTGTTGCAAAATATATTTTATTAAATTGAATCCTAGTCTTATTTCAATTTTTAACAATTATTTTAAAAATTTAGGTTTAAAATTTTTTAAATAAATTTATTTAATATAAAAAAGAAGCAAACAAATAAACAAATTTTTGTATTTAGAAGGATGGATTGAATATTTATAGAAACAGTGCTAAATGTTAAGTTTTTTTGGACTTTTTCTAACTAAATTAAACTTTTTTTTGAGTTTAATGTCAAGAATTTTCGAAATTAGCAATTCCTTTTTTATTTTTTCTAATATTTTGCTTAAATTATTTTTAACTCCAAGCTTCACCGCCGCAATTAATTTTATTTAAGAATAAAACAATTTTTTTAATAAAACTTAATGAGAAATTAAAATAATAATTAGAAATATTAGAAACATATATTGCCTGGCTTACTTAAAAAAAGAAAATAAAAAATTAATTTAAAATAATCTCCCAGGATTTAATCCGATATTTTTTTTCACACACAACTATTTTAATTTAAAACAAATTTTTCATATTGACAAAAATTCATTCTCTCTTAATCACAAAAATATTTTCTACACTATCTTAACTTTTAATCAATTATGCTCAATTACTTACATTATAAATAATCTAAATAATTTAATCAACAAAATTTCACATTAACAATCAGGAATATTCGATTAGTTGACAAATGAAAAAAATCAATATTCTTCAACTTCTTCTTTCTTTTTTTTTATTCCTCCAAGTCAAAAATTGAAGCATTATCATTTTTTTTGTTATTTTAAAGATTTTATTTAAAAAAAAAATTCAATTTTTTTTAATTTTTTTAATTCTAATTTTAAATTTTAAAAGTCAAGAATTAAAAAATGAACTTGGACTATTTGATAAACTCATTACAATCAGCCGAGAACGACAACAAGAAGTTCGCTTTGCTATTAATTCTCTCAGAGCTCTTTAAATCACACAAACTAGACGAATCTTTAAAGAAAGATGAAAATTTAAATATTCGTCTATTTGAGAGTATAGATCCGCACTTTTTAGCTCGTCTCATCACAACCAAACAACTGGTGGACGATTCTCCAATTCAATACAAACAAGTCGGTCTAAGTATTCTCACCCAATTTCTCGACTTCCCTGAATTGATCGCAAATCCAGTTCTATTGACTAAAATAGACTCGATTTATGAAATAATCAAATCTGATCTTGCGGACTCGGACCTCCTTAAACTAGATGCTTACAAGCTGCTGTATAGATTGAGTGAAATTTGTCCGGAATTTTTGTACCAAAATGGACTAATAGAAATAATAATCAATGATATTTTGCTGAATGAAAAATATTCAACTCAAGAACCACGAGTTATCTATGACTTTGATTTGGAGGAGGAAAATAATTTCCAAATCGTCTCTTGTAAGATACTGTCAAATTTGATCAAAGACATCCAAGCCAGAGAAGAAAAAGTTCTTCTTGGAAAAACTTGTGACAAAGCTGAAGAAAGCTTCAAAAAACTTCTCAATTGTGCAGTTTCAGTTCAGTCCGAGTTTAAGTTTAAACTTTTAAATTTTATAAATTTTTTTCTTACCAACAAAGAGATCAAAAGTTACTTTTTAATTAATTCAAATTTGAGTGATCTACTAATTGTGAGTGTGATGAGTATTTTGAGTGATGTGTTTAAGAGCAAGGTTAAGTCATGGATTCAGGAGCAAGCATTTTTGCTGCTGAGCAATTTTGTGTCCATGTACGATTTTGAACCAGTCTATATGAAAGACAGAAGTTTTTTCTATCTCCTAATTCATTTGCTATGCATCCAGCTTTCGCTCAATTTGCAGAAAAGTTACGAAACTAATGAGCTCAGAGTTGACCAAGAGCTGATGAATAAAATGTCTGTTTGCTATGGATTGCTTGAACAAGTCATAAAAATTCTGTCAACCGCGTCCCCGTTTGATACAAACGATTCAGAAGAGGACTGCAGTGAAAGTGAGGAAAAAGAAGCGGAACCAGAGTTTGGAAAAGTTATTAAAATTGTTGTCGAGGCTTTGGAAACTATTTCTTTGTTCATTAAAGATAACATTGGTGGTGACTTTAGTAAAATGGATGACAATTCATTGCTTTTGTTGGCATCTAGTATAAGAGTGCTGTTGTGTTGGATGACTCATGAAAGTTTGCTCGAAGATGAAATTCTAGACCTAATTCCAAGAATGATTGAGTTTTCTGAATACTTGGAATCCAAAGGATTTGAATTGAATGTTTCCCAATTTGTGTCCGCAGGCTTAAAGAGGTCATTAAGTGACAAAAAACATGTTCTAGAGTTTAAAATGAACAATCCAAAGTATAAAGATGACATGGTAAGGATTGAAAGCGAAAGTATGGAAATTAAGGAACAAATTGATTCAATTCAATCGATGATTAATCGTTGTTATATATCAAAATAGAATAAATTAACCTTTTTTTTTTAATTTTTATTAATAAAAAAATTTCAATTAATTTTGAATTTAAATAAGATCGCCTCCGTTGTTCAGATCTGATTTTTTATATTTTTTCTCAACAGGTAAATCAAGGTGCTTATCTTGGATGGTAAATAAATTATAAATGATTTTGTATTTATTTTTGAAAATGTAATTTTTTTTATTTTATTTAAATCAAGTAATCACTAAACGAACAATGTGTTTGTTTAAATTTTTTAATTTGGTTTTTGTTCTATAAGGTTTGAAATTTTAAGTAAACTTTAAGTTTAAATGGTCTATTTTTCAATCTGGGTTATATTTGTACTAGCATTATTTTTTACTTGCATTTATATTTTTTTTTCAAATTTATTACAAAGTGTTAATTTTTGTATTTGTGTTTTTTCAATATTTTTTTTAATTCGCTTCCACAATTACGTAGAGAACAAAAATTGTAAAATCAATCATTCATTTAAAAATTGCTAGCTCATAAAAAGCTTTTTTGAACTTTTTTTTAGATATTTTTTGATAGTTATTTCACAAGTTTTTCTTTAGCTCAATCTTAAGAAAATTATTTAATTTTTAATTTATAAAATAAAAGCGAAGAAAACTAAGCTACAATTTCATTAAAAAATTGATAAGATTTCTAAGTCTAAATTTTAAGTCTAGTAAAAAATAATTAATTTTATTTAAATTAAATGCATAGGTAAACAAATCCTAGGAGATAAGCGTATTGTCAATTTTTTCAATAAAAAGCATTTGAAAGCTTGAAGGAAATAAATTTTTATAATCGACTATTTTTTCCTGTCATCTATTATTGACAGTTTTATTTATTTATTTATTAAATGTAAACAGAAGTTAAATAAGACAATCGTCTATATGGTATTTGTTTACCAGTTAACTTTTTAAGTTAAGGGCTCCATAATAATTTTATCATGGAACCCACTATAAAAAGTAAAAAAAAAAAAGAAAAAAAAGAAAAATACGTAATTACAAAAAATTAATAATTTATTTATTATTATTTCTTTCATTTTGCGCCAAATCTGGCGATGTATTAAAATTAAAAATGAAAAATGTAAAAAGTAAAATGTATAATATAAAAAAATTAATAATATAAAAGTAAGAAAAATATATAATATAATATAATTTTACAAATAAAAAATTTAATTATGAATCTAAATTTTTCTTTTATTGATAAAAATTTAATTATCATTGTATTCAAATTTTCATATAAAATTTTTTTAAAGAAAAATATTTATATTTGTATTAAATTGTATTAAAGAAAAACTATTAATAAATTTAGTAAAAAAATATCCAAATGTTGATACAAATTTAAAGTCTAGTAAAAAATAATTAATTTTATTTAAATTAAATGCATAGGTAAACAAATCCTAGGAGATAAGCGTATTGTCAATTTTTTTAAAATAAAAAGCATCTAAAAATAATCAATATTTTTATTCTTAGAAGAAATAAATTTTTGTAATCGACTATTTTTTCCTGTCATCTATTATTGACAGTGATTAATTAAAAATTCAAATAAATTCATTTAGTTCAAAATTTAGTTCAATTCAAATATTTTATTTAGATTAATTTTTTACTTTTTTTTTCTCACATTTCATTTATTATAATAATTTCAAGTTTTTCTTTTTGAACCTGGTTCCAATGTCACAAATGAATTCTATTTATGTAAATTTTTATTTCAGTTGAATAAATGATGCTTTTTTAATGACATATGCGATAATTTAAAAAAAAAAATTATAACTAAATTTTATTCACGCTGCTTAAAAACTTCTCCAATCTCAGAAATTTTTTAAATCGAATTTACCTTAAAATATTGTAATCATTATGAAGGAACCTAGGAAAATCAGAAGGCTTTTTCAGAAAACCAGATGTTTTTATTTAAAGATTAACTGACTAAAATAAAAAAATGAAAATAAATAAATAAATTTTGATCAAAAAAAAGGTCTAGGCATATACCTTCACTTATTAAAGATAATAGAGTGTTTTAAACAGACAAGTACAAAAGAGGAATTTTTTGGGATCTGTTTGCTGCTATTTTTAGTCATCATCTCGATTTATTCGAATCTGATGAGAATTGTGGAATGGCACAAAGAAGAGACAAAATAAAATTCTGAATAAGCTTTATGAAAATAATAATGCCTTAAAAGACTGAAGATTTAGTCTGGATCGAATGATTAGAAACCTAAAAATGCTGTTTAAAAAATATTATAATAAAAAATAAAAAGCTGACGGTCAGCTTTTTATTTAATTTTGGAACAAGACAGGGTTCCAAAGGCTTGGAAAATAGCAAGCATAACTTTGATACCAAAGAAAGCTTCTCTCAATCAAGACCCATCTAATTATTGTCATTTTATTTTTAATTTTATTTTATTTATATATTTTTTATTTTTTTATTTAAGGGAGCTTTAGCTCGCTACAGTTAAGCAATAGAAATAAATTATTTTTAGAAATTATGCCTGTTCATAAATTGACTTTTTTTTAAATTAATTTTAAAAAAAAAATTAGCTCCCGATTACGGGATATTGAATCGCGTGATTTAGCAATTTGAGGCTAATATTCAAAATTATTTCCCTAAAAAATTCAAAAGTCTTAGTAATTAACAAGCTAAGTTATAATTAATTAAAAACGATGACTTTTTAACATCACTAATTTAATTTCTTTAAATAAATTTAATTTAATCGTATTTGAAAGATACCTTTAAAATTTTTGTAATATTTTTTTCCCCAGGGACCTTTAAATAAATAAATAAAAAAAACGAAATAATTTTAATTTTCATTGAGAGTGTCATAATTAAAGCCCCTTTTTCTAATTTTTCTATTTAAAGTTGGCGTGAAAGATATGATAAGTTAAAAAGCGGTTTTTAATTTTCTGTTTGTTTTGTAATGTAAAGCATAAACTTATGAGAAGTTAATAAAAATTTATTTAAAAAAAATGCTAAAAATTAAAAATTATTCTAAACGAACTAAAAAAATTTATTTATTTTAAAGAGCTAATTTGCATTTTAAACTCTTGTTCTCACAAAATTCAAAATTCAAACAATAAACTTAAGCAAAATTAAAAATTAATATTTCAAACAACTTTGCCTAGTTGGAATTGAATTATAGTATATTTACCTTGTATGATAATGGCTGCCGGAACTTTTGCCCTAAATTATTTAAATCACAATTTTGTTTACATTTACTGAAGGTAAATTTCAGCTAACCTTGAGACAAAATTACTTTATTTTCTAATTATTAATTGATTCCAATTGTGACAGCAAAATTTGTCAGATTTGGCTTGTACCTGGCACAAATATACTCAAATCTTAATTAATGATAGTAGAAGCATCCGACCTTTTTAGTGTTACATAACCTATTGAGATAATCGCCTTTAGATCGAGCTAGCTTTGATCTAAAATTTTGTTTACTATTAAGAAAAGCAATGCGGTTTTGTTATTATGAGAGTTGGAGGTGATCAAAAATCCGAAAGAACTTAGCAACGAAAAATATGCTCGACCTTAATTGTTAAATCTTGAGAATTGTGAGAAATTTGTTCAAGAGTCCGCAATACTTGACGGTTTTTCAAAAGTTTCATCGCTAGCAAAACAAACTAAAATTGAGTGAAAGTTTTTATTTTTTTCTTTGTTTTTTTTATGGTTGTCAAAATTTCATTTTAATTCAAAGATTACATAAGACTAAATTAAGTAATTAGCTAGGTTAATTTTTCTATCCGATGATTAGTAGTCCATGGTTTGTTTTAAGATTAGACAAAAATATTTTTTATTATCTTATCTATTAATTAAATAAATAGGCTCGTTTTTTTGATGTATGTGAAACTGGATATAAGAGGATCACCACGGGGGTCAGCAACAATCTCATTTAAATTTGGCCAACCAAAAAATAACTAAAATTTTTATAGCTATTTTGTGACAGATAAGATAAACAACAAAATTACACTATTCGCGAGCTCTGGGTCTATTCAAATTTGAAAGAATTTTAATTTTTAAAAGTATATGATAAAAAACCTTTTTGTTTTAGGAGCAATTTTGAATCAACTTAATTTATCAAAGTCATATCTAAAGGTGATGTTTGACAACTGATGAAGATATTTGTCAATCGAAACAATTAATTGATAAACAACAACACTCTGTGTGTGTGTGTGTAAAGATAACTCAAAGGCATTTAATTATGCGACAAAAGTTGATATTTAAATGGCCATGTTGATCAAACTAGCTAGAGCCCATTTCATTAGATGTCTCTTCATATTTCTCATAATTTCCCTAATCACTTTTCGTCTAGAATGACCCCGTCAAATGACCAAGCGAATAATTTATTATAAATTTTCTACTTATTTAGTTAGTGTTGTTGGCTTTCGCTCTCTCTGTTTATTTTCTATCTTTGTAGATAAAACTCAAAAGCCATATTTTTGGCGAACAGATAAGCAACTCCTGTTCTAATTGAGCGCTAAATTTATGCATGACCCATATGCACCTCTGGATTTAATGATCAAATCTTCATTTTGATTAGCATATCACCGAACACACACTTTTACACTATTGCGTAGCTCGAGCAATTCAAGCTAGCTCTGAGATCAACAATGCAGCTATTTTGGCAATCTATTCTATGGGAAAGTTTGTACAGAAACAAACCAATTGTTTGTCGCGCTCATGGGCGAACAACAAACAAGGGTGTAGCCGAGTCATATTTAACTAGGAATCAGAAATTTATCAGGGTCAGTAGTTTGTGAACGATTCATTAGCATGGCCATTTCTACATATACAAGTCAAATGTCTTGTTTTTGTTCTTATTTTCTCAACAAAGACCAAATTGAATATTTTTATGAATTAATTCCAAACATATAAACTAGTGGATGTACTGTAGATATTAACAAAATCCATTAAGCATATGAAAATAAAATTTCTTTTTTTTTGAATATATTATTTGGTTGTTGATTTGGCCGGGTCAGCTAAAAAATATTTTCTATCCATGATTTAGATGTGAATATTGCTCTATGCGAAGCAAATAGTCCAGCACCCGAGTATCAAGTAGGAAAACAGAGCAAATGTCGTCTAGCGCAACCCTAACCAAGCCGCAGCAGCGCCTCATCCAAGCGACCTATTGCAGCTGCTCCAAGTTTGTTCCCCAAGCTTTCAATAGCAACAAATGCCAGACATGCTTCAATACAAGGGATTCGCATACTAGCGAGGCGTTGGCCGACTTTCAAAAGGTATTTATTTTCATCATTATTGAACAAAAAGCTTTAATCAATCTAGAAAACTCAATTTTAGTTTTTTTTTTTTTTTAATTTTTCAAAATTTTTTACCAGTAATTTAGATAAAATTGAGGATTTTTTTGTTTGAGGAATCTCGCAGAAAAAAATAAATTATTGAATAAATTTTTTATTATTACACTTGGAAGTTTGAACGCATTTTGAACTTTTTCTTTTTGAAGCTAATAAAAAATTTTTTCAATTTTTAATAAGAAAAGTAATCCGGAAAATAATTTTTCAAAGTTTTCAATCAATAAAAAAAAAGAATTTTTATTTGATTTATTTGTATAAAATTAAAATAGAAGATACATAAATTAAATTCAATGGAATAAATGAAATTAGATGATCAAAAAATACAAAATTATTAAATTCTTTTCAAATTATTCAGTTAGCTTTTGAAGAAAGTCAATTTTTTAATACTAAGAAAATTATTCAATTATCAATTAAAATCGAGCAAAACTAAATTTCAAAAAGAATTAATCAGATTTCTAAAATTAAATTTTAAAACCTTAACAAAAAATACTAAATTAAAAATAAATTAAGTGCGTAGGTAAATAAATCAGAGGAAATATTACATTTTAATTCCAGAAGGGAATAATTTTAATTTTACATGATTTATTGTATTCAAAAAATTACGTCAGGCGATATTATACATAAAAAGCTTGGCGATATTAAACATAAAAAAAAAATATAAAAATTAGTTTAATTAGTTTAATTCGCAAAAGTTAAGTTCTTTTCTTTAAATTTGAAAGATAAAATTGACTGAACAATTTTTTTTGTAAAAGAAATTCATAATTTTAATTTACAAATAATTTTTTCTATTTAATAATATTTAATAATAATGTCTTTATCATTTATTTTTGAGAAGCATGTGTCAACTCTTAGAAAATTCAAATTTTTTTGAGATCTTATTTAAATTAATTTTAAAAAATCGTACAAAGTTCAAATATTTTGGTCTGATGATTTCAGTCTTGATCTGCAAATCCTTTGGCTGACGGCTATATCATAAATATAGATATGATTAAAAACAAAGCTAGTACCATTAAAAAAAGGAATTTTAAAATTATTGAATGACATGATTCATTTTTTTAAACACTCATATTTGAATTTTTAGAAAAATTAAAAAAAATTAGAGAAAAAGTATTCCAATTAAAAGCTCTTTTAAAATATTAAAATTTACCATGAACTTTAAATTTACAATTTTAATTCAAAAAATTTGATCAGATTTATTCTGTGAAAAATACTCAAAGATTTTAAATGGCAAAAAATCGGACCATAATCTGATCTTTTTATTATTTTATTAAATTATTAGCAAGAAGAGTTCTAAATAAAATAAATATAAATGTCAAGTTATCTAAATTATAAAATTTTTTTTATCATATCTAATCTTTAATGAAAGTTTCTCCAAAAAAACTTAAATATTTGATTTCATAACTCAGATTTAAGACTTTAGGACAAAATAAATTTGATGAATTTTTGCTTAAACTTTTCTCTAATAGCTAACTTGGTGTATATTCGAATTCTTTGAAAATGAAGATATTTTTCAAAATTTATCAATCACGATATATATATATATATTAATCAAAAGTAGCATAGTTTGAAAGAGATATATTTTTGTTGATGTTTAAATTTTATTATTTATTTATTAGTTTATCCGTGACGAGCTTAAGTTCCTTTAGATCAAAAGATTCAAAATTAAATTAAAATATAATGAGAATTGAAAAGAATCAATATAGAAAAAGCTTTAAATATATAAATTGAAACGATAGAGTGACATGTTTAATTTAAATAAATAATAATATTTCGATCAAAATTAAAGGAATCATTAGATTTCAAAATATAACAATTAAAATATGTTTTCAATAAAAAATTAAATTAAGGCAATAATTTATCAATCATCTTAGCTTTATTTTGCATAATTTGTTTCTTTTATGACAACTATGTCTCAATTACTTTCATATTATCAGCTAATGCTTAGAATGAGACAACAATTAGAATTAAATTTTTTTTATTGTCACTGCTCAGCGAGCTATTGCGAAAAAATCCTTCTAATGACTCAGCTCAAATGGTTCTCATCAAAAATGAAAAAATATTTTTCGAAACTTGTCATTGTTCATTGAAAGATCGCTTATTATTCAATTTATTGGAAATTAAATTTTTCACAAATTTAAAATGAAACATAAATTTTTTTTGAATAAGACTCTATAGATGATTAGGATCAGAAATTTGGTCAATTTTTCCCACAAGGATTCGAAATTTGCCAGAAAAAAGGTAATAAACTATTTAGAAAAAAAAATTCATATTTTTTAATCTGAATTAAGAAATATTAAGAAAAAAGAAATAAGTTAAATCAAAAAAATTTATTTAAAAATAAATAAATTTGTCTATTTTACTATCAATTTTTTTTATAGTAGCTTGAAAGATTTATTCGGTTGTTTAACTTCGAAGTCCTAGTTGAGCAAAGTTAAATTTTTGAACAAATTTTTCAAGATTTATCAAAACATTTTTAAATGCGTTATTAAATTTCATTGCATATTTTTATATTTTTTTAACAGTCCAAAGCTTTATTCTAACATTTTTGAAAAAGTTTTGTTTTTTTAAATAAAGCATTGAAATTTAATTAAATTTGAAATATGATCAAAAATTTTACTTTGCCCCTAGTTGGCCATATTAGATAATAGATTGAAAAATTTTCAAAGTGAATCTGACTTTATTATCATTTAAAATGAATTTTTAGTTAAAAAAAGGTTCAAAATTAGTTTGACTCAAATTTTTATTTTCAATTTTTTTAGACGAATTCAATAAATATTTAAAAACAAAAAAATATTTTTTAATTTAATTTTTCTTTTGTCATTTTAGTCGAACCGCAAAGTATGGAAATTTGGATACTTGTTTATAGCACCATCAGATCTTGAGCTTAACAAAACAAAAAGGTGGCAGTGGCGATTTTTTGTGTTCTACGACGACGGCGAGCTTACATACTCTTTGGATGATAATGTAACAGATTGATTTAAAATTGGTATTGTGAATTTCAAATACAAATTGGACAAAAATTCTTCATTTTTTAATAAATCAAAATTAAAGTTAGTAAAAAATATTTGAAAAAATACTATGTACTTTGATAAAATGCAATATACTTTGTAGCACCTTTTTTACCTAGAATAATTTTTCTCATGTAAAAAAGACACGAAATAAAGAATTAATACGATTTAAATAGATTATTGATTTGATTTACTAAAAAAAATAAATTAAAAATTTTATTTTAGGTAAAAAAGGTGCAAGTATGCTGCAGTATTTTTTCTTATATTTTTTACTAACTTAAAATATTAATTTATTAAAAAACGAAAAATTTTTGAGCATTGTGAATTTTGGTGCAAAAATCAAAAACAAAATATTAAAAGTGCCAAAGCTTAAGTTCTGAAGAACCAAAACATGTTCTGTAAATTGTAGCAACTGATAACGTAATTTTTCGAATTACATGTCTTTAAAATAGAGTACTCTATTTTTGTGACATGTTATTCAAAATTAAGCAATGTTTTTTAAAAAAATAAAAATTCATTATATGTAGTTAAATATGATTTAGAAATTATTAAAAATAGTTTCAGCTTTTATGAAATTCTTTTAAAAATGTATATTTGATTATTTTTTAGATCTAAATGGCATCAAAAACCGGAAGTATTTAAAAAAAAAATTTAACTGATTTCTTTTTTAAGTCATGCCATATAAATTAAACATTGCTCTTTTTAAAATCAGTAATCATTTTTTACTGACATGTCATTATTTCAAATAGTGACATGTTATTAAATTCGGATAATTACGTTACATCCTTTGTACCACCAATATACTGATTCTGCAAAACTCTCTAAATTCAGAACATAGTTAATTTTAGCACAAAAAACAAAAACAAAATATAAAAAACGCCAGATCTTTTATCTGGACCGATTATTGCATGTTGTAATATTTCTGGGTCTACTGGTAGACTCTTATATTCTCCAGTCAGACTTCCCAAGTCCTATTCTAGACTCGAGGGTTTCGGATCAAAACAATAAGGTTTTTTAATAAATTTATTGGGACACGAGGTCCGAATCCAAAACCAAAAATATAAACAAAATTAAATAATATAAACAAAAAAACTAAAACTAAAAAAAACTAATAACTGAAACTGAAAAACGTATATATAATAAATTGTGAATGTGAATGAAAGCTTCTAGTTGTGCAAAACAAACTTCTTTTTTGAGACGTCTACAATGTTCTGTAAATTAAAGCAACCGATACATCCTCTGAACCACCACTTAAAGTTGAATTGGATTTTTAATATAAAATATTATCCCAAATTTACAATTTTCTGAGTTTTGCTGATTTATTGCAGAGATTTGCAGATTTATTGCAGAGCTTTGCAGAATCAGCATATTGATGGTACAAAGAATGTATCAGTTGCTTCAATTTACAGAACATGTTTTGATCCTTCAGAACTCAAACTTTGGAATTTTTATTATTTTGTTTTTAATTTTTGTAACAGAACTCACAATACCTAATTTTTGTCCAAATTGAAATTCACAAAACCATAAAAAAAATTTTCAATTTTAATCAATCTAAAATTATTTAAAAAAAAAAAAGCCATTGACAGTGCCACAGGGACGCATAAACATGTCGATGTGTGATCACATAGCCGAGCTATCAAACAAGGCCGACTATGTCTCATATCCCAATTCACTATGTCTTAAATTTACCAAGCCATTAAAAGACATGTACATAGCAGCTGGAAACTATGAAGAAATGATAAAATGGAAAGATGTCATCTGTTCATTTGCATCCAAGTGTCACAAAAAAAATTTCCTATTAATCAGTCAAAAATTAGAAGATGATGAAATGGAGACAGAAAACGAAAACGTGCCAGAACGTGACACAACAGAGAAAAACGAAAGCCAAGAAGAAGAGTGCAAAGAGCAGACCAGCTCGGAATCGGTGTCAGACGACTCGAATCGCCGCTTGTCCTACAAAGAAGACGACTTGATCCGCAAGCAGCGTCTTAAAGAAAACCTCAATCAACTGCTGATCGAGTACAAGCACGAGGAAGAGGCCAACATGAAAAAAATGTCCAAACAAATCCAACAAAATAGGCAAAGTTTGCCCCAAACGAGCCGAAATAAATCTTCGCCATTTTCGCTAGTCGCTCCACCGTCGACCAACAATTCAGCATTTCGTCCCGTCAATTCATTGACCAATCTTCTATCCAACCAAAACAGTTTGCCACTGCAAATGCAATCGAACAAATTGAACAAAACTCAATCGAGCTCGGCGATGATCAGCTCCAACAAGAACAACTCGCCATCATCATCTTGTTCGTGGTCTTCGTCGGCCAAGCCACGAGCCAACGAAGACTACAAAAAGCCCTGTCTCATTTCACCACGCAAGCAAACCATTGAAGAAGACTCGCAGCCCGTTTCACCAAATTTGTCTTCGTCTTCGTCTTCGTCAACCTCATCTACAAAAAGTCTCACCATCCGAGTTCAAACAGAGCTCAAACAGCAACAGCAGGAATTGGACGCCACTCTTAGAAACATTGAGATTATAGATCTGACCAAAAATTGTTCCAATTCTACCAATTCAGCTGCCAATTCAAAGCGAAGAACCAGTAATCTAATCGGTTATTTGTGGAAATTGAAGGATTCCAGCCCCACCGACAATACCAGCAACCAGTTCAATAAATATTGGTTTTCATTGAATATGAATTTGTGCTGTCTTATCTATTGGAATGACAAGTACGAACAGGATATTGGAAAATTTCCCATAGGTATGCGTTTTTATTTGAATTTTTGCCAGTTTATCAAAATATAGACTAGTTTTTTTAGGGAGGCATTTAATCGCTCACCTAAACTAATTAATTGCATACAATAACTAATGTACTTCTTAAGGGGAATTTTATTTCAGCACAATCAATTTCTGATTAGCACAAAAAATTGTATTCTTAAAAAAATAACATTTAACACAAAAAAATTCTGTTTGAAAATAATTCTTAAAGGAAATTTTTTTTCAACACAAAAATATTTATAATAGAATATTTTTTTTTAATTTAAAATTTTATTTAATGATATTTATAAGTGGAAGTTAGGTAAATAAAATAAATTTCGAAGCTTAAAGAAAATAAATTAAAATAAAATAGTCTCTAGAAAACCATTTCTTCCGCATGTGTTGCTCTACCTCTTTTTTCAAATTTTAATTTTTGTGCTAAAAGTATTTTTTTCAAATTTTAATTTATGTGTTGAGAAGAAATCATTTTGTGCCGAGCGTTTTGAAATTGTGTTGAATGGTTATTTTTTTGTGTTGAAAAGGAAGACCCCTTCTTAAGATGTTTAAACCTTTCTCTTATTTATAATGAAAATACCTACATAAAATAATGAAAGCAGACTTGTGCGTAAGTCAAAAATTAAAGTCATTTTTTGGTAAAGTCAAAGATTTGACTTGACTTAAGATTTTTTTTTAAAGTTAAGTCATTTGACTCGACTTGAATTAGAATGACTTGAATTTCAAAAAAATTAATTTGTGTTTTCGAAGGAATTCGATAAAAAAATCATCTTATTAATTTTCTAATATTATAACATTAAAATTTAAAGAATCATAATTAGGATTGGATGCTTGTTACCCGTTTTTTATTGACTTTCCCAAAAAAAATTCAAGTCGTTCTAAGTCAAGTCAAGTCAAATGACTTAACTTTGAAAAAAAAAATCTTAAGTTAGGTCCCTGACTTGACTTTGACTTACTGACTTACGCACAAGTCTGAATGAAAGTTACTCTTAAAAAAATGAAAAGTTATCTTATTTCACTTGATATTACAGTCAACTCTCGTTAATCCGGCCAAGCTTATTTCCTTAAATTTTGTCGGAATTAGAGAAAATCCGAGATATCGTTGTCTCGGATGATAGGAATTTTAACTATAAGTTCCGGACTGAAGAAAAAACATATACAAAAATTAATTTATTGATAATAACAAAAATAAAACAAACCTAATTCTAATTAATGGAAAAATTGTATTTAATTATTTCGAAATAAAATTGTCTAAAGTTAATTGTTTTTTTTCTAATTTACTAAACTTGAGCTTATTAGTTAATTGATTTAATGTGATAACGTCTTCTTCACTCAAACAATTTCTATTTTGCTCAACATAACTTGTTACGCTATTTAACGATTTAATTAAGTTTTTATATGAAACATTATTATCTTAGATTTTTATTACACATTCATCGACAATAACTTCATCTATCGAAACTGTTTGATAAGTCACCAATTTAACAATATCATCGTCAGACAAAACTTCACCAGTTTGAACACCATTTCATAGTCCATAAAGCCACCAAATGAAATACATTTAGAGTCTACTTCACGAGGTTTATAAGCAAATCTAGACAAATCAATTCTTTTAAAAAGGCTTTCAACGCTACTACGAACTTCATTTTCTTCACTAGAAATCAGCTTATTAAAATTTTTATTATTTTTTTCAATATTTACTATATCAACATGTTTGAAAAAATTATTGATTGCTTCAAAAGTCACATTATTCCATGCATCTTTAATCATATAAATAGAGGAAATGACGATTGGCTTATACTTCTCTTGACCCGTATAATTTGCACAAAGTGCTAAACTTAGCCTTTTTTTTGTTACTGATTTTGTGTTACTGATTCTTAACTAAATTGAATTTTTTGCAATTTTTTGAAAAATAAATTGTCCGGATAAGAGAATTGGACTTAACCGAATTAAAGAAAAAAATTCCATGTATTTTACATAAAACATCTTTTTTCGGTCGATTTCCTCCGAATTACCGAATTTTCCGAAATATCGAAGACCGGATTAACGAGAGTTGACTGTATATTAAATTTATTAATAAAAAAATTGGGGTAAATTACTTTATCACACAATTTTTATGCTTTTTCGCATATTTTTCACTCTTTTTCACACACATTATTTATTTCACATAACATCTTTTTTTAGCACAATTTTTCTCTCTTTTTTTAGCATGAAAAAAGCTGAATTAAAAATAAGATTAACTTTTTGACACATCTTTATTTAAAACAAAATTTAGGTTATTTAGCATACAAAAAGGAATCTTATAAAATCTTTATTTAAAATAAAATTAAGTTTATATAAAAAGGAATTTAAATCTAATTTTAATTTGTTTTAACTTCAATTTTCACAAAAAACGTAAAATATTACAAAATTTATTATTATTGGACAAAATTTTAAATTACATAATTATTTAATTAAATAAAAAAAATCAATCCATATGCAAAGCTTGCCTAGCATTCGCAGGGCGACCACGACCACGCTTCTTCACGACCACAAAAGAAGAAGATTCTGGCACGTGAATCTACCAACAATTTTTTTATTTTCAAATTGAGTGTTAAGACTTTATGTAATGATTTTATGTAATCATTTTATGAATTCATTTTATGTAATCATTTTATGAATTCAATTTTTTTTATTTAATTCATTAATATATGGTTCAATTTGTAAAAAAAAACTTTTAAGAAATATAACTATATACATGCATCGAAGTAAGTATCCAAACTAAATGTAAAACTTGGAAAATTAGCTTATTTCTTAGCTTTAAAAAATTAGTGCTTAACTATAATGAAAAACGAAAAAATGATATAATGAAAAACTCTTTTGATCACGATTTTAATGTATGCTTAATTCATATTTCTTTTATGCGAAAAAGAGAGATTTAAATCAGAGATGTTGTTTGAAAAAAAGAGTGCTTTTCATGTGTTTTCGAGGATTTTTTGTGTGATTTTAAGTGTGCTATGCGAAATAAATAATGTGTGTGAAAAATAGAGAAAAATATGCGAAAAAGCATAAAAAAAATGCTTTGCATATGGATTGATTTTTTTTTATTTAATTAAATAATTATGTAATTTAAAATTTTGTCCAATAATAATAAATTTTGTAATATTTTACGTTTTTTGTGAAAATTGAAGTTAAAACAAATTAAAATTAGATTTAAATTCCTTTTTATATAAACTTAATTTTATTTTAAATAAAGATTTTATAAGATTCCTTTTTGTATGCTAAATAACCTAAATTTTGTTTTAAATAAAGATGTGTCAAAAAGTTAATCTTATTTTTAATTCAGCTTTTTTCATGCTAAAAAGAGAGAAAAATTGTGCTAAAAAAAGATGTTATGTGAAATAAATAATGTGTGTGAAAAAGAGTGAAAAATATGCG
Source organism: Brachionus asplanchnoidis (assembly GCA_025491095.1). NCBI lineage: Eukaryota > Metazoa > Rotifera > Eurotatoria > Ploima > Brachionidae > Brachionus > Brachionus asplanchnoidis. The sequence continues at coordinate 3,077,863 of JAILYF010000017.1, forward strand.
AAAAAGCATAAAAATTGTGTGATAAAGTAATTTACCCTTTATTTATTTATAAAGTTAACATTTACCGTCAGTCAATTGACCGTGGGTTTTTTTTATTCTTTAAAGTTAGCTAACTTTTCCACAACATGTTAAATAAGTGGGTCCATTGAACAAAAAAATCGCTTTATTTTCAAATAAAAAGATAAATTAGTTTCATTTATATTTTTAACTTTAATAAAAATTTTTAACAAAACTCAAAATTAAAAAAAAAAAAATATTTTTTTTTAATTAAAATAAATAAATAAAATATATTTTTTGTAACTAAAAAAGAATAAAATAATTTTTTTGGGGTCATGTCCAAAATGTGATCAAATGTTCACCAAAAAATGTGATCATAGGTATCATGTCCAGAATGTGATCAGTGATCAATGATCACATATTTCGTGATCAAAAAAGCCTCTAATTTTTGAAAATTAAAAATCAATTTTTTTTCTGATCAAAAAAAAAAATTGATAGAAAATGAAAACTGACTTTTCTTTTGCGGTTATTAACTCCGCAATTTTTTGTCTAATTTCTTCAAAGCTCTCCTCCAACTCGTCATTTGTTTCATCATCATTTGAAATTATCTCATTATTTTCTTTGACAGTCAATGATTCTGTGTTAAAATTTTGAAAATTCTAGAATGAAAAAAAAATTTGATTTAATAAAAAATTTTATGTGATCAAAAAAATTTTAGTAATCAAAACGATTACATTCTGGACATGACCCTTTTTTGTTATTATATTTTTTTTGTAATTAAGAAAAAAGAATATTTTTTTTGCAATTAAGAAAAAAATAAATAAAATAATTTTTTTATTATTAAGAAAAAAAAAAATATTTTTTTTGTAATTAAGAAAAAAAATATTTTTTTTTGTAATTTGAAAATTAAAATAAAATAATTTTTTTGTAATTAAAACAAAAAAAGGTAAATTTGAATTGACAAAATGCTGTCAAATTTTTCCCAATGACCAAAGCTCGAATACAAACGACTTTCGCTTATCATTTCACCAGAACACTTCAGCACTAACTCTGCGCGCTTCAAGCCACGAGAACAAGATAGCATGGTGCGATTCGATCCGATCTTGTATAGAAAACCAGCCAAATCAGTGCACCAAATGCAAACCAAAGTTGGTGGTGAACCCGATGCCGGCCTTTTCCAACAGCACCACACCAACCGACGAACAAATGTTTGCCTCCACCACCACCACCACCACAGCCACCACAACCGCCCAACCAAACCAGCAAATGAGCGTCCAAATCAGCCAGTCCAAGCTGCAAAGCCCAAGTCAAATCACGCCAAGATCAGAGTGCCAGAGCTACGAGGCGCTCAAAAACCAGCATGAAAAACTGCTCAAAGACAATTCGGACCTGAACTCAAAATTCAAAATCCTCGAACAAATTCATCTAGACTCGGTGGCCGAGTTCGACCAGCAACAGAGCCGGCTGTACAACCAGCTGGACGAGTTGGCCGAAAAACTTGCCAAGACCGAGAACGAGCTGGACTTGGCCAACAAAAAAAATGTCCAAAGCAACGACGCCAGCCTAGACCAAATAAAAAAACTCAACGAAACCATCGAACACCAACAAAAAGAAGTGGACAAGTTGAACAAAAAATTGTCCAAACAACTCAGCTCGAACTCAGAGCTTGGCTGGAACAAGGAGGTGAAAAATTTGGACGCGCGCATCTCCGACGTCCTCGGCAAAATAAAAGAAAGAGAGCTCAATTTGGCGCACAAAAATGACGAAGCACTCAAACTAAAATGCGAAAGACTTCAACGACAACTTGTCGATGCCCAGAGCGAACTGCTCCAGCTTAAACAAGAAAAAAGCCAAAAAGCAACCCGCTCCAATCTGCACGAGTTTAGCGACGATTTGACCAAAGTGCTCATGAGCAAAGAGGATGTGATCAGCCAACTGGAAGCCCAGATTAGAGACAAAGACCGGCAAATAGGCGAGCTAACCATTCAGCTAAACGAGGAGATATCCAAGAGTGACAAGCTACAGGACGCGTTCAATCTTGAACTGGACAGAAACAATCAGCTGAAAAGCCTGGCAGACAATTTAAATGAACACTATGCACATGAATTGAATGAAGTGAGAGAAGAGCTCAAGCAAAGCAAGAGTGTGGTTGAAAATTTGGAGAGTCGGATCCAGCAAATCAATGACCAAAAGGACAAGAGTGACACTGAGCTCAAGAACGCTCATGAGTCGGCCAAAAATGAAATTGAAACTCTGCAGGAAGAGACCAAGACTTTGGAGTTCAAGCTGGTTCACTCGCAGCGCCAGGCCCAAGAGTACCAGACCATTTTGGAGGACATGGACATGCAAAACTCGCACACAATCAACCAACTGAACAAAATTTGCGCCAACATGGACGCCTCTGTGCACAATATTGACCTGAGCACTTCAAATGGCCTGCACAATCGGCTCAAGCGAAATCAGTCATGTGTCAACTTGTTGACCAAGCAAATACTTGAGCTAAAGGACAAGTCAATTGAAGAGTTGGGCAACAGGCTGAAGACAGTGCAGTGTGAGTGTGATGCGCTCAAAGAGGAAAACATCGACTTGAACGACCACATCTATTCAATTGATGTATACATGAGGGAAAAAGAGGCCGAGTGTGACCAACTGAAAAAAGAAAAAGAAGAGTTGATGCACTCGCTGAGCTCAGATGATGCATACAACATTTTTTTGAACAATTTGATGGTTACTTTGAAGCAAAAAACGAGCAACATGGACGGTTTGGTCAAGTTTTGTGAGAACATTTATCTTTGTGATGAACAGCTGGACGAAGCGCTTGTGATCAAGCTGGTGTCGGAGCAGCAAAAGGTTGACAAAGGACTGAGAAAGCAGGCGCTCAAGGACAAGGCAGTGCTGGCTTTGATCAAAAAAGAGCTAAATGAGCTGGTTGGGTACTTGGAGTGTGGCGAGTTGAACGAGCTGAACTCGCAAGTGACCAGCTACATGGCCGAGCAGTTGATACACAAGGCGGCATTGAATGGAAACCTCAAGTTTGCTTGTGAAGTGTTGCGCACGAAAAGAGATGCTGTGTCGGACGCCAAAGTGCAGTCGCCCAGTGGACAAGTGCTCAATGTGGTCAATGTGAGTGAGCAGGATGAGAAAATTTTTAAGCTGGCCAGCGAGTTGTTGCTCAGTGATGAGGACTCGTTGAGAAAGCTGTCCGCTCAGGTTCTGAGTGAAGTGCAGCATTTGACTCAGTTGAATTGTGTGGTGAACACTTTGAAAAAATTGCGGCTCAGATACTTGAGGTCTGCCAGTGGTCTTGGTGCTATGAATTCAATTTGTGCTCAGCTCAACTCTGAATGTGAGCAGGAAAGTGAGGAACAGGCCGAGGAGGCCGGCACAGAACAGGAATCAGAACAAATTAGATTTATTCTTGAAGGTAAGCATGTTTTAAGTGAACAAAATGAATGATTAATAATGCGGCTTTTGAATAGGGTTGTTAACATTCAAATTTTTTAAATTTTGGAATAATATTTTCTCTTTTCTTTTATAACTTTTAAAAGAAAAATTGAAATTTATGTTTTGTATTATAACATTTGGAAGAGAATAGGAAATCTTATTTTGAAAATTGTAATTTAGTTATTTTGGTTTTCAAAAGGAACTATTATAATTGAAAGAGATTATAAAAACTAAATCGAATTTTTTGAAATAAATTAAATTGTAAAACAATTGTTTAAACATTAAAAAAAAATATTTTCACACTTAAATACTACACACAAAAATTATTATCGTTTCATTCAAACGTTTTGAATGCATTCATATGCATATTTTTGTTTATCATTTTTCATTAATTATTAATTCAATAAATTTTTATAGATCTAAAAAATAGTGAAATTCTAATGAATAGGTTCAGTATTTGAAGACATTTCAACTTTATTTACATATTAAAAGATAAAATAACATTTAGTAAAAGATGAAATTAGATTTTTTTTAATTTGAAAAATAATTTTGGAATAAGATTCTATATTAATTAAAGAAAAAAGAAAATATATTATATAATAATAATTGATTTGTTTGTATATTTATAATTCTTAAGATTCTGATTATAGAATAGAGAGTTTTGAAATTTTAATTTTGAACTTTATAATTTTGTGTCAAAATTTGTCCGTTTTGTTTTATTTTGAATCTTTCAAAAGGAATGTTTCTGAATAAAATATTTTGAAACTATAGATTTCCAAAACATTTTTATTCAAAAGAGAAAATTCTAATTCAAAACTAAAATTTGGAAGCCTTCCAAATCTTCTTTTGAACAACCCTACTTTTGAATAGAAAATGGAAAAATTTTTAAATTTCAAAAAAATTTGATTATTTAGCTATTAAAAAATTGACAATTTTATATGTTTAGGAAAAAAGTTTAAATTTAATTATTAATTTTTTTTATTTTGTAATAATGCAGTGGTGTTCCGGGTTTAGCAATATACGATAATTTACATAAACTATTGTAAATTTACGTAAATTTACAAAAGAAAAGAAACGTAAATTGATCAGATTTTACGTAAAATTTGGTAAATTTCGAATATTTTACGTAAATTTATGTAAAAAAAAAATGTTCAAAAAATTAAAATGAGATTGAAGGCCAAAAGTGCAAATTCATTTCATTCGAAGTGCCAAATTATTTTAATTTTTTGGACATATTTATTTTGCATGAATTTACGTAGAATTTTCGAAATTTACGTTTTTTTACTTTTGTATATTTACGTAAATTTACAATATTTTATGTAGATTATCGTAAATTACTAAATCCAGAACACCACTGTAATAATAATAATAATAATAATAATAATAATAATAATAATAATAATAATAATAATAATAATAATAATAATAATAATAATAATAATAATAATAATAATAATAATAATAATAATAATAATAATAATAATGAATCTGCTACTTTTCGACAAGTAAATTTCGTAAAGGTAAATTTCAACAAGGTAAATTAGACAGGATTTTTAATTAGACAACTATTTTCGTTAAATAGTATTTCGACAAACGTCTTATAATTGGGCAAATAATAATTAGACAAAAAAATTGTTGATTATACAAAAATATTTATTAAGAAAAATTAATTGAAAATGAAAAAATTGAAAATGAAAAAATTGAAATTATAGAAAAAAATTATTAGTATTGAATTAATTTAGATAAATAAGCTAAGTATTGATAAATATCTTGATCATTATAATCATTTAAAATTTGATTTATGCGTTCCTCCAAAATAATGTAACAAGGCTTCCTTTTATTTACCCGACCACAACTTAGGTGAATGAATAAATTTTCTGTGTTTGATTGCTCCAGCTTTAAACTATCAATGAAGCTCAATAAATATATAATAAGTAAATAAATAATTAAATTTAGCGACAAGCTTAAGTTATTAATTGAGCTCACTAAATCATCCATAATAGAATAAAATAAAAAAAAACACAAGCAAAAAAAATCTTGTCAAGTTTTGTCGAATTAATATTATTCGAAAATTAATTTGTCAGGTTTTATTTGTTTCGTTTTATTTATTTGTCGAAAATTACCTTTTCCAAATTTCCTCGTCGAAATGTAAATATACCAATTAATAATAATAATAATAAGCTACGGCTAGCAAGCTTGCGAAGATGTCTTACTAGGCAAACATCTATGGTAGCTAGATACATACAAATCAAGTTACATTTACAAAGATCTAAATAGCTGTCTATTTCATAATAAGTAAAAAATGTAAATTATAATTATATATAAGAAAATGAAAAACAAAATTATACTATGATTTAAAAAAAAAATCCGACCAAATTAGCTTTATTCTTGAAGGTTGAAGGTCTTACGGATTTTTTAAGTAAACAAAATGACTGATAAATAGTGATCATTGATTTGAAAATGAAAAAAACTTAATAATTTTAAAAAAATTTGAATATTTAGGTCTTAAAAAGTGACAATTTTATTTGTTTAAGAAAAAAGTTTAAATTTAATTATTAAATTAACGTAATAATCCGAATTTATTGACATTTTGAAATAGAGTACTCTATTGTTTTGACATGTAATTCAAAATTGAGCACTGTTTTTGAAAATAATAAAAGTTCAATTATTAATGACATGTAATTAGATGTGAATAAGTTTAAAAATTATTAAAAATGGTTTCAGCTTTTTTGAATTTCAAATAAAAATGAAAGTAAAAACTTTATGATTTTTTTTCTAATTGTGCAAAAATGGTTCTATAAAAAGAACAATGTTGAAAAAATTTTTACAAACAAATTCTAATCTTTATAGAACCATTCTTGCACAAATAGAAAAAAATATATAAAGTTTTTACTTTTTGTACTATAATTTTTATACTAATATTTCACATTGTCCAATACAAAAAGAAAAAAAAATATAATATTTTATTATTTTTACATAAATAAGTATTTTTTTAATGTTAGTAATAATGCTTTTTTATTTAAAAATATTAAAACTTAATTTTTTTCTATTTTTTTTTCTAAAATGTGAGATTTTTCGTTGTATTTTTTAAATTTTAAATTCAAATACTTTTTGCTCAGAATTTTCTTTAGTGTCAGAAAATAATTATTTAATATAGATCATGGGGGTTCAATGGGACTAGATACAAAAAAAACTAAAAAATAGGCAATTTTTGGCATTTTGAGGCTTTTGTCTCACCTACTGCAGAAATCTGAAAATTTGCTCCCTTTTTACAAGTATTAAAAATAAAACGTTGACTTCCGCATTAGCTAAAACAACAGTTGTTTAACTTTGTTCATCTGCAGAACAAGTTTTATATTTATTTCGAAAATTAATTTAAATCGTGGGATATATTAAGCTTGGGGAAGCTTTAGTAATGTAACAGATGTTCAAAAAAGAATGTTCAAAATTTTTACAAGTAAAAAATATGTTCTAAATATGCTTGAAAATTAAGAAAATTAAAAAACTTAGTTGTTACATGGTTTAATAAAAGAAAAAGACCATCTAGAACATCTTTATCTGAAAATCACACCTGTTCTTTAATTTTTATCAAGGAAATAAATGTTTAATACTTTATTTATATATTAAAAATTTGGTTAAATTCGCTTCATAAGAACATATTTTTTTCAAGTCAAATTTTTTTTGTACACCCCTTGAATTAAAACATATTAATATTATTTAAATACTTTAATTATATTAAAAACAAATAAAACTATTTAATTTTTTGGCGTTTTGGTTATTTATCCTCAAAAATTAACTTTTTTTGAAAACATTTATTTATTTTTACGTCTATTCTATTGACTAATATAAAATTAAAAAAATACTTTATTAATGTATTCGTTTAAAACCTAATCAACATAGGTCATTTAAAGAAAATAATTAGATTCTCAATTAGTTAATTAAAACATTTAAATATAAAATTTACCTAATTTAAAACATAAATTGAAATCATGCCTAATAGTATGACATTATTTTAATTTTGCATTTATTTTCCCAAAAAAAAGTGACTATTAATTGATTATTTTCTACAAATTTTTGCTGATTTTCTTTGTAATTTAATACTTACTTAGAGCGTTAAATAAAATCTCACTAAAATCAATTTGATTAATACATTAAAAATATCTGGTCATAAGATAAAGAAACGAAGACCAGCTATTTTAACTAAACGATTGACCACTTTTTTTAACAAATTTATTTAAAAAAAACTTAATTTTTTAGGATAAAAGATAATTTATATATTTTATGAATCAATCAAATTTTTTCAATAAATTAAATTAGTAAAATTTACAAAAAATGAAAAAGCGAAAAAATTTTTTTATATATATTTTTAGATCAATTAGAAAAGAAGTTCTTTGAAAAATGTTCTTCATTTTGGTTTTTATGAACGATGATACGTGCTTTAAAAATGATTTAAGTCAATCTTACTATTTTTGGTGTTTTTGTTTGAAAATAAAATATTTCTGGTCAACAAAAAATTACCAAGGCTTTGTTTATTAATAAAATAAATGAAAAATTAACATTTTGTTCTATTTCATTAAAATTTATTAAAATTGGTTTATTTTACAAAAAGAATTTTCATTTTCCTTTAGAAAGGTCAAAATTCTTTGCTTACTTGTACCCGATCCATCACTGATTAAAATATCATTTAATTTTTGTTTGGTTCACATATTAAATATTAAATTTTATTCCAAACTCAAAAACAAATGTTAAAAATAAAAAATTTGAAACCAAAAATGATATAACTTTCATTTTTTTTGTTCTGAATATTTCTAATCATTAATTAAAATTATATAATTTTGTTTAAATAACCTTTCTAGTTTTTTTGAAAGCTTCTTAAAAGTTCTATAAATTTTAATTTTTATGTCAAAACAGATTAAATTTAATTATATTTTTAAGTTATACGAGATATATTCATTCAGCATAAAAATCAAGTAAGCGATCAACTGAACGAAGTGCATAAGTTGATGTCAATCTCATCTTTTAATGATTTAGTAGCTCATTTACAGTAAATAAATTATTCTTATTTATAAAAAAAAACTTTACTGAACATTTTAATTTATGTCAAGAAACGAGAATTCAGTGCTGAAAAAGGAGCTTAGTAAGCTTCAAGGACAAGTGGTTTCAAACAACAATTTTCTGGATAAAAATTTTGGAAATAGAATCTTTAGTCCGAACAACTTCCAATCCAAATCTGGAAGCCAGCTTCGAAAATTTGGTCTCAATGCTGATAATGCGACTCAAAAAAATCCACATAGTCACCATCTATTGACAGGTATTATAAAATCAATGTTTTTTTTTTATTTTAATTAATTCTTTTTAATTGCAAGATCTTTTAAGCCAAGATGATACCATGTGCTGAATAATGAATAAGACGCATTTATGAACCCATTTTGATTACTTTAATTTTGTTTAATTTTGTTGTGTTTTGTTAAACCTTTAAAAAAATTATAGCTAAGATTTTTTTAGGCTTTAAAGCAAAGAAAAGAATTCAGAACCTTTTGCTTAAGGACATTTTCTAAATGAATTCTTTTCGTGGGCTTAATGAATTTTTTAAAACTGAAAGTGTATGGGCATTGCCAAGACCCAAACATCTCGATTTTTTTCATATATAATTTTTCCTACTGGTCTAATTTTTATAAACTCTAAATTTTTAAAAGAAAAACATAAACTTTATCTTTTTTTTTTCTACTCAAATTGTATAAAACCTGTTTTCCTCTCATTTTCTAGAAGTTAAAAATAAATGAAAATGATAAATTACTAATAAATTTATTTGTAAATTTTTTTTCAATAAATAAATATATTAACAAATTTTTAATCTCAATTTTATCAATAAAAATTTAACACATATAATTTAATTTTGATGTTTTTTTTTAAATTATTTTACTATTTAAATGCATGAAAATAACCTTCATTAATAAAAAGACGAATTAGTAATACTCATCTAATATAATCATTAGTCCCTTTTGATTTAAATTTTGAAAGAAGTTCAATTAATTATTATTCTGAAATATTACTAATGGGAAATTAAATTAAATTTTTTTTGTATGCTAAAATTTAAACGCGAAATCATTTTTGATACCACAATTTTTTAATAAAATACCACAATTTTTAAGTTACATACCACAATTTTATTAAAAAAACCACAATTATTAAAAATATCCATTAAAATTAAGAAAAACCTTTTTTTTGTATATTTCAAATTTAAATGGTTTTATACTGTTTATATATGATGTCATTTTTGATATATTCGTAGCGTTTTGCTTTAAAATAATAAGATGTTTACCTAATATTTTATTTTTATTATATTGTGTATTTTTTCACAGTTTTTTGTTGATAAATAATTAAAAAGGACCAATGTCCATTTCAGTATCATCTTTTTTTTTAATAATATATGATCTAAAAATCCAATATTTGAAATTATTTATGTATTTTTTTCTTAGTAATCAATCAATCTATTTTTAATATGGATTGTATCATCGTTCTGTTTTTCTGTCATTTTTCTTTCTTGAACTGAATATTTTACAAGTTGACGGATGATTTTATCTTGTTTTGATGATTTACTCCAGACTTGTTCTTGAGTTAACTATTTTAACTAATATAATTCTATTGAAAATTAAAAAAGTCATATTCAATTTTTTTATCAATTTGTTTATTAAACCATAATAATTTTGTCGCTCAAGTGACTTTATTAGCGACTAGTTAAAATTTTTAAATTACACCATAAGATAGGTCAATTTTTATCATCAAAATTTAATGACTGTGCTCAAAAATAATAAAAAAAGATGCTTTAGCATTTTTTTAATAAAATTTTATAAAGTTAAATATATTATATTTAACCAAAACCAAGTAAAATTAACTATTCTCAATTAAAAAAAATTGTCGTAGAGTTTTGCAAACATTAAAAAATTAATTTAAACATTGAATTTTCTGTTAAAAAAAAAACTTTCTGCAATATAACTAAAAAATGCTAAAATTTTTTCAATAATAATTTTTGAGCATCAAATTTTGATGATATGCTCGGCCAATTTTTATTTATAGTTTTACACGATAATTTTAAATCATTCAAAACATACATTTTTTTTAATTACTGATGAAGCTTGAAGAATAAAGAGAAACTTGAGAGTCTATTTGAAGAATATTTTAGATTACACATAGCATTTTTAAGATATTAATTTTCTTTAAACATAGTTTTGTGAAATTCGGTACAGAAAAACAAGGCAAAATTCTAGATTAGAGATAGAAACTCAATGACTTTTTATTTAATAACTTTTTTAAGTTTAAAATTAGTTCTGTAAGTACAAATTAGTGAAAAATTATGCTTTATTTATTAAAAATTTTGCAGATTTTTACAAATAATGTAACATTGTACGTTGCCCTATGTTAAACTGATAAAAATATTTTTGAGCTTTTATTAAAAAAGGTTTTCAGATTTCTTGAACTCAGTCCTGTTCTTTTTGTATCGAATTTCACACAACCAGCTAGCATCAAATGAAACTACCATTATTTTTTCTGATTTTTTCTTCTCAATTATTGAAAATTAATTTCTTATAAATTGAAGAATTTAAAAAACTGTTATTTATTGCAGAAAAAAACAAATACCTAAATTTCTAAAATTTTAATTTCTAAGGGTAAGCATTAAAAGTATTCAGAGATTCTTTATTTCCTCATATTTTTTTTAATTTAAAATTTTTCAAAAATAATTTTGAATATTTTCTTAAGGTTTAATCAGCTTCAAATCATTGAATCATATTTAAGTAATTATAAAGCCTTTTTTAAAATTTATTTTATTAAATTTGTCAAAAGAATGAATAATCTCCTAAGAAGGCTACATATTGGCTCCCTTCAAAAAAAATATATATGTATTCATTATTTTTTTGATTTGCAATTGCCTCATTTTAAACAAAATGTTTCAGTTAAATATGTTATTTTTTTATTTTTACCCACAGAAAGTTGATGATAAAAAAATTAACTTTTACTGAACATAAATTTTGATAGTGGTTCAATATTGAATTATGTACATATTGTCATTTTTTATAACAAGAAAATATTCTTGTTGAGAATCAGGAAGAATAAACAACCTTTGTCAAGTATCTAGACATGCAAATTAAGAAATGAAATTTATTGTTACCATAAAAATATATTATTATTCAAGCTATTTATAAAAATATTTCATAAAACAGTTTCAATTTTTTACAAAAAAAAAAGTGAATTGAATTTTAACAAGCTTTCTTGTCAAATAGAAAAAAAATTAAAAAAATCAATATACCACAAGCTAAAGAGTGAGATTAAAAAAGATTCTTTTTAGGTTATTTGATGCCCAGTGGGCGAATCATTTATTTGTATTTCTTTATTTAATTTCAAATGAATGAGTATTTTGTTTTTAATATTAAATTTTTTAAAAAAAATTTTTTCCTAACAATTAATTATTTATTAGAGGTAAATGATGAATAAATAAGATTTTTTTTTTATTTTGACTAATTTTACTAGAAAATATCCCATTTTTTCTAGAAATTCATTTAATAGCAGATTTTATAATGATGAAATTCTAAATTTACTTTGATCAGAATTTAACAAAATTATTCTAAGCAAAAAAGCTTATGACCATCTGATAGACTTTTTAGATTGCTCTTACATTCATTTTAACTTTTACCAAAAGTTTATCAATTTTCTTGAATATCATTTAAGCTTATTTTATAAAACTAACTCTATTTTCGGATGAATGCTTTAAAGTAAATTATTACGAGCTGTTAAATTGTTTTAAGATACATTTGATATTTGAAATCATAATATTAAACTTAAGAGCTCTGATGTATTGATTTATTGAAATAGTTTACAAAGCTTTAAAACAAACGCTTTTTTTTGAAACTGAGATTCGATTCCAGTTTCAGAAAAAATCATCAAAAATGACAAACAATTATATTATTTAAATACAATTTAGGAGATAGTTTGATAAAATGTTCTTCTTTTTTGACCATCTTATATATTTAGATATCTTTCTAAGTTTTAACAAAACTTAAGTCATTTAATCAATTTAATCAGTCTAAATTTTCAACAATTTCACACAAAAAAATGAAAATAAAATTTTTTAAGCATTTTTTTATTTTTTTTTTCAATAAAAAAAAATAAAATGATTGACTTTAGTAAAGATATTTCAAGGAAGAATATTCCAAAACTCAATTTAATAATTTAAATTTTGTTAACTCAAAATTAGTCAACTAGAATTAATCGGACTCAATATTGGTAAAATAAGAATCGATGACCCTCTCAGTTTCAATTTTTTCGATTTCTGATACTTTATTCCATCAGACTAAGCTTGAAGAAGAAGATTGGTATCTAATTTTATTGTTTCCAAAATTAAGCTTTTTCTCGAAGAATAAATTGAATTAACTCTTTCTGATATATTGGGAATCTCTGAATTTTTTTAATTATTCAAAAAGGTTACAAAGTAAATATTTTGCCAAAAAGAAACTTTTTGACACTGTTAATCAATTGATTTAATTAGCTTTTTTCCATAATTATAGAAAGTTGCTTAAGTTTCAGAAAATTTTAGAAAACTCGTTCAAGTTTAAAAAAATTGCAATTATGATAAAATTACACTATAAAATAACAAAATTATATTTATAATAAATTGACCTCAAAACGAAACTAATCTAAGAAAATTTGATTAGACTCTTATTTCAATAGATATTTTTTCTAAATTTTTTTCTAAAACTGAGAATTAAATTTGGTTAATATTTAAGTTTTTTTATTTGATGCTTTTAAACTCTCTTTTATTTTTAAGATACATTTTTAAAATTTAAAAATTAAATTTCTGTGAAGTTTATTAAATAAAAATGGTAATATGCACACTACCATAATTTCTTACTGATTTTTAATATTATTTAATAATTCAAAAATTCTCATTTCTTCAGGAAAGATAAAATTGTTTATGAAACTCATGATTTAGGAGCTCTAATGTTTATTTTCAACAATATGTTTTATTTCAAGAAATCGCTCTGAAAATTTATCTCTTAATCGATTTGATTACTCAACATTAAAATAGATGGATTGAGCTTTAAGTACAGGGCCCCAAAGAGAAAATATAAAATTTAGTTATTGCTCAGCAGATTAATGGCTGAATGTGTTTTATTAATTATTAATTTATATTGAGCATTAAGAGAATTCATATCTGAATTAGTCGTAATTTTTTTTTAAAATAAATTCAACTGTAGCAAAAATATGTCAGCCATTATTCCGAAAAAAAAATTGGATTAAATTGTCATAAATTTAAAATATTTTCATTAATTGAGGGGCCTAGTTTTTTGAAAGAATTGAGTTCGATTGATAATAAATTGCTTTCATACTTTAATAAAAATTTTAAATTAAGAGCATGCTCAAAGAAAATAAAAAGCAACAATTAATTATGTGGCTAAGGTTTTTTATCAATGATAAAACCAACTTATTTAATCAATTCTTTCTTAGCAAAGCATTTAAAATACTTAATGTAAGATTAAATTATTGATAACATTAAAGAATTGTGTGCATTATGCTGATGCCATCAGGCTCCAGGAAAAAAAACAAAAAATTTTCAATTTTGTGGATTAAAGTCTTGATACAACAAAAAAATTGTTTTAATTAAAAAGATCTTCAAGTGCTATTTCTAGTCCTAAATTAAATTAGTTCAATCATATTTTAGTAAAAATTTACAGTTATTATCTTTTTCAAAAGCGTGCTTCATCTATCATGATGTCACTAAAAATGTATTTCCTACTTTTTTCACATTGATCATTTTTTTAATTAAAAATTTACTTTAAAAATTATTAGCTTCATATTTTTCAACTGATTTTAATAAGAAAAAATTCATTAGCCAATTTTGTTGTAGGAGATCATGTTCAAAAAAACAAAAATTTATTATTTATTTTAAAAATTCGTATCATAAATATTTTTTGTTATTTAACGCCTCTTTTTTTTCTCGTCAATTTCTGCTAATATTTCTGTCTCGGTTTTAATACTCATCAACTTCCGAAAATGATCATATTTGTTATATTGGGAATATAAAATTAGCACTTTTCTCACTATAAGGAATTCTATACCTCGATGAATAATATACATTTATTAACAAAGTGAATGTTTTATTTTTTCATTAGAAATTTTATGTAAAAATTTAAATTTATTTTAAGTTTTAAAAAATAAATATTTTTTTTGTTTTCAAAAAAATTTAATGTTTCGGTAGTAATCAAGCTTTTTTTGTTTAAGGATAATTAGAGTCTTGTTTCTTTTTTTTGGTCTCTTAATAAACTTTATTATGTTGATTTTTCAAATTAATTTTTTTAAATTAAATCTTATTCAACTTATTTGCTCAATCGATTTAATTTGATTTGAATAAACATCAAATTCCGGCAAAATATCACACTCTCTTTAATGGTAATATTAAGCCTAAAAACCAGTTGGAAATTGATACTCAAATTCTTTTCTATTTCGAGTAATTCAGAATAAATCTTTGAATATTTTCGTCATATAGATTGAGACTAGAAATCTTTTTGTAATCAATCAATTTTTTAAAATCCCTTTTAAACTTCAGATCTTATCACTAGAAAGGCCAAAATTTTTAATATCG
Source organism: Brachionus asplanchnoidis (assembly GCA_025491095.1). Classification (NCBI taxonomy): domain Eukaryota; kingdom Metazoa; phylum Rotifera; class Eurotatoria; order Ploima; family Brachionidae; genus Brachionus; species Brachionus asplanchnoidis. Next base: position 3,092,939 of record JAILYF010000017.1, read on the forward strand.
TAAACCCCAAAGTGGGTTTGAAAAACCCTATTTTAAATTCTACTATAATTAAGTTAAATTTAAGTTATTTTTTACAAATAAAGTTTTATTTTATGTTTAATATATTATATTATATAGTTTAATATATAATTATTATTTTAGATGTGTCAAATAAACCAAAAATGTTTGTGGTTTTGAAAAGCCCACTGTGGACTTTAATGTATCTTTTTTTTATTTGGCATTAAATTATAGCAATTTATAAACATAAACATTAAAATTACAAACATTAAAATCATTAAAATGCAATTTCAGATTGAAGAATAAAAAAATTCTTAAGTTTTAATTTTTTTCAAAAAGTTTGTATTCATTTAAAAAAAAGAGCCTAAAAAACTCGTGGCCTTTCTAGTGTTATTGAATTAAATTTTAAAATAAGATAGTTTTTATTATGTAATTATCAATTAATACTATTTTTAGATATTTTTTTCTTTCTGATATTAATCTAGTGACATGAAACCAAGATCTAACTAGCATTAATGAAAAACATTTACAATCTTTGTCTCTTTTGATTCTAAGCTAAAAAGAGACCTAAAACCATTTTTGAACTCTAAATTTGAAATATCAAAATTTAAATAACTTAAATTTTAATGGACTTAAATTTAAATTTAAGGAAAAATTTTTGCTTTATTTTTTCTGAAAGGTTCTAATTGAGTTTTTTTCGACAAAAAATAAATTTGAAAAAGATTTTTGAATTTATTTGGAAGACTAAAAATTTCTTTAAATTAAAAGTTAAATTTCCTTCAAAAGACCAAATATTTAATGTCAAAAATTAATTTCATGCTTATTCAAAATAATTTTTTTTAATATATGAATTAATATCCTACTAGCATCACATGCACCCACACTAGCTTGTTTTTATTCCATCAAAACTATGGCATTAACTCGATTATTTTATATTTTAATTTGAATATTAACCTGTCAATTAATAGAATGTATATCCTGAGGATTTTGATCACCATAGCGTTTTTTTTTTCTATTCAAAAAAAATCAATCTATCTAATTATTTGCATAAATTCTTCAGGTTCATTTGAACTGTCTATTTACCTGATTTCGTTAAAAAAAAATTTATATAAATAAAATGGAATTTTTTTTATATTATTTTTTAGATAGCTGATATTAGCTTAATTAATAAATAATGAAAAGTACCATTTCACAATCAGCATGACCCAAGTCCACACTGAGAACAAAATCGAATACATCAAGCTATTCGAACACACTCAACTAGTCACTGGTCTCTACTTGCTGCCATTTATCAGTTTATTCGGAATAATCGGCAGCATTTTCAACATTCTGGTGTACAAAAACAGCAAAAAATACTCAACAAACGTTTACTTAATAGCTCTATCAGTGTCCGACATAGTTAAATTAGTAAATGATTTTATGTATTTTTTGGTAAGCCTGCTGTCCAGATTGGACAGTGCATTGGGAAATTATTTTTTCAACCAAATGTATTTGTACTCCCACTACATTTTTGTGACTACAGCCATCAATACTGCATGGCTTACATGTAGCATAGCATTGGACAGATACTTCATATTGATGTACAACAGAGGACACCAAAAGTACAGAAAGTATTTTTTTTCCATTCTCATGAGTCTGTTCATAGCAATGATGTCTTCAGTGATAGCCATACCAGCACCATTGTTTCTGAAGTCAGTACAAGAGATAGATCCGGCAACTAATCAAACAGTTAGCAAAGTGGGCGAATCGACCCTCAATGATTCCTATTTCAAAATAGTATACAGCTATTTTAATGCTATTTTTCGAGCTTTTATTCCTTTGGTAATCATTATTTATCTCAATTTCAAAACAATTCGAATTGTTTATGAGAAAAAGATGAAGAAAAAACCTTTGAGTAAGTTGATACAGAAAAAAGAAAAATCCAAGTCAAAAATAACTATCATGTTGATTGTGATAGTGCTCACGTTTACGGTCTGCATGTTTCCTGATGCTATCATGACCATGATGCAGCTTGGCTACGCAAATGAGACTTATTTGGTCAGATCTGTGCGCGAGGTAACCGATCTGCTCCTAGCTGTTAATTCGGCCACTACTTTTCCAATTTGTTACTATTTTAGTCTTCAATACAGGGCTAAGTTTAAAGAATTGTGTGGTCTGTATCGTGCCGATAATGGACAAAGTGCGACCAGAAATAGAATAAATGAAAATGCTTCAATTTTTGTATCTAAGGCCGGAGATGAAACTCCAAATTTAGTTCATAAAAATATGGTTAAGGCTAACTCAGAGGTCTAATATTCCAATCAATGTCCACAACTGCATAAAATTTAAAATATTAAATCCTATCAAAATTTTTTTTTGTTTTATAATTGAGCTTTTTTGTTTATTTATTTATTTTCCGGTGAATTGAATATCAAGTTTATAATTAAATAATAAAATTTTGAACAAAACTTTTTTTTTTAATTAGATCAAGATTTTTATCAAACATTTTGCTCTCTAAATTTAGACATTTGTCTAATTAAGCTTATTTTTATGCAAATCTAATCAGTATTTCATTGATTTTTGGCATTTAATTAAGTGAAATTAAAGATTTTTTGATTATATAGTTTTTAAATTAAGGACATATTTTCAAAAGTTCAGAAATTAACTCAAGTGCAATATGGTCAATTAAAATTGTTCTTAATTGAAAAAATAAATATTCCATTTTAAAAGTCTTTATTTTTGGATCACAGACTCAAATTGTTAAAAGCCTTTTGTATATTGGCACTAATGGCTATGCTTGAAATTTTCATTAATTAAAAACATTCTTCAAAAACAAGTAGGCTCATTGAAAAAAAAAAGATAATAACAACTAGGAACGATTAGTTATAAAGTGTCCAAAAATGATTAAAATTGAGAGATAAATTGCCAAAACAAATCAATAACACATTTAAAACTCAAAACTCAAAAAAATATAGAATAATTTTTAAAATTATTTACCATCATCAGTAAATCGTATCTTCTGCAAAATATATTCTAATATTCTAATAGTGGAAGGCGATGATAATATTAAAGAAAGAAAGGAATAAGATTGATTTAACAAATTCAACTGCAATCTCAAGTTTAGTCTTATTCAATCTTAAAATTTGCCTTCTAATTATCATTATTTACTACTTTATTTTATTAATTAATAATTAACTAATAAAAAAAGCAAAATTTAATGACTCATCCTAATATTTTAGAAGCAAAAATTAATCTTTTTTTCATAAAATTTTTTATAAGATTTGATTAAAAAATTTAAAAAAATATTCACCAAACCAAACAAAATTTTACTAAACATTTAATTAATTTTGAAAAAATTTATTTTAGGTTGAAAATGTAGGAAGTTACAATTTTTTGATTTTTAATTCTAAATTTTCAAAATATGGACTTGGTCTAATTCGGGCTGAATTTTGCAATTCTCCAAAAAACTTTAGATAATTGAAAAAAATAATCGAATCTTCAAAATATATATAGTTGCATTCATCGCATTTTGAAACTGTATCATATAATTTTTAGATGCTTCTGCATGTGACAAAGCTTTAAAGAAAATTTTGAAAAAAACCTGATCGATAACCAAAAAAAAAGGCAAAATGATTTAAAAGATGTGAAGAATTTGGATTGAAGAAGTTCATTTTGATAAATTTTCATTTTTTTATTTAATTTTAGTCATGGTAATTTTTTTTCTAATTTATGTTTTATATTGATCGAAATGATAACTTAGTATTAATTAAAGTTTTCTTTAGAAATTAAAAAAAGCTTTTAAACTTTATTTGTAAAAAATAAATTATTTTAAAGCTGAATACAAAAAAAATTAAAATTGATAAATTAAATTAAATATTTTTTTTGATAGAAAAAATTTTACTAATTAAGCAGATATTAATAATTAAATGCAACTTTATGGCGAGTTTGAGTAAAAATTGGGCAATCATGAGCAAGTGTTTATGATAAGATAATCTTTAATTATTTTTTTTTCACAAAAATAGTCAAAATTCTTTTATGAAAAAAATAAGAAAAAAATTGAAAAGTTAATGACTGTTAAAGCATTAATCACAATTTTTGATCTTTTTATAATTTTTACTTTTTTTTTATTATTATTAAAATAATTATTTTTATATTTGTTTACAATTTTTTTCAATTCTGGCTCTGATGGGTATTCGAATAAAACAAATTAATACTCACTTGATTCTGAGATTCGAGAAGTAACAATTTAATTTAAATGATAAATTCTGCTAAATAAATGAAATAAATGCAGGACTTTACATTTTTATTTAGAGTAATTTTTGGCTCAAGTTTTGCTTTTAAAGCAAACTAATAATAAATTTAAAAAAAAACTAAAATAAAATCATTAATACTAATTTAAAAAATTGATAATGTTTCAATAAGATGGAAATTTTTTGAGAATGTCAAAATTAATGATTACAAAGAACGATATCAATTTTCTAATTAGTGAATCATTTCATTTGAAAAATAATTAATTATTATCCTAAATAATTAATTTCTCTAAGATGAAATTTTTATGATTTAAAATTTATTATCTACTTAAAAAAATCTTCTTATAAAGTTTAAATCAAAATTATATTATTAATTAATCTAAAAATAGATTGAACTTTTAAAATAAAAAAATTAATCGATATTGTGGATTTCAATTACAAATTGAAAAAAAAATCTTCATTTTTCGATAAATCAAAATTAAAGTTTATAGATATATATTTAAAAAAAATACTGCAACATAGTGAGCGTACTTTGTTGCATCTTTTTTACCGATAATTTTTTTTATGATGTAAAAAAAGACAAAAATAAAACATCAATAAAATTTAAATTGATTTTATTAACTAAAAAAAAAGAAAATAAAAATTTTATTTTAAGTAAAAAATGTTGCATTATTTTTTCTATTTTTTTTATTACTTTAATTTTATCAAAAAATAAAGAATATTTGAAATTCACACCACCAATTCATCTAATTTAAGACAAATTTAATTCTTCAAAAAAAAAAAACCTTTTCCTTTGAAATTTACCTTTATTTGTCCATGGAGACCAACATATTGTCTCATACTTAAAAATAAAATAACTCTACCTGTCCATTCGAATCGATAATGAATTTAAATGTACATTAAAAATACAGAATAAATTTGGCCTAACCTAAATTTATAAAATTGACCTTTTTCTATCAAACTAAATTTATGTATTGAAAAAATAATAAAACAAAAATTCTATTAAAAATAAATTCTTTAATGCTTTTCAAATGAATCAACTGGTATTTTGGGTTCTGGTATTGGGCACCATTCAGCTTTCCAAATCTCAATATGAATGGATAACTTATGACAAAATTAACGAGATTATGGAAAAAATGAACGCTGTCACTGCTGATAATTGCCATTTGAAGCAACCAAGCGAGCTTCAGCTAATTGCCGATGTTGTCTACCATCCACCTACAATTGAACTTCTCAAAAAAGGCATCATCCTCTCTAACAGAACTCAATTGCTCCATGCTAGAAATATAGCTCACAAAAATGCCATCTTGTACAGCTATCAGCTCCAAAACCTGTTTGACTTTGAAGAACCGGGTCTCATGTACTACTATCTACATGCAGCAGCTGATATAACCGGTGCCAGATCTTATCTCAATCAGTCAGGTATTATCTACGATACCGACAAGGCTTACACACATTGGTACAAAAGTTACTTCAACAAAACTGTACCACGCTTTGGTCCAATGGCTTGGCGCGACGACGACTTCTATGATGCTTTCAACTGGAAAAATGAATGGACTAACCAGACCATTCGAAGTAGGAGAAATGCTATTTTTTAATTTTATTTATTTTAATTTATATTTTATTTTGTTTAAAAATTTGACAAGAAAAAAAATATGATTTTATTTAGCAAATCTAACCAAATTTTATAACTTTGTTTAAAAGAATAATAATTAAGAAAAATAAAAAATCTAGGCTATCCCTAAAATCCGGATCCGGACTGCCGGACATGTCGTCTAAAATAGGGACACTGCCCCTTTTAGACTATAAAGCTAAAATTGATAATTTTAGAAAAAATAATTAATATATATATAATTAATTACTTAATTTAAATTTTCCGAAAATTTAAATAGGCTTTCCCTTTTGGGTGCCAAATTAGTCTTTTGGTTCTAATAACACTTTTTAAACTCATATATGCATCTTCTGAAAAATAATTCTGATAAACAGAATTGTCAATATTAACAACACCACTAGTCAAATCTTCAGGTTTACATATCAAATCACTCTCTTGAATCAATTGTTTGAAATCAAAATTATTTGAATTTTAAACCAATAAGAGAATTTTTTTGTTTATTTGTTAAAATTTTCGGGTAAATACATGATTTCTTTTCTTGTTTTTGGTCACATCTATTTTCACCTTCTAATCCTTCATTATCTGCTTCTTCGACTCCATTATTTTTACATTCAATTCCGTCTTTAATTGCTGCAATTTTTTTATGTGTTACACGGATATTTCTTCTTCATCAAAATAATCTCTATGCTTTCTTCCACTTTTAAATTTTTTTTTCTTTTAACTTTGTCAAATTTTAAATTTTTTTCAATTTTATTAACAACATCTACAGAGCCAATACTTAATTAAACTGAAATTATATGACAGCAGTTAGTTTTTTCATAACAAGAACAAACTGGTTTTGGAAATAATGAAAAAGCTAAAAAAATGAAGAATTAAAATTTTTGAATTATAATTGCATTTTTGTTTTTCATAAAATGCTGAAAAAATTTTTGAATTCCAAATTTTTTAAAAATTTTACTTTACGAACGTTAATCTGTATTTTAGTTTTAGAAGAAATCTGGGTCCGGATTTTAGAAATATCATGTCCGGCAGTCCGGATCCGGATTTTAGGGATAGTCAAAAATCTAGGTGTTTCTCGGTTTTTTAGCAGAGCAAAAAAAAACACCTAGAATAACTTTACCTCTAAATGACACATGTCTTCTAATTTTTATTTAGATGATAAATTGTTTAATAATTTATTTTAAAGAGCGATAAAAGATGATTAAAAAAAGTTCTTAATTTTTTTTTTCATTTATTTCTTGTGGTGCAAAATTTTTTGGAAAAATCAGTAAAAATCCACTTTATTCCAAACAAATAACCTACCAATTCACCAAATTAAAATCCTCACGGTTTTTAAAAAAAGTACTCAACTTGAAAAATTTTAGATTTGAGTATTTTTTTGTATATATTAAATTTTTTTTTCTAGAAAATTGCAAAAAATCTAGAGTTCAAAAGTTCTAGAGTAAAAAGAAAAAAGAATAATTCAAAAAGGCAAAAAAGTTAAACCAGAATGTATTATATTTATTTTTAAAGGTTTTCTTTAGATTTAATTAACTGGTTCACTTATAATTTAGTTAAGTACCTTTTAAGGCATATAATCTACTCCGAAGTGAGTAAATATAATTTTTTAATTATTTTTTAAGTTTTTTTTAAATTTGATATACTTTTTTAAACATGTATACATGACTTATTATGTTATATATTAAAACATCTTTTTTGTAAAAAAAAAAGATTAATAAATTATTAAATAACTTGAAGTTTATGACCAGTTTTTGAATCTCAAAATTATCAAACTTATAATATTAAATAAATTGTTATTATTTAATAGAATTAGTGCAGAGGTACATTTTTGGTTTATCATACTATGTTAAATCTAAAAGTAAAATCTGCGCAAGTCTGCAAAAAATTACATTCTTAAAGTTGTATCATTTCAATGATTCCACTCTGCAATGCGTATTTTATTACTACAGAGCTAACCTTTTTATTTAACATAGTGTGTTAAATTAAGAGTTGCTTAAAAGTTCCAAAAAAGTCCAAGACCGGACTCTTTTTTTTCTCCTTTTCAAAGTCCAAGTCGGTTCTTTAAAATATTATTTTTTTAAAAAATGTCCAACACTTGCTTGGCCTCCATAATTACCACTTGGAAGGGAAAAAATCCAGAACTAAAATATTAATTTTGACTTAAAAAATAAATTTAAGTCATAACTTGGAATTAAACTTGTTATTTAAAAACAAGTCTGATTCTAAAAAAAGCTCGGAATTTTATTTATGTAAGTGAAAGTAGCAGAGTTGGTCAAAAGTCAAAGTATGAAGTCAAAATAGTGAAAAGTCACAGTAAAAGTTTTGACTTGACTTAATAAAAAATAAAAAAAAAGTTCGGACTTTGACTTGACTTGAGACTTGTTACATCTAAACAGCTCTGGTTAAATCCAAAAATGTATCTGCATTAATTTTATTAAAAAATATCAATTTATTTCAAATTTTTAACTTTATTTAAGCATCTCGAGAATCAAAAATTGATCATAAGTTTAAAATTGCCATATAATTAACTTGCTTTTTGGAAGATATTAAAAGTTATATTATTTGAATTTGAATTATTTTGTCCAACATCTTTTGAACTACAAGACCAAAAGAAATGTTCAAGAGTTTATTTTAGTCATTTTTTGTCGCTCTTTAAAATTAAAGTTTTAAACACATATATCATCTAGATAAAAATTAGAAGAAATGTGTCATTAACAGGTGAAAGTACGCCAGATGGTCTCTTTCTGCAATTAACCAAAAAAATCTATATTTTTTATTTTTCTTATTTTTTAAAGTTTATTAAAATAATAAATTTTGGTTAAATTCGGTTAATAGGAGCACATTTGTTTTTAATTGTCACAATTTAAAAAAAAATAATAAAAATAACCAAAAGTCAGCTGCTTGAAGGTAGAAAGCCCTTCTTTCAGTATAAAGAAACCCTACTTACTTTTATATTTTTAAGTTTGCATAAAATAAACTTTTTTTCACGATTTAAAAAAAAATGAAATATAAAAATTTTCAACAATTAAATTAATCTGTTTTTTTACATTTTTTTTAAGTTGTACACTTTATTTAATATTTTATTTATTTATTATCTTTAAGTTTTTGTTGAATTAATAATTTTTAGATAGGTATGAGTTACAAAACCTAAGAATTCTTTGTAATAATTTAAACCTTTGGCCATTCATTTTTGAGCATCCGCTGTAATAAAATTAAATTTTTTTTTTAAGTTGTTGATTTGGGCGCAGGTAGAAATAATATGTACACTAGTAAATACTATAAGGGAAATGACTGGTATTTCACTTGGCTTCCAGATTCATCTGGCAGTGATCTTTACAATGGCAAAGTGGTGCATTATTATAAACTAACTACTGCCACAAAAGTTGGTGAGTTTAATGAAAACAGCGATTTGCTGCAGTTTTATGGACCACCAGGGGCCGAAGACGACCCTGGTCAAATGAAATGGACCAAGCCCTATTTTGACTGTGGTCGGTCAAACAAATGGATAATTAGTGCAGTGTCGCCGATAGTTGACGTCTATCCGAGACACACCGAGTACCGTAATGTCCAGTCATTTCGGTACTTGGCCGTGGCCACTGCCAGTGTTGATTTTATCATGATGGACATAAATCAGTGTGATGACTTTAATCTGAGAGACATGGACCAAAAGACCAAGAATTATTTTGCTGGTACGCACAAATGCAAGCGAACAACTAGAGTTAGTCTAATAGTTTATTAAAAATAAATTTATTAAATAAAGTAAAATTAATTTTAAGTGTGAGCCCATAAATGGACTTGGTTTTAGGCGCGGAGGCTACCAATGCATGTGCCAGCCTGGCTACAGATACCCACCATATCAGAATGGACCATTTAGAGGCGAAATTATTGAAAAAGCCACCAAAGAGGAATACGAAATTAATTTTGACTGCATTCCAGTTGACTGTATGATTGAGGAACATTTTTGGTGCTGTGAATTTAAAATTGAACAAAAATTCTAAATTTTTTGATAAATTAAAATTGGCACCTATTTTCCAAGGCAGAGTTGTTTAAAAGTCACAAGTCTCAAGTCAAGTCGAAGTAACGACATTTTTTTTTTATTTTCTTTTTCAAAAGTCTTAAGACTTAAAAATTTTTTTTTCAAAAAAAAAGTCCAAGTCCAGGCTTCAAAATTTTGAATACTGAAGAAGAAATTTATGCTAAAATTGCAAGAAAATTCTGTGAATGGCAAATCTATTGCATTAGACAACCCAAAAGTTTATAAATTTTTTGATATTAAGCCTGATCTAGCAAATTAAAAAAAAAAGTCTTGACTTGGAATTTTTTTTTAATGACTTGGACTTTTTTTTGGGACTTTTAAACAACTCTGTTCCAAGGTATCAAATATATTTTTTAGGTGCCAAATTGTTTAGGTATCAAATCAAAAGGTATCAAATATTTTTATTTGGGTTCCAAAATTTTTGTTTTTGGGGATCATTTTTAATTTATCAATAGTTTTTTTTTTTACTTAAATGCTCTTTTGGTTCTTGTACTCTCTCTTCTTCCACTTCATCAAAAGTTTCTGTAATAGTTTCTTTTTGTTGATATGAAAATTCGTTTTTTGTGTTTTTTGCTGGTGAGTTTAAAAAAACATAAACAAAGAGACAGGCACATAAATTTTTTTGTAATTTATTGAAACGTGAAAAAAAAATATAGAAGTATTGTATAACTGTTAGAAAAACTTACCGTATTTCCTCAAATAAAAAAAAGTTCGGTCATCAAAGGGCTTCTTTTATTTGAAAATATTTCACTTCAAAAAAATGACTCAAATAAAAGAAATTTATCCATTTTTTTTCTTCTATTAGAAACAAAAAAATGCATGTTTTACATGATAAGTAACTGGTGAATTTTCTTTTAATCGAGGCACATTTTTTTCAGAAAAACAACTCAAATAAAAGAAAAATTTTGACTCAAATACTAGCAAGTTTCTTCTATTTGAGGTAAGTCAATTTTTTTTTTAAAGTAAAAAAGTGAATTAAAAACATAAATATTTTAGTCGTAATTCATTATCTTAAAAAGAAAATAAAACAAAAATACTCATTCATAAAGTTTGATAATCACATAAATTTAAAATAAAAAGGAATTAAAACATGAATTAATTTTCTAGTTCTTCTTCTCTATCATACCATGGACCAATATTACGTTTTCTTAAAGTTGTTTTTTTGAAAAATTTTTTCAACTCTAAACCAGGGTACTGAACTTTTGTCACACGACACCAGCAAGCTAAATGAAGACATATAGCTTTGTCTAAGAATATGGCATAAGAACAAAACATGCAATCAGTGCAAAAGCACTCAAGATTAATGTTTATTCTGTACTTTTGGTTAAAATCATACTCTAAAAAATTGTCTGAATTTTTATCAATAAATGATACCAAATCTAAATTTTCTTTGGATTCTTTTCTAAGTGTATAAGCAATAGGATTGAATTGTTTAAAGAAAAAATCAAATGCCAGTTGAAACAACAACTTATGTTTGTTTCACTATTGAAGAAATAATTGACGTTTTTTTAACTTTTTCAAAAAATAATGCTAAACTTTATGTTTTAACTTTATGCAACAATATGTTAACAGATATTATTTTTCGCCACCATGGACATGTACATGAGCTTTGTATAAAATTTTCGCCAAAATTTACGCCTCTTTTTTATTTATTTTTACCCCTTGGCTTTTTTTTGTTTCGATTTTTTCAGCGTCTAACAAATTAAAAAAAAAATTTACCGTATTACCTCAAATAAAAGAAAGTTCGGTCATCAAAGGGTTTCTTCTATTCGAAAATTTTTCTCTAAAAAATAGTGACTCAATTAAAAGAAATTTATCCATTTTTTTTTCTTCTATTAGAAACAAAAAATAAATGCTTTACATGACAATTGACTGGTGAATTTTCTTTTAATCGAGACACATTTTTTTGAGAAAAACAACTCAAATAAAAGAAAATTTTTGACTCAAATACTAGCAAGTTTCTTCTATTTGTGGTTACTTCTATTCGATGCAATACGGTATTTGTTTATCTGTACCGAGCTAATGCTCCTTCAGAATAAGAATATATAAAAAAATTAAAATTCAGAAAACAAATAAATAAATAATAAAATAAAGTTAAATACGATAAAATAAAATAAAAAAAAAATAAAAAAAAAATTATATAGCCAATATTGTCTAAAATTTTTGAATAGAGGTCTATTGGCTTAACAAATTCGAATTTTATTTTTTTGATTCCAACTGTTATTTAAATTTGACACCTAATAAATGTTTTTTTATTCTCTTAATTATTTCAAAAATTAGGCCAGATTTGTGATAAAAAAAAATTAAATATAAAAGAATAACTTTTTCTTTTGTATTTAATTTTTTTTCATGATATTTAATATGATATTATTAAATAAGAAAAATTCATAGATAAATAAAGATTTTAAAATAAATAAAAAAATTGACACCTTTATTTGTATAAAAAAAAATTGGTACCTTTTAAAGAATTAAATCCATTTAAAATTAAAATTAATAAAAAAATATTAGAAAAGATACTGCAACATTCTTTGTTGCACCTTATTTGCCTTAAAATATAATTTTTATTCTCTTTTTTTTAGTAAATCAAATCAATTATCTATTTAAATTTTATTGATTCATATTTTATGTTTTGTAAAAAAAGTGCAACAAAGTATTTTTTCTAATTTATTTTTTAACTTTAATTTTAATTTATCAAAAAATGAAGATTTTTTGTTCAATTTGTATTTTAAATTCACAATACCAACATTTTGCCTAGAAATTTTTTTTTAACATTTTTTTTCAAGTATTTCAACAGGTGCCCCTGAACGTGATTGAGTCCAATACAGAGCTGATATCTTATTATAGGAAAAAACGCGATGCTGATCAAGATGATTTGAGTTTGTTTAGCGCTGGTATCAAAGGTTTGACAAGTAATTCAGTGGACAGTTGGGAAAGCTTGAGTGAAGGCGCTCAACTGGCTCTTGCCTACTTGTCCAACCCCATATCGAACAGCATACCCCAGGCTGAAAGTTATTTTACTGAATTGTTGCAGCAAAATTCCCAAAAATCACATTCCAGAAAGAAACGATTTTCCTATGAGCCAACAGATCGAATAAATGCCATCTTCAGTGATTATGAACAATTGGCCAGTGATTATGGCCGAAAGAATTGCCACAAGTTTAGTGAAAGTGAGCGGAAATTAGCAGGAGATGTCATTTATGGCGTTGACAGCCAATTTGAATCACAGTCAAAGCTAGCTCTATCCATATCTCACTTTTTGAGTTCATTTTATCAAATTATAAATCCTGAGGAAGATTTTCCGCTGCGCAATGCCGAAAAAGCTTTGTCCGAAGACCAGATGTATGCCGAGGTTATATCGGCCATTGCTGCTGATTTTCGGGCTGTGGGGGTTGGCATTTTTTTTGACAGGAATAAATTTGGAAAGGACAAAGCCTATTTTGGACCGTATGCTTTTCGAGAACGCGATCAACTAAATGTTGAAATACAAAAAAAATATCAGATGGTTGATTTGACCGGAATGCCAGGTGGCTACATCAATGAAGACTGGTTCACTTCGGTTAAGTCACGATGGGCAAGTTCTCCTGAGTTGTCCGAATTGGAGCAGTTTTACCTAAAGCCGTTTATTAGAGGAGATTATTTGGGAAAAATTTTGGTACACTATGAGTCTGGATTTCCTCAATATTTTTTTGCACCCAAACTAAAGTATTTTATTAAAAATTTACATTTTTTTTTCACTAAAATTTCCTATTATCTTATTGAACATTATATTTGATTTTTCATAAATGTTGAAAAAAAGAGGTAAAAAATGTGTTTTTTTTTTGATGGGACGAAAATTAATTTTTTATTTAAAATTTTTCAAAAAAAAATTCCATTCACTTATTTAAGGCATATAATTATTACCTGTGTTTATTTTTTGCAAAAAAAAAACTAAAATACTAAATTTAGAACAAAATATTTTATTTATTACCTTTTTTTACAAAAATATAAAACTATTTATCTAAGTAGAACAAAAAAATTAAAAAAAAAGCAAAATATATTTTTTAAGGACAAAAAAAATACTTAATTAAATTTTTTTGTGTTTTTTGATCGGGCTGGTCTTCCACGTGTATTCTTTAAAAAGTTATTGAGTTGGTGAATGCCGTGCCCATGAGTCACTTTTGTCATTTCTATCATTACTGCTTCATTAGTTTCCAAATAGGGTACAATTTAAGAATTAGAGATAAGGTAACATTGGTTTATATAAATGTAAAATCAAAAGTGTTAATTTTAATTGACATTGAATACAATAAAAATAAAATGTTTTTATTTAGCTCCTAATTCAGTATTTTAGTTTTTTAATTACATATTATTGTTATTTAAAAAAATTAAACGCTCTTATTTAATTCTTTTTGATGACATATTAATATGATAAATCGGTTAATAAAAATAATGATATTTTATTAGTAAAATCTTACCAAGGAGGAGATTGAATGCTTAAATAGTCAAAAGCTAAAAAAATAAAAAAGAAAAAAAAATATTTTTATTACCGCGAGGCTTAATTAATTTTCAGAATCAAACTTTTCGACTCCTATTCGGAAAAAATTATCATTTTTTAATTATAATTTTAAATTTATAAAAATTATAAAAATTTAAGTTTGAAATTAACACTGTTTTTTTAATTATACTTAACTATTAAAATTTTCTTCTGAAACATATCAAAATAATAGACTTGAATTTTATTTAGAGCCATTTTTATGCAATTTTTGATAGTTACAGCATTTCCTTAGAAAATATCAATTAAATAAAAGGTTTTTGATATAAATTCAAATTTAATTCAAGGAAAAGGTTCATTAATAAAAGTTTGTTAGATTTGAAAAAAACATCAATGTTTCTGAGATAGGAGATTTATTTGAATCTAACAAAAAAGACACTTTAATCTAAATTTGAAATTTTATTTTAAATAGTTTTTCTCTTAAACTTTAAACCTGTACTAAATTCTTAAAAAATTGAATTAAAAAAAAATTACTTTTTTATTTTGACAATTGAAAGTTTTTTCAATTACTATTGTTGGATGTGCAGTATTTAAAAAATTAATATGACTTAAATTTTTTTTTAAAGAATATTAAAGTTTTATTTATTAGTTTGTTTGAAAAACACTTTATTTCGATTTATTTAAAAAAATCGTCACATTATCAGAGATACAAGAAAATATTATCAGTGAAGAAGAACAAAAAAATTTTAAAGAATCTTTTAAATTATTTTCTTCTTAAGTAAAAGAAATAAATTAGTTAAATAAAAACAACATTTTTTAAGTCTCCTGATCATGTGCAAGATATTTAAAATATCCGAAATAAAAATATCTAATTTTCAATTTTTCAAAGGCATGGTCAATGGTTTTCTCCTAAATTTCAATGTGATGAAAATGGAATATTGCCTAGAGATTGGATTGTGACCTATTCTGTACCATTTTTTGGCAAAGATCAATTCGGAAAAGGTCTTGAATTTCGTGGAGTGGTTCGAATTGATGTAAAATTAGATGATGTTGATATAAATCAGTGTTCAATGCCTTATCATGTAGCAAATGCTTTTAAAAATACAAACCGATGCGATTTCCATAGCACTGTGGTAATTTATAATTTAAATTTTTTTTTGTAAAATAAAATTTTTTGTTTAGTGTATACATGTACCGGGTAAAGGTTTTACCAAAGGTGGGTACAAGTGTCAATGTAGAGCTGGGTTTGAGTATCCATTTTTGGATAAAAATGATTTTTATCCTGGCGATCAATTGGAAAAGGAATGGTTCACTTTGACTTCAAATACGTCACTAGAAAGCAGGTTCTTTCAGTTAAAATGTAGAATTGCCAAAGCCTCATCAATCAAATCAAACAATGTTCTAATCAGTCTTTCGTTTCTAATTTTAATTGAAATTTTTAATTTTTTTAATTAATTCAAGTAAATACAAATCAGGTTTAAAATGAAATTTGAACTATATAAAAGCAATATATTTAAAAAATGCTTTGTATTATAATTTTAATTTAGATACCATTTAAAGTGTATTTAAAAACTGTTTTTGAATAAATTATACTTAAATAAAATGAATTTAAATATTAGAAAAAAAAAATGTGTATGTTAAAAAATGTAAAATTTTTGGAATGTATCAATTCATAGAAAAATTGTTTATAAGAAAATAAATTAAATATAACACAACTCATAAAATACATATTGATAGAAATAGATTTATCAATATATGCTCGTAAGATTATTTTTTTTCATAGAAATTATGTAAGAAATTAAAAAAAATAGATTAAAGGAACTTGATGAAATTTTTTTTTTTAAGAACAAATTTTAAAAATAATTAAGCTCTTATAACGCTTAAAATTAATTATTTTCAAAAAAGTTTTCATTTATTAAATTACTTTAAATTTAATTTTTTAAAAATAAAAATTTTTTTTATTCTACTCAACTGTAGACTTGAGTGAAAACTCACAAATTATCCTAAACAAAGTTAAAATACATTTTTAAATATATTTGATGAAAATAAATTTATCTCAAGTAATCTTTTCTTTAAATCTTAATTTGTTGCGAGTCCAAAAGAGTAAATTTTTAAATAAAATATTTCTGAATTTATTCTATTAGCTATTTTCAAAACTGACTATTTTTGCATAAGTAAAATATTAAAATCTTGTTGTTGAAATTAATCCCATTTTTAAGCAATAAAAGCAATATTAAATTTTGATTATTTTCTTTTAAAAAATATCTCCAGAATTCAATATTATTTTATTATTTAAAAAAAAATATTTAAATAAAGTCCAATAAATTTAAAACTTAAGTGCTATCTGAATTTCTAATTTTTGATTTGAAATTCGTAAACCACGTCCTTTGAAACCCTAAATTTCAAGCAAAATGTAGAAAATTTTACACTTTTACATTTTAATATTTTTATATTTTCTAAAATTTTTTGGGCAAAATTTCAGAAAATTAAAACGATACTTTCTTTTGAAAATCCAAAACAAAATTTTTCTGAAATATTGCACAAAAATTATTGGAAAAATAAAAAATTTCCTAGAATGATTGAGCTATTAACAGAATCAAAAGAAAAGTTTTTAGATTCAGGGCATTGGAAATTTAAAACAGGACCTTTTTTGTACTATTTAACACTCTAACGATTTATATATTTTAAGAATATTAAAATTTAAAAAAATAAATTAAAATACTCGATCATTTCGTCCATTTATTTACCAAAATAAAATTTTTTAAAAAACTATGCATACTAACTATGTGAAATAATTGAAGAATAAATATGATAAATATTTAGATAAAACATCATGATCAATAAAAAATCATCTTTTTCTGTCATAGCTTTTTTCAGTTTAATTAAAAATTTATTTTATAATTTATAAATAATTAATAATTTATTAAAGATAAATTTAATTATTTTTTTTTTATTTTTTAACAAATTCGTTCTTTTTTTATTTGAAAAATGAATTGAATGAAACACAATGCTGTCAATCATCAATCGATTAAGTTTCAATATTTAAAATTCAAGTTAAAAGTTGGAATATCAATGTTATATAAAATCAAAGCGAAGTAATTATCAAATATCTTAAATTACCATTTAATTATTGAATGACATCAAAAATATCAATTTTGGGATTCAGACTTTCTTTGGTTTCAAACTTTTTAATTAAATTTTAAATGGAAAACATGTTAGATAACAAGTCTGAAGAAATGACATTATTCATGATTCCAATTGACGCTATTCAAAAGTGTAGGATTGATATCTTTATATAGAGATAATAATTGTATTTCTTTTTGAGTTTTCATTAATTTCGAGTATAAAAAAAAGAACATTCTTTAATTTTTATAAAACAATGGATTTTGATAGATCTCTTTACTTCAGATTCATGGACGTAAGTCTTAGAGTTTCAAAAGGGTATTCTAATTGTTTTAATTATTTTAATTATTTTAATTGAAAGCAACTGAACACCGTTTCGGAGGAAATGGAGGATGCCGATGTTGTCAAGGTGGTTAATGAAAAAAGTCCCAAAGATCTTCCTAAAACGCAAAATGAATCATTTATATTTACACTCAAGAATCGAGTTGGTGGTCTCGCTAGAGCTCTAAGGGTTTTTGAAGTAAAAACATGAAGTTTTAATTAAACAAATTTATTAAGAAATAATTTTAATATTTTTTTTAGGAAAGTGGTTTAAACGTGGTTCACATTGAGTCACGCAAATCACTGCGAACCAATTCAGAATATGAAATATTCGTGAACATAGAATCACGAAAAGGCGATGTTCCAGTTTCTTCTTTGGTAAAGTCTTTGAAAAGACAAGTGTCTCAAATTCAGATAAGTGAGCCCAAGTTGTCTGCCAAAAATAGTTTATCTTCTGAATCGAGCATTGATGAAGTCTTTCCTAGTCTCATAGATACCACAGACTCGGCAGTTTTGAACTCAAATGGAGAGTTGATTAGAAAAAGTGATTGAAAATACAAAGAGGTTAATTTTTAAAAAATAATTTTTTTTTCAGTTGAAGCAATCGAAGTTCCATGGTTTCCCATAAAAATTTCCGAACTTGACACTTGTTCAAAAAAAGTTTTGCTCTATGGTGAAGTACTTGATGTTGATCATCCTGTATTTTTTTTTTATTTTTTTTTTTCAAATTTCAAATTTTAATTATTTTTAAGGGTTTTAAAGATCCAAAATATAGGAAAAGAAGAATGTATTTCGGTCAATTGGCTATGAAATACAAATAGTATTTTGATTTAATAAATAATTAACAAAACAGTATTAAGTAATTTTTTTGTTAAGTGGTGAACCGATTCATTATGTTGAATATACAAAAGAGGAAATTCAAACTTGGGGAGTTATTTTGAAAAATTTGACTTCTATGTACCCTACATATGCTTGTAGAGAATATTTAGAAAATTGGCCACTTTTAAAAAAGTACTGTGGCTATAGAAAAGACAACATACCGCAGCTAGAAGATGTGTCAAAATTTTTGAAGGAAAGAACCGGTTTTACCATTAGACCAGTGGCAGGCTATTTGTCCCCAAGAGATTTTTTGTATGGACTTGCATTTCGCGTCTTTCATTGTACACAATATATTAGACATTCATCAGATCCGTTTTATACACCTGAACCGTAATTAATTCTTTATTGATAAAAAATTACTTAAATTTAATTTTAAATTAAAAAATTTCTAGGGATTGTTGTCATGAGCTGCTTGGTCACGTTCCTTTGCTGGCAGATCCAAATTTTGCCCAATTTTCACATGAAATCGGACTTGCATCTATAGGAGCCTCTGAAGAGGATATTAAAAATTTGGCCACGGTTAGTTTATTTTATCATTAGTTTTTTTAGCTTATTACTCGGCATGATCAAAATTGGAAACTTTTTTATTTATATAATTTTTTTAAAGCTTTTGATTGAAATTTTTTGTTTTTTTTTCACTAATTTAGTTTCGTAGTCTTGCTTTTTTAAATTTTATTTTTTTTAACAAATGATAAATATCATGAAGTATTAAGGTATTAGCCATTCACTTACTAAAACTTCTTCATCTACGATTCAACCTTTTCTTCGACTAGGCTTAGCTGGAGTCCATTCAAAAAGTATATTCATATTTATTTAAAACAAAATTTGATAATAATGAAACTAAAACAAATGAAATTAATTAAATTAAAGTCATTTAATTAACTAAAATATGATTTAAATTTTTGAATTACGCATAAGTCTGATAAAATTTTAAAAATTTAAGTTTAGTTTAATTTACAATATTTTTTTTTAAATTTTAAGAAAACTCTTCAAATATTTGAAATCGTTTTAGTTTATTTAAGCTACAGTTCTGCTACGAAACTTGTCTTTTTAGTTAATTTACTTAAAATTACGTAAAATTACAATAATGATTTTGATAAAATAAATTTTGAAATTTTTGAATTACTTTTAAAATCGTATTCTTAATTTTTGATTTGTCTTTGTAATATATTTTTGTAATTCCAATTTTAGTCTGGAAAAAATAAAAATTTGAAAGCTGAACGAATTGGTGAAAAAAACACAATTATTCTAAGGCTTCGAAAAAATTTATTCCTAAGTTTTTTTAAAAAAAATGATTTCAATAAGTTTAGAAAGGTGTCATTTATTAAACTATCTATATTTAAAGAAATTTGTTTTTACGAAACGAAGATCGATTAATTTTTTTTAATTATAAAAAAATTAGAATTAAAATTAAAAGTTAATAGTTTTGCTAACTTGAAGCCATGTTTCTTAAGAATTTTATATTTATCTATGCTCAGTGGACATAATTGCCAAAGTCTAAGATTATGGCATTGTGAATTTCCATACAAAAATTCCAATTCAAAATTTAAATTTAGAAAAAAAAATTGGATTTTGTACTAAAGATTTTTTTGTAAGTTTTAAAAGATGAATCAAAAAATGTTTCACTTAACAGTTCAATTAAAATAATTATCTGGTAATAAATTGACTGTTTTTTATTTTTAGGTATGTTAATTTAGAATTGAAAATTAAATTTTTTGGTTTACTTAATTTTCAATTACTTTAAAAATAAAAATAAATGAGTCTATAAATCAAAGTTTTATTTCTTTACAATTGTAACCACCAAGTTCAAAATTATCTAAGTAGCAATGAAAAAATTTTATTATTTAAATGAAATAAATATACAAATCACTAAAAAAAATTCAACTAAAATATATCATGCAAACAAAATAAATAAATGTAAAATTATTAATATATATTTGATCATTAATATTTCCTTTGTTAATTAAAATTAAATTTTTTTGTTGAATTAAGTGAATCATATTTTTTTCATGTTGTTTTCATCATCAAAGTTTAAAAAGCTCAATTTTGTAAATTTAATTAATGAAAAAGAATTTTATTTTTGTAATTTTTGGAAAGTTTGTATGAAAATTCTCAATGTCTAAGATTATTAATAATCTGCTTTGAATATAAGAATATCGAGACTTAAATATTTGAAAGAAATTTTTTAAAGATATCATAACAGGTGGATGAGCCGCCAAAGTTAAAAATATTTTTCTGGATCTTTGCCACTCAAAACTAATTGATCTAAAACCATGTCTTGTCAATTTTTTGCGTTCTTCAGTTCTGTTTTAAAATAACTTCAATCTTCATTAAAGATTTTGATTCTTAAATTCAATTAAAATTTAAAAAATAAATCTAAAAAATGTTTATTTGCAAATGAAAACATTTAAATAAGAATTCATGCCATTTTTAATTTGTAAATTTGTTATAAAGAAAATAAAAAATTGGAAAAAGAAAAAAGGAATAATAATTTTTGAAATTAAAGGAAAGTAATAAATATTAACATTTAAATTTAAAATTATCGGATGCTGCTCTTTTTTTGCCTTAAATTTATTTTAATTTTTATTTTTTTTTACATCGCCTACAAGGCGTTCATTGAATAAATAAATAAATAAAAATAATATTATTCATATGTCTTAAGTGCTATTTCTTCACAGTTGAATTTGGACTATGTCGTCAAAATGGTGAGTTGAGAGCTTATGGAGCCGGACTTTTGTCTTCAATCAGTGAATTAAAGCACGCTCTTTCAGGACAAGCAAAAATTAAAAAATTTGATCCAGAAGTAACCATTAACCAAGAATGCTTGATCACCACATTTCAAGAGTGTTATTACGAATCAGCATCGTTCAACGAGGCTAAGCTACGGATGAGGTAGTTTTTAAGGTTTATTTTTAAGTTAAATTTTTTTAATTCTTCAATCTGTAGGGAATTTGCTATGAAAATAAAGCGCCCTTTTGCAGTCAGATACAACCCATACAATCAGAGCATAGAGATACTGAGCAAGACCCAACATGTCTCAAATATCATCAGTGATCTAAAAGGCGATATTTGCATAATTTTCGATGCGCTGAAAAAAATTGAAGACTCAAACGAAGCGAACAATAATTCTAAGTTTAGTTTTCAATATAAGAAATTAGAAGAAGCGTTCAGAAATTTGAGCTTGGATTTACAAGACACTGAATGATAAAAGATTCTTAATAGCTGACCAATTATTAATTTTTTTCCTATTAATTTGATCCCATATTTTGTTACAATTAAAACTAAATACCCAATTTATCAGCACGAAGCAGAAACTATTTATTTTAATTAAATGTTTTTGTATATCTGGTATTATCTTTAAATAAATTATTTTGCTTGTATAATTTTCGCTTAATAGAAAAAATCCCCCCAAATTTGAATTTTTTTTATTTTTTCTTATTTATCAAATAAATCGATACATACAGTTTTTCTCGGATTTTCGACCCTTCCTTATTAAAAAAAGTTTTTCCTAAAAAAATCCGATTTCTAAGCACATTTTATCTAAAACAAAAATAAAGATATTTTGTATACAAATGAATGCTTTTTTTATTTATTAGTGAATAAAATTTTTATCCTCAAAATTTGATCAGATTTAGATTTTTTTTCCAAAGAAAAGAAATTCAATAAACTCGATAATTAAAAAAATAATGTTAGTTAATAAAAAAAATTTCATGTTCAATTCCATTTAATTATTTATGATGAAAATTGAATAATCAAATTGTTTAAAAATACTTTGTTGTTCATTGAGTTACTTTATGATAAATCTTTCAAAAATTCTTTAAAAATCATTAATTTGTGTTTTTTATCATTTCACTAAAGCAAGATAACATTTATTTCAATTAATTTAATTATTAAAAAATAAGCTCTAAAGCTGAGGTTCATGGTCATAAAATTTCTGATGGAAAACTAATTTTTTCCAGACCGAGATCAAATAATTTTTAGGCTATTGCGGGTTTAAACCTTGACAGATATATGTCTCATTAGTTAATTAAAATCTGTCAAAATATAGACGAAAATCGATTTTAACATATTGGAAATTGATCAGACAATAATCTAAAAAAAAAGTGAAAATAACTATGTTGAGTCTTAGTCAAAATAAATCATTAAACATCTTTGGATATTTTTATTTCTAATTAAATCGATCTGAATCTTCGATTAATGTTCAATTAAAAATAGCAATCAGCCAACTATTGTTGAAAAATTAATAAGAAATTTTAAAGCTTTATGGTTTACTTGTTTAACAAACAAAAATCACATATTCATGACTTAAAGCTGAATATTTTCAGGAAATTTGTTCGTGTTGATAAACCAAAAAAAATTCTGATAAAATCTCATTAAATTGTCATTCAAGAATGTTTAAGCAAAAATAAATAGTAAAAATTAAAAATGAGTCTTTTGTTATAAATTAAGATGGCTTTATCTTACTATTAAGCTCATAAAAATTTCAAACTTTTAATCAGGATCAGTTTTTTTGATAATAAATATCATAAATAAATTTTTTTTAAAACGTCATTTAAAAAAAAAAAGTATCTTTATAAATTAATATGCTTTCACGGTAATTATATATAATGACTGTATTTTTTTTTTCACTTTTGACTTTACTATGTGAAATAAATAAAAGCAATCAGATAAGAATTATTTATTTAAAGCTGTGATATATTATAATATTTTTGATGAAAATTTCTTTTTTAAAAAAAATCATTTTTTTTCATGTTGTTTCATCTAAAAAATGTATGATTTATGGCTCAATTTATGTCTCAACTTGTATTTTTAATTAAAACTATGATTTTAAGTGCTGTAAATCATTCATAAATTTTATTTTTCAATTCTAAAAAATTATTCTTTTGATAATTCGATTTTTTTTGTTAAATTTTACTGAAATAAAATTTTCTAAACATTTAATCGATGTTTTGGTTTATTACATAATATTTTTATTTCTTTTTTAATCAAGCCAAGTTTTTTAAACGATTTATTTTAATTAATTTTTGATCATGTAGAAAATTTTAATGAATCAAACTTTTAACAAACGCTGAAATAATCCCGACTAAAGATAGAAATTAAGCGGCTGATGTTTTACATTTTTTATTTCTAAATAATTGTGTAAGATAAGGGTTTGATTTTTTCTTTCTTTTTTAAAACTTTAAATTAATAAATTTACATAAGACTGGAGAAAAATTCAGTTGATTACCAATTGGGAAAAATTTAATCCGAGTTTTTTTTAATTAAAAAAATTTAGCCTTGCAATTTCTAAATTTTCCCATTAGCATTTTATCTATTCCCTGAAAAAATATTAATTTAATTTCAGTTTTAGCATTTAAATCAAATAAATGCGAAATTGGTGAAATAATGGCTGAAATATTATTTAATTGTTTATTTAAAATTATTTCATGCAAGATATTTTAGTAGCTTACAGTAAATTTAACTAATTTTTTAGACCATCTTATTTATTTGTTTTCTGTTCAGATAAAAAAAATTAAAATAAAATAAAGTTAAATAAGATAAAATAAAAAATAATAAGTAAAAATACCGAAAAAATAAAATAAAATAAAAATTAGATATAATGAGAAAGAGACAAATAGACCCATTTGCTTTGCCAAAACTCAGTACAAACTGCATTAAATTAATTAAATATTTTCAATTAGAATATTGTTTAATTCCATATAAATTTAAGTGACCCTTTAAATTGATCAAGTACAATTAGCAGACCTAAATTAAAGCAAATATGAAAATTTTTTTGTTTACTTGCAACAGCATCATGATGCAAATCGATGGAAACTAATGATTGTTTTTCAAATCAATGAATTAAATTGTGTATTTAATATTAGCTTATTGTTTTGCCCAAATAAAAATCCAAATTTTTCATATGTGGCAATCAATGTTTAATTTGTTTATTTTTATTCTTTTAATTTAAATAATTTATTTTGTAAATTAGTCTAAATCTCTTGTTTAGTCAGCGCTTCGTTAAATTTAAAACTTTTTTTTGCTTGCAAAAAAAGGACAGCCAGTTGTACCAAAAGTATTGAGTGGCATTATTTTTTCAAAGCGGATTTATGGTCGAAAATCGAATGCACAATTCTCATGTGTCACTTTTGAATAAAAATCAATAGGTAGCTGATTTGAGTCTGATTTTTTAATAAATAAATTTCCTGATCAAAAAAATTAAATTTATCTTAAAAAAAAAGTTATTGTGTGAATTTCTAGCACTATAATGAATTAAATTTGTCGAAATACTTGAAATCGTCTAAGTTACTTCAATCATTCACTCACTTTTTTTTTGTTGATAGATTTTTTAATTAAATTTTTGAGCGCTATGATTTTTCCAATAAAACAAAAAAGCTAACACGGATATTAGTCTTGAAACCGAGTCAGCATTCTCAATACACTTGTTCAGTTGTGGATTTTTTACTGCTAGCTAATAAATGAAAACCCGAGTGGAAAAATATTTCTACCAATTTTTTATTTTAATTTCGGTCAAAATCCTGGGCCATCTACAACTCAGTCCCTACCAGTGGACATTAAACACAAACACCAAGATAGATACAAGTAAATATTTTTAAAGTTCAAGAAAAAAAAAAATCTACAATTTAATTTAAGCCTGCTGCCAAAATCCCATCATAATTCGGAATGATAATAGTTCCAGAAACAATGAAGGCTATCTTAAGGAGCCACCTGTGTACCACGAAATGAGCGATTACCAAAAATCGAACAGCCCAATTGAGTGCATTTATACATTTTACGGCCAACCTGGAGAACGGATTCAAATATTTTATGAGACATTTGAATTGTATTATCCTTTTGATGTAAATAAATTCAATAAAATAGAGTAAATTAAATTTGAATTTATATTTTTTTTAATTAAATAATTAAAATTATTTAGTTGTCGATCTTCTGATTCAATATGTTTAAAATTTTATGAAGAAAGATCTGCTGATAAAAGTGATGCTTCCCAATCGATGACCGTAAACTTAAACAATCAAAATTATGATTTGTGCAATTGTATAAATATATCATTTACACCGCGGCAAATTGTGTCAGCAAGTAATTTCTTACAAGTGAGATTTAGAACTATCAGGCGGAATTTCGAAACTGGACAAGCCAGTGTGCATTCAAGAAAAAACTACAGTGGATATTTGCTCCGATATAGTTTTACTAAAGGTTAGAAATTTTAATTTTTTTACTTAAATCCTTGTAAATACTCCATTTATAAAAAAAAACGTATTAATTAAACAAAATTAATTAGAGTCAGAAATAAATTTTTTTTCATAAGTCTAAGTCAAAGATTTTTTTTAAAGTCCGGGAATAATTAAATAATTTCCAAAATTCTAATAAAAAAATGAATTTTCATGGCAAAAATTTTTTTTTTCAATTTTTTGAAAAATGTAGATTTAGAAAATAAAAAAAAAATGAAAAAATATTTTCTCAATCCAATGATAAAGTCGATTTTCAATTTAGTAAGCTGATTTATTGTAAAGTTTTATTTTCATTTTGTTAATTATTTTGAATTTCTTTTTTTAAATTTAATTGTGAATGCTGAACACAAATACTTTTGAAATAAAAAATTCAGAAAATCAGTAAAAAATAGGCATGTTGAAGTTTATGATCAAATGATCAAATGCTCAATTAAAAAGTAAGTATAATTATTTCTTAAATTAACGAAATGATTTTTTTTTTATTGGTAATGATGTAACATATTATGCTACAGTCTCAAAAAATTATTTTAAGTTCATCATTAAATAAATGGATTAATAATCGATTTTTAGAATTAAAGAGTACAAAATCCGAAAGACAAAAGATTTAACTTCGCAAAGATAATAAGATTAAAAAACCAACTAATATTTTATGTTAAAAAAAAATTTATTTATTTGCATTATTAACTTTACTAAAAAATCAAAAATAATCGATCATTTTAGTTAATTTTGAACATACTATTAATTTAAAATTTTTTTTTTTTTGAAATTTTAATGTAACAAACTATGTTAATCAATGTTACATCAAGAATTTTATAAAATTCTGCCTAAATCTTCAGGAAATTTATTATTAAATATAAAATGAGCAATTTGATATAAATTTTTTGATCATAAACTTCAACATGCCTAAAAAATCATTCAAAAATCAGTAAATACAATTAAATATTAAAATCGATTATCAATAGACTGAGAAAATGTTTTTTCAATTTTTTTTATTTTCTAAATCTACATTGCATGTAAAGCATGTTACATTACAATTATTTAAATTAAATCAAAGATTAAGTTTAATATCTAAGGATAAACTTTTTGAATTGATATGATATTTTGAATTGATAATCAACTTCAAGATGCCAAAAAAATTCGATTCATGAAATTTAATAATTAAGTCAAATTAATTAAATTAATATTCTTTATACTTATGTTAAGTTAAGTTTTTCAAATGGTATCTCTAAAAAATAACAATTATCAAAGAAGAGAAAACAACATCTAATGCGAAACTTGATTGTTATTTTATATCCATTTCCATGTAAAAATAAAGCTCCAATCATGTTATTTACACCAAGTGTTTTTTTTTGCTTTTTCAGGAGATAATGATGAAAAAATATCTTTGCCAGCGCCTTATAAATTTTTAGTCTTTTGCTATCATCATTACCAGTAAAAAAACATCTAGTTGAATAACTTGTTTTACTAAATCTTTTTTAATTTTCTTTTTAATCTTAATTTTATTTTATTTTTACTTCATATTGTATTTTGTATTTTATTCTGAATGAGCTGTAACTCGGTTCAGATAAACAACTAAAATATAAATATTTCGAAGTATAAAAAAGAAGTTTTAAATAAGCAAGTTGATTTTTTAACATTATTCATAGTGTTGAAAATCGAATATTTTATTTGAATTAGTATTCAAATATTATTTAATTATAATTTAAAAATATTCGTTATATAAAATTTAAAGTATTAAGTTAATTGAATATAAAAATTCTAATTTAGAATAAAAAAAAGTTGGGATAAAAAAAATTCCAATTTGAATTTAAACAAAAATTATGCTGATTCAAAAGCTTAAATATACAAAAGTTAAAATATCAATTTGATTTAGATAAAAAAAAAATTGATCGAAAATTGAATTTTTAAATTATTTAAATTTTAATATCGTGAATAAAGTTACATTGTTTTATTTGTTTGCCTTCCAATAATCAGCAGGTTTTTTTGGAAGAAGCCCTCAAAATATATTTTTGCTACTTTTTCCACAATGTTTAGATCATGATACCATTTTTTAATTTGTCTTTTTGATAATATCAAAAATTTGGAGTCTATTTTTTTCTGATTATTTTGTGAGTGTATGAGTGTTGAGTTATGCGGTAAGATACAGAAGCATTAGTAGCATTAACTTTAAAGTAATTTTTGGTTCTATAGAAAATCTTTAACAACTTGTCTAATAGCTAATATTGCTCTACTACTAAATTCCAACCAAAAATATTAATTTCTGAACAAACTTAAACTCGTATTTAATTTATTTTGTAAAATAAATTTCAAAAAAGATCCAATTTATTTTAAAAATTTTAAATTATTTGAATTAGAAATTTAGCCACTAGATAAGTTCAAAGTAGAAATTAAAAAATTTTTTTAAAATGATTTTTAAAGTTGATTTTTTTTTGTTTAAATTTTGTTTCAGAATAATTTTTATCTAAGTTTGATATTCTAATATTTTTCAAAAATGAGTTCAATTTCAACACTTTTTGTAAAAATTTACAGAAAATTCGGTTTATGGAAAATTTGGAATTTGGATTTTTTTTTCACTAATTTGTACAATAATTATTGAAAATTTTTTAAGATATCCAAGCATATCCACAAAATGATACTCAACATTTTTTCAAAGTGCTAAGGGTCTGTCAGACATGTCATAAGCACTGTCTGAAAGCCCCTTTGCCCCGGCCGCTATGCATCTGAATCATCACCATCCCTCCTCATTTTCTCTTCCGGACTAGAGTTAGCAGTCTTGATTTTTGTTGTTGGAACATAATTTACTTTAATTTGTATTTTTTTTGAAAAAAATAGTAATAGTAATAGTAACTCCTTGCCCGATCTCTAGAATTTAAAATATAAGATGTATAAGATTGTAAAAAAAACTTATCATATTTGATGCTGAAATTAGAATTGTCATTAACCTTTAAGCGCCAAGTTATTTGTTACCATACTGATGTTAAAAACTGGACTTAAGATTTCAAATTAAAATTTTTCGAATAAAAAATTTACCTTAAAAATTTAATTTTTTAATTGAATCAATGAACTTGAACAGACAATAAGAACTTAAACCCAAGTATTAATTCATGGCATTTTTTATACAGTCTCATAAAAAAATTAAAAGGAAAAGTTAAATAAATAAATAAAAAGATAGTAAAATCAATCAGTTAAAAAAATTTAAATTAATTGAATTATTAAACAATGATTTTAGATTTTGGTTTTGATTTGAAGGAGAGTGGAGCATTGGTCAAAAATAGTGAATGTAAAATATTTTTTAATAGTACACATAAACAAAATGGCTATTTTACAACACCGAATTATCCCGGCCTGTATCCAAGAGAATTGGAATGTCATTATTACTTTATTGGATTAAAGGGTGAGAAAGTTCAGATCACCTTTCATACATTTGACATCGAAGGAGTTGGCCAGTAATTTAAATCAAAGAAAAATAAAATAAAATTTTATAATTTTAAAAATAATAAAAGATGTGGAAGTGATACCAAAAGTGACTATGTGGAATTGTCAAATTTTCAGAATAGAGATAGATTCTTTAGCCGATTTTGTGGTGTCAACAAACCCGGAACAATAGTTTCTGATGGAGGCTTTTTTCATGTTACTTTTTATTCGAACAATGTCTTTGATGGTAAAGGTTTCCAGGCCTCATATTATTTTCTTAATACAAGTAATTAAGCGGAAAGATTTATTTTTTTTAATTATAATTTAATCTTCTGCTTAGATCGAGGTAATATTAAAAAAGGAAAAATTTTGCATAAAAATAATCTGGTTTCAGCAAAAGCGATCGCCTCAATCGAAGAAAATGCAATTGAAAGAAACAAAGCTACAATCATTTATTTAAATAATAATGCAAAAAAAATAACTTTAATGTTGTATATTGTTTTATTATTAATTTATTATAAAAAAATTGAATAATTCAGTAAAAATTTTTGATATAGTTTAGAACTAAAGAGTCCAATTTTAATTATTGAGAGCTTTTTTTAGTACTTATTAAGTGTATTTATTTTTAATTTTTGTTCATGAATGATTTTTAATATTAGAAATTTCATTATTTATAATCAAGTTCCAGATTGTTTCCTCAATCAAAATTTTAAGTATCAACAAAAAAGATTGTTTTTTTAGGAAACTTTTTGAATTAGTTATTCATATTTATTTTAGATTAGACTTAATTTACTTAATTTAAAAAACAAGTCAAAAATAATTTTATTTTATAAAAGCTTGATTTAATTAAATATATCAAAAACGCTTTTCTTTGATTATGAATAAAATAAAAACAAAAAATTAATCATTTGAAATTTAAATAATTGTGAAAAACTTTTGATTGAAAATAAGATTTATCAAAAAATTTTTTTCAATAAAATTAGAAAACTCTTAATTAATTTTTTTTAATATTAGTCTTCATGATACTTAAAATTCTCCTGGAAATGAAAAGCACCATGCATTTTTATCTATTTTGTTATTATTTTCAGGCTTAGAATTTTTCTATCACCAAAAATCATCATTTTTCTAAAATTTCTCTTTGCATTCTAAAAATATTCTTTTGATCTATTAAAGTACTTTTTTGTCTAAAAATACTAAAGTAAAATTAAAACGATTTTTTAAAAAAATTCTCTTTAAGAAAGAAAAAAAATTTTTTTATAAAAACAAAATTAAAAAAAATTAAAAAACAATTAAAAAAAAAGTGAAAAATTTAAAAAATTTAAAAGAATTGGACTTGTTGGTTTGATTGTCAATTTCAATGCCTATTTCGCTAGCAGATAAACTCTTATCTTCGATCGATGATTCATTGAATGTCTCTTTGAGATCAATCATTCTTTTAAAATAATTTTATACTAAAGTAGTAATTTTGTTTCGTAAAAGTATTTTTAGAAAAGTGAGATTTTTTGGTGATAAAAAAGTAAAATTAGTCCTTAAAAGTATTCATAGCCTTATTTTAACAGCACAGTTAAAACAATACAGATTTTGAGACTATAAAAATTTTTAAAAGCAAATTCAGAGTAAAAAAATTAAACAATTTTTTAAAAAGATAAATTAAAAAATAACATAATATTATTCCAAATTTTTGAACAAAAAAAACTTTATTAAAAAAATTAAATTAAATCTTAATAATCTTTTCTTCTTTTTGATTATTTTTGATGATAATTATAAAATTAAATTCTAAAAAATTTAAAATAATTAAAAAAATTTTAATTGCTATTAAAAAAGTCACAGTGATGTTCAATGGCCAGATTAAAGTTAAATTATCATTTAGATTTGAATGGTTAAACTAATTTTGAAACTTAGAAAAATAAGCTCATTTTTAAAGAAATAATGGTAATTTTTTAGAAATATTTAAATTTCTAACAAATTTAAATAATGAGCATGTCTTCATCAGTTGAAGCAGTTAACACGGGCAATCAGCCACCTCAATCCCCGTGGAAAAAGCCCAAAGTAGTATCGCTTTCAAGATCCAAATCACTAAAGCGAAAGACAGAACTTTTCAATTCAAATACGACCACCACAGACAACGATGATATATCACAGCCTCAGCCCAAGATAACAAGAAACATTTTCAGCCGATTCTCAATCGGTGCCAATTTGACCAATGCATCAAATTTTCTATCTGAAGTACGAATACTTTACTGAATTAGATCTAAATTTTCTATAAAATTTTTTTTAAGAACAACGACTTATTCTCCTTTTTTAACTCGAATAAAAAATCACCTGAAAAACAAACTGAAATTTTTGCCAAACCTAAAGTAAACCACTAAAACAATTCTGTCATAATAATTTTATTTTTTTTGCCAGACCGAGGCTAGATTAACAGACATGTGTCCTCAAATAATAAAAAATATCTGTTCAACTTTGTCCACAGAGAATACCTTAGAGTCAGATAAAAAAATTGATGAAAAAACTGAACAAAAAATTACCCACCAATTTGAGCACGAAAATCTGCTTCCGATCGACTGGACCCTCAAGACTAGACTCAGATTTTTATCTAGTAAAACATTTAGTTGTAACATGGCAATCAAATCCCAGCACGAATCTGAAGCCATTCTCAATTATACTAAATTCAATACTTTTTATAGTAATTTAGAGCAGCACATTCATGTAGGTAGAATTTTTTGGATGAGGTAGAAAAAACAAATAGAAAATAAAAAAAAAACATATAATTACAAATTTACAAATTTTACAAATTTAGCTTATATAATAAGAGAGAAAAAGACATAAACTATAAAAAATAAAAAAATATATAAAACAAAAATTATATAAAAAAAAATTACTAAAATAGTTATAATGAGTCGAAATTTAGACTAAATCTAATTCAAGAATGGTTTAAAAAATAGTTATACCCCACAGTTTGGAAAATGTTTAATTTTTTATGGAAAAATTAATTTAAATTTTTCAGCTAATAATGCAGAAAAAAAAATGTAATAAAATACCTATAAATTAATAAAAATTTAATTGTCTATTTGCACTTTGAATTCATGAAAATCAAAAGAATAATTTAATATTGCTTTTTTAATATTTGAATTTTATAACCTGCTTATTGAAAAAAATTAAAAAATTTGGAATTGAATTTTTGCTTTTTATCTTTAAATTTAAATTGATTATATGTTTTTTTTAAACTAAAACTATTTAATTAAATTGAAATTATTTCAAAAAAATTGGACTTTAAATTTATGTATTTATCTTTTTCTGAAATTGATTACATGTTTTTTTTTGCCATTAATTAAATCAATATTTTTCTATATGTGTTTTTATTCATTATTTATGTTTTTTATCTTTTTATATGTTTTGTTCTATCTATCACAAATTTTTTTTCTTTATTCAAAAATGACCACTGAGTTTTTTTTTTTTAAGAATTCAAATGAAACAAATAAGGACTTGTTTAAAACACTTTTTTGTGAGTCAATAAGCTACTGGACATTTCCGTATCTGCCATGGTTGAATCTGTATCCAAGAAATATAAGCATGGGAAATTTGAGCGCTGAACCATTGAATACCGAAATCCAGAAATCTTTGGCAAAAAGCTGGTAATTAAAAAATAAATAAAAAAATAAAAGTGAAAAAAAATTAAATTTGATTAGGAACACAAGTTTAAAGTCTTTGTACAATAGTCTTAAGAGCAATCATTGTCCATACTTTTATGTTCTGACCCATTCTTTTATGGTTCTTTTCAAAGCAGAAAATGTTGATGGAAGCCAAGAAATGACGGCTATTTTGACCCCATCGACTAAAGGTCTGCGCCAGGCATTTAAAGACATAAATTTCAGTATGCCATTGGCTCCCACAGGAATGAAAAAGTCCGAATCAGGCGATTTCAAAAATGAAAACTCCAACTCGGATCTGGTCAATTGTGAAAATTCAAATGAGAAAATAAACAAGAGTTTTGGCGACGAAAATGATTTGAATTTGAACACAAGCGGAAAAGAAAACTGTTTGGATGAGGATGCTCAGGATGGAATTGATGAAGAGGACGAGGAAAATGATGATGATTGTGAAGAACCAGATGAATGGCTTGAGCAAATCGGCCTTAATTCAACAGTTAACTTTAAAGCGTCCATTCTACAAAGGAATAGTAAAAATGCACAAAAAGATTCAACATACAATTTTGATAACAGACCAAAGTCGACTTTGTATTTTTCAGAAGGGGGAGATGTTCAGGCATTGTTTAATTTTTTATTAAATTCTAAAAGTTGTATGTCCAGTAGTGGTCCATTGACCGGCATACCACCGACTTTATTATCTCCGGTCTCATTTATCGGCGCCTCTCTACAAAAGATTAAAGTGGAACAAAATGTGATCAAAAGCTTGAATTCGTCAGGAGAACCATTTACTCAATATGCCATTGATTTTATCGGACCAATTATGCCATACCACATACACAGATTGTGTAATTTATTCAAAGTGACTCAGGTTACTGATTTTAGCATGGTTGGTAATGTGTATGATCAATCGGCTGGATTGAATTGTGCCAAAAAGACAGAGGATGAAACGCTTGATTTAGACTCACTCATAGATTCGAGTGAATTGAAATCGCTTAAAAGTTCTTACGGCATATTCGGCGAGGCCCAATCTATCAGATCAATTAGTTTAGTTGATGAGAAATTTTGCTGCAATTTTTAAAAAGAATTTTTATTTTTTTTACTCTTTATTTTTGATTATTATTTTTAAAATTATTTCAATAAAATTTTATCTACGACTATCAGATTTAGTTGAAGAGAAAAAAAATTGTAAAAATTTAGAGATTGTTTTTTAAGTACTTTTGAAAGTGACAACTTTTTATTTTTATTGAAACTTTTTTTTTTTTAAGATCAAATGATTTCCCTGGACCTATGAATGCATTTTTTCTTCATTATTAAGTAGTGAAAAAAAAGAAATATTTTTAAATAAATCTTTCAAAATTTCTCGACACTAATTATGCTTTTTCTTTAAAATATATTTGCCTATGAGGCTCAATTTAATAAATAAAATTAAAAAAAATAGCATCAAATCTGATGTTTTTATTCTGAACAAAAAAATACAATCAAAAAACAATAAAATTAAAAAATCAAATCTAGTTGTTTTTTTTTATTTTATTTCAACCTATTTATCTTTAATTTGTTTTTTTATTTTGTTTATTATTTTTTTATGTAAGAAAAAAAATAATCTGTTGTATTGAGTATTTGTCCAACAACATTTATATCGAGCTCTTACCTGATCCATCGCCGTATCTTTCTTTTAAATAAATCTTAATTATTAACTAAATAAAATATCTTATCAATTTTCATTTTTTTAATATTCAAAAATGTATAATTAAGAACTTAAATTCGAAAATTTACTGCTTACAACTCACAGTTGTCAGACAAAATCAGAGAAACTTCAAATCTTGATTTTTGGTTAAAGCTTTAGTCTTGGACGAAGTTCAGCCTTTTCTCGATTCTGAAAAAATCTAGTCCAAACAGAAGTCAAATTTAACCGAGAACGGAAATTGATAACTCATATTAATACATTATTCTTTACATAAAATTTATATAATACTTTTTTACTTAAGGTAGATTGTATTTTATTATCAATTTTCAACATTAAAAAATTCTGTATTAAAATTGAAAATTCATAAAAAATAAAAATATGAGCGATCATTTTTATTCCAAACTTTAAAGTAAATCATTAAAATTGCTTTAAAGAAAAGTTTTGTATAAAACGATTTTTAAAGTTTATAAAGTTTCAAGGTTAATCAACAGGCTAGTGCCCTTATCTATTGAATAGACTGATTAACTCTTCATTTATTTCAATTAAAATACAATATATCAAAATGTTTTATATAAAAAGATTATTAAAAAAAAATAAAAATTTAATTAATTTAATTAATTGATTTGTAAAAGTTTTTGTAAACCAAATTAAATTTATCAAAAATTTTAATTGATCTAAGAAAAATAATATCTATATTATTATAAATAGATTTTTTGAAATGATTGAAGGATAAACATAAACGATCAATAACAAAATTATTAATTAATTTTTTTCAAAACCCATGAGATGTCAAAAATTAAAACATAATGTGAATGAAATTTTTATTTAAAAAAAAACTAATGAGGAGATTTAGGATAAAATTTCCGGATTTCTCCTTTTTCTTTATTGAAAACTATTAAAATAATTTTATCTTAGTAAAAATCAAATCTAATAAAAAAAAAAGAACAAAGAAATCAGATAGTCAATTTTTTTTTCATATTGCCTAATAATTTAACTAGGCTTTTCTTAAGATAAATGAAAATTGTATCGTCAGAAAAATGCTCAATGGAAGCTTTTATACAAAACATTATTCATTGATGTTTCTTTATATAAAAAAATAGAATTGAAGCATATTTTTAAGTACTTTGGTCTAAAACTTATCAGATTTGAAATTTCTTAAATCAAAATAACTAATACAAAATTTTCAACAAGAATGTTCGACTTCAGATGACCACTTAAATTTTTATTAAAATTTAATGATTTTACATATTATTGTTTAAAAAAATCATTTAGTAAATAAATTTTTTTTATTAATCACGACAAAAACTACAGAAAATGTAATGTTTTAAATATTTTAAAGGTATCCAAGAATATTAAGAATCTATATACAATACTTTTGAATTTTAAAGAATTAAAAAAATAAACAAACAAAAATTTATTTGAACAAAAAAAGAATCTAAAAAAGTTAATTTATTTTTTTAAGAATGAAATTTTAAAACAATAAATTTCATTTTGATCTTTAGCTTTTAAAACAGCTCAGTATTTCATGCCAACTTAAAAGAAAATTTTCTCTATCAAAGAGTTTATTCAAAAAATAAATATTCATTTAAATCAAAACAAGGAATTATTTTCTTATAAGGCCTGAAAGACTTCAAATGGATTTTCTTGGAAAAAAAATGTGGAAATTTAAGTGCATTCCAAAATGGCGCATCGTAAAATATTAACACTTATGCCATACAAAGCAGCTACTATAATTCCAGCCAAAAATATAAAAAAAATCGGAATAATAAACAAGATCCAGCAATAAACCGGACATGATATATTATTTCTGCATCCTCTGCAAATGTTGTTACAATCCTGGCAACAATTGGCCCAGCACAAAAAGCACATGACACCAAGGACATCAGCTTGCTTAATAAATAAATTAAATTTTTTTATTTTTATTTTCAAAAAAAAATACGTCATCATAATATGTCCTAAAACCTTCGTTGATAAAGTTAACCTTTGGTTTGTCATTTTTAGCTCGAACTTGATCTAATTTTAGTTCAGTATTGACTGATTTACTCACCATTTTAACCAAATCCTTTTCAATTTGAATTCCTTTATTTGAAGTTTGAACATCATCAGTGGCCACAAAGACATTTCTTGTGTCCGGTTTTGGTTTTACTGGTGGTACCATTATCAGTGGCTGCTGTTGAATCGGAGGGTTAACGAACCGATATTGTACAGATGGATTCGGTTGGTTTAAGCTAGCGGTTCGCTGAACATTGCCAGCTTGTTGCACAAATGCTTGATTTATTGGAGGAAGAGGATTTATGAATTTTTGAGCGTTCTGGTTAAGCAATCTTTCATTTTGGACATTTTCAAAATTCTCTGGTCTTCGCTGAATTAGATGTTTAAAAAAATAGTTTTAATTTTAATCTATGAAAATTTGTTTTAATTACTTTGGAATCGTTTGGGTTTGCGTTTTTTTTTGTATAGTCGTAGAATGGCATTTTAAATTAAGTAATTAGCTAAAAAATTTATGAAATAAAAAAAAAGGTGAATTTAGTAATTTTTTAGAAAATAAGCTGATATTTTCGAAATTTTTGTTTTAGAAACCGTTTAGAAACATCACTGAAACCATACTATTGCCAAAATGTAATGTTGGTTTAAATTGTCATTTGGCTCTATCAATATACTTGTATAAATATTTTAAAACAATTTTAGAAGTAGTTGGTAATTTTTTTCGCTGATAAAAGCTTATTTTCATATTTTGAAATTTTTGAATAAAAGCTAGAAAGTTATTTTTATAATTTCTAGGCATTCGAACTCTATTTTTAAAAACACTTGTATAAGAATCATGTCACAAAATAATTAACATCTCAATTTTAATTTAAAATACTTTTATTAATGTTTTATTTTGATAATTTAAATTTTTTATATCAAAAAAATAATAATCAATACTGTAATTTTTTGCTTACTTTTTTCTTTTCTAATCGGATTTTTAAAATTAAAAAGTTTTTAACGTTGCTTTTTTTACAATTATTTTTTTTTAATTTTAATTAATACTCGAGTTACTTTGAGTATTTGATTTATTTTTTTATTCAATTTGAAGCATAAAAAACGTTGCTATGAAAGAATATATTTTCTACTGAAATTTGACATCAACAATTTAAAAGTCAACTTTAAATGATTCCATATTAGCTTGGCAAAAAAGGCTTCTGCTGCGAAAATTTGATGCACCTTAAGAACTCTTAAACCTATGAATAAAAATTTCATACCAGGATTATTCAGATTGCTAAGATTTGGTCAAATAAAAAGACCATGTGCCAAATTTCTATTAACTACTAATTAAAGTATCCAAAATTGATATTATTTAAAAAGTTTATTATCATCTGCCAAATAATTAATTTGCTTAAAAATACAAGTTGTTGGACTTGTGAAAATATTGATAAAATTCTAAAAAGTCCAAAGGGTTTTTAAGTTAAAATTGTTATTCTAAAATTTAAAAATTTATGGAAAACAAACAAAATTATTAAGTCTGTGCTGAAATTGCTATTTTTTTAAGTAATAAATTTTAAAAACAAACAATATTTTAGAAAAATGTCAAAAAAGTCTATAAAATCTTAAGCAATCTGATTTAGGAAAAGGTCGAAAACGACCCAACAAATGACTGCACTCAACATGGAAAATCACAGAAACAATTCTGGAAAAAAATTACTGCTTTTAAAGCAGTTCATTCAACTGTTTAAACTACAGCAATCTTCCGCTTTTTGTTTTTTTTTACAACAATTTACGTTAATTCGCAAAAGTTTGACCATCTACCAATCAAAAATCAATTTTTTATAAAAAGAAAAAACTTTTAGAAAAGTTGATTGAATATAATGAGAAATTTAATAAAATTTGTCGACTAGGGGAAAAAATGGTTAAATTCTTTCAAAGACATTTTAACTAAATTTTAAAAAATTAGACTTTTAAATTTAAATAAAACTTTAACTTTTTAGCCCTAGAAAACGATCTGGAAATATATCAGCTGATAAAATTTTTTTAACAGCCAAATTTAGTATCTTTGATAACTCTGAATTTTTATTAATGTTTTGCAAGTAAATTTGATGCTTCATAGACTCGCAAGGTTTTTGCAGGCACTTAATTTGATGATACGAAGTCTATATCAGCTGATACATTTTGCAGAATGAGTTTTAGGCATAGAACAAAATTTTTTTGATTTTAAAATGTTTAACTTTAATTATAAAAATAAATAGTAAATTAAGAAGAAAGATTATGTTTTAATAAATCAATCTCTGGGCCAGAAGAAGTGAACTGATTTAACTTGGTTTAACTAATTTTAGAAGATATTGGAAAGATTTGCAGATTAAATTATTCGAAAAACTTCTATAGAGTCTAAGATGCCGACATCAATGAAAAAGTCTAGCTTAAAATTCAATTTAAGGTGATCAATACTAGTTTTGAGTAAAGATTTTTTAATAATTAAATACTGTCACGTGGAATTGAAAATACTGTCACTAAAAAAATTTTTAACTTTTTTGGCAGCCAAAAACTTTTGAATAATTTTTTTTTAAAATAAAATAGAATTCATATTAGCAATAAACATTCACGATAAATTGTTTATTTTTTACAACTTAAATTTCATCAATTCAACTACTACTATTTAGTATTTTGTTATTACAATTAATATATATACATTTTTTTAGATTAAATATATATTATAATTGCCTAAAGATAAATAATGAATAGTATGAATAAGCTAAAGCATAATGCGAATTAGCATTGTAATCATTCATTTGAGTATTGGACCCATTTAAAAATTTTAAAAAATTCAGTATATTAATAAAATTTTTTATAAAAAAAATAAATTTTAAGTAAAAGAAATCTAGACCCAAAATAAACCATATTTTGACTAAGTAAATTTAGGATTTATTTTAAATTACGATTTATTTTAACAATATCTGAAATCCAGTGATCCAAGTATTAGCTCTGGGTTAAAATTTTTGATTCAGCAAAAATAATGAGCGTAAATTCTTAAATATTTATAAATACTTGCTCTGAAATTAAAAAAAAATTATTAATATTAATAACCGTAGCAAGCCACCTAATATTCAAGTCTAACAACTGTTGTAAGACTTAACCTATCTACATACTTTTTTTTGTTTGAAATTAATTATTTTTCATTTTGTTAATAATTAATAGTTTTCTTAATTAAAAATTGAAAATTATTAAAAATAGGTTTTTAAATATACTAAGACCTGTGGATTGGGACACTACACATATATTCTAAAAATGTCCTCATAATTTTCAAATTAAAATATGTATAAAATGAAAAATTTATTCAAAAAAAAATTTGTTTTTATTTTTTTTTATTTAATTTTATTCTTTTTGTTTAAATATTTGCTTTTTTCACTTTCAATTAAAATGTTTATTTCTTTTTAAGGTCTTTAACATTTAAATATTTTTAAACTGGCATAAAACGGCTTCAATCGCTATTAATTCTTGATTGACAAAATATATTAAAACAACTATTTTGTGATGTTTTATTTTTCTTTTTCTTAATTGAGCAATCTTAAAAAAATCATAAGGTTTTTACTTTATGTAAATACTTGTAAGACCAAAAATAAAAGAAATTATTAAAATTAGATTAGTTTTATATTTAATATTATTATTATTATTGTCTAAAAAAGCTATGTCCAGGTAAAAAAAGTATTTTAACGATTCGTTAAGACTAAACTATTTACAATTTATACAATAGAAAGATTGATTAGGTCTCAAACCCTTTGGCCAACAATTATCACAGACCCAATTGTCACAACTTTGGCATGATAGCCATGAGTCTTGATATCTATTTGATCTAAAAGAAGATTTACATACAAAACATTTCTTTGAATCCAAACTAATGACTTCATATGAATATTCGACTATTTTCGGACTTGTATCATTTTTTTTAGAATGTCTTTTAGATGATGATGTCTGTGCAGACTTTTGTCTTGAAGTCCTCATCGGAGTGGTTTAGGTTTGAGTTGGGGTTCGAGCCTTTCTTTTAGATGATGATGTCCGTGTAGACTCATGCTTGAGGTCGTTTTCGGAGTGCTTTCGGTTTGAGCTATCCCTCCGTTTTTTGGCGAAGAAACCAAACAATATTCCCTGATCTCCCTTGAGTATCCACATTTTGTTTCGAATTTAGATAAGCTATTTTCTTTATCAGAATCATATGATGAACAATTTTCAACATCTAGGTTTTTAGTATTCACTAAAGTATTTTCCATAATCTTCTTCTTCCTCACTGTACTTACTCTCATTTAATACTTCACCACATTCATATATAATCTCTAAATCTTCATTAACATCTTCAGCATGTTCATTCTTATCATCACTATTATATGAATCAAATATATCATTAAAATCGTCATCTTCAGTTCTGAAATCAACAGATTTGTTCACAGGTACAATTCCATCAACAAAGATTTATCTGAGATTGGAATGAAACTCATCTGGATTTTGTTCACCGATGCCACAATATCTAAATGATTGAGAAATGTAATCTGCATTTAATTCAAGCCATCCATACGTTATCCACTGAGTCATTTTAACATACCCAGGCCCGGCAATATTTCCATGTACGGTAAAAAATTTCTCATCATTTAGAAACCAATTGGTCCAGTTAAGATTGTATTTGTTTTTTAAAATCTTAAACCAACATACGTCGGCGGGTTGTAAGATGTCTTAAAGGCAAATAGTTTAATCACTCAAAGGAAAATTAAGGTCCTAGCGTAGATGGTGAGGTATTCCCAACGAATGTTCTAATATTCCTTTTGCATTTAACGACTTTAGGAACTGGGAACATCTAGGAACTCAAGGTTTTCATTTATGGGGAACACAGCTATGGAGTTTGTTTTAAAAAACTTAGATAGCGTGGTAGTTTTAAATTGGGCAAACCTTAACAATCTAATTATAAAACATCTTACTAGTTAATGAAGCTGGAATATATACCAATTTACATCCACAATCAATCAGACTCTGTTTGAGCTCAGCTTTTGTATGGCATCTAGCCAGATCAAGAATCAGCAAGCATGAAGTGATTTGATTTTTCAAAAGGTGAGGCTTTAGTATCCTCTCTACATAGTGCTCTTTTAAATTTTGTGAATCAAAGGTTCCTTCAAATTAAAGTCAAGATAAAATTTAAAATTCAAAAACGGTTTATTTTAAGTGACTCACCATTAGTGTCATATATGATAATCATATTATCATTTTGCTCTAAATTTGGAACTTGTTTTTCCCTGGGTACTCCACACAAAATTAGCAGTTTCTTGCCATCCGCCGAACTGCACATTAGACAAGAGATTCTGGCTTTTTCTTTACCACATGTCTTAGCGTAAGACTTTTTTTGCCTCGGTAATCTACTGTGTAATTACCAGGATAACACATGTAAAAGGAAGATTCGTCAAAGTCAAATATCTTAGATGGCAAAAATATGTGCTCGTTAATTATAGTGTTTACTTGGCGTAAGTATTCTTTGACAATGTTTTGGCAATCCTTAGGAAAACCTATCCCTGAACCTGACAGTCGACTAATTACAAGGCTATTTCTCCTCATAAATTTTTTTGTCCAGCCATATGATGCAATAAATTTCTTTTCAGGATTTTCTCCGAGTCGAAATTGTTTAGTTAGTTCAAGCATTTTTTGTTGAATTTCGAAACATCGATCTATTCACTTCAGTGACTACCAACGGCTTCGGATCCCAAAATGCATCACTCTTCACTTTTTGTTCTTGTTTGACCAGTACTTTCATACCTGTTTTAA
The DNA here is from genome assembly GCA_025491095.1 of Brachionus asplanchnoidis. Taxonomy (NCBI): domain Eukaryota; kingdom Metazoa; phylum Rotifera; class Eurotatoria; order Ploima; family Brachionidae; genus Brachionus; species Brachionus asplanchnoidis. The sequence goes on from JAILYF010000017.1 coordinate 3,135,357, forward strand.
GCTGTGGTACTTTAGTTTTCATCACTACATCATAAAATTGCTTCATTTTCTCCTTTGCTTTGGCATCATTCTCCCTCGCTTTTTGCTCCAACTGTTTCGGGTCTACGTTTGTCTCGTTTGCTGGAATTCCTGAAGTATTCGACCTTTTGAACATTATCATCGCTGGCGATATTCCTGTTGTACAATGTGGCGTGTCTCTTTGTACTCTCAGAAACTTCATTAGCTCTTGTTCTTTCGTTATTCTAGCCAATCTTGCGTTCTTTACAACTTTTTTTCAAATTTCGCATACAACGCTCCACCTCCCCGTTCGCTCTGGGCCAGTATGGCGTGATACGCCTATGGGTGAACCCCAAGGCCTTGGCCAATTCCGCGAACTCCCGAGAGTTGAATGGCGGGCCGTTGTCAGATTTGTACGCAATCGGTATACCCAAAAAGCTGAAAAGATAATCCAAAACTCTGATGGCTTGCCTCGCTGTCAAACTTGGTATTCTCGTCACGTCAAAAAACCTCGTAAAGTCACAATGGTTCACATACCAGTAGCTACCATCCTTAAAAGGTCCTTAAAATCACCTGACACTTCGGTCCATGGCTTTGATGGCATTTCGGATGGTCTCAATGATTCGTACGTCCTTCTCGTGTCTCCCACTTGACACTCGTTACAACAAGCCACTTCTCTTTCGACCAATTTGTCTATGCCTGGGAACCAGATTTTCGAACAAATCAATGACTTCGTCTTTACAACGCCTTGGTGACCTGCATGAGCTAACGCCACTATGCGACTCCTTAGCCTCTTCGGGACTATTATCAGTGTGCTTCTGAGAACCAGTCCGTTCTCTGCGCAACTCAATTCGTCGGCCACATTGGCATATTCGACTGGAATATTGATTTTTCTATTGCCCTGAATATAATTCCTTAAACTATCCATCTCCGGATCCGCCAATGTCTCGCTCACCATTTCGTCCAAAGTCACTGCCACTGGTATCGCACTCATCACACTTATTTACAAAAACTACTGCCAAATTTCGCATCTGGATTGCTTCGCAGTCCAGTTTTTCCATTCTAGCTGGTGGTTTTGAATTCGGATTGTTTAAAATTAGTTGAATGGCACGGTTGTCCGTTCTTAACTTGAACGGTTTTCCAAAAAAGAAAGATCCAGGACTTTTCACATCCATACACATTCGCCAATGCCTCTTTTTCGACTTGGCTGTACCTTCTCTAAATTTCGGTCAACAGCCTAGATGCAAATGCAATAATTCTTACGTCATTTCCATTCGCCGGATTCACTTGAGCTAGGACTGCTCCTAATCCTACCGGACTCGCGTTTACCGTCAAAACCGTGCCCCAAGTTTTGTCGAAAAAACTTAGCGCGTTTGTCGACATCTCCGACTTGATCCTATTGAACGCCTCCTCTTCTTTATGTGTCCATCTGAACATTGAGTCCTTTTTTGTAAGCTTCCAAAGTGGGTCTGTGATTGTTGCAAAATCTCTAATGAATCTTCCACTGTATTGTGCCATGCATAAAAAACTGTGCACTCGTTCACATTCGCCGGTGCTTTTGCCATTTTCAACGCTCGACACCTGTCTTCCGTTGGCGAAATTCCATTTTTGCTAATTTTTAACCCAAAGAAAATTACCTCTTACTTTCCAAACTCACACTTGTCTGGATTAAGAGTCAAGTTTCTTTCATCCAAACGGCTCAACACTTTCACTAACTTTCCCAGTGATCCTCTTCATCCACGCCATGCACTAAAATGTCGTACATCATGTTTAGGACCCCATATAGACCCTCCAATATTTCTCTAACAATTTCACAAAAAATTTCAGCTGCTGAAGAAACCCCCATGTATAGACGTTTATACCTTAATAGACAAATGTGTGTTACTATTGTAGTCACGTTTCTTGATTTTTCTGCAAGCTCAAATTAGTGGTATGCTTTTGTAATGTTTATTTAATTTTATCGATGCTTCATTGGTCAAAAAAAAAAGAAAAAGTCATAGATCTAATCGAATAGCATTATCACGGTTTTAAGTCCGCATCAAAATCTGAAATTCTTAATTTGATGTGTAACCAATACTTGATTTTAAGACAACAAAATAAAAAATTATTTTGTATTCTGTGCAACACCAACAAAAATATTGGAAAGATGATATTTTGTATCAATTAAAAAAGAATTAAAGTTAAAAAATCGATTTTATAGAGATTAAGAGTGACAAGATGACAAAAATTTTTTTTTTTTTCTTTTCTAATTCTTGCTGTTTTTTTTTAATTTCTTAATTATAAATTATGTAAGTCGGTATTGCAAAACGGTGTGATAAATCAACCATCTTTATTTAATTATTTATTTAATAAATGTTACGTGTGAAAACAACCGTTTCAACTATTTAAATTAACCTTATCAATATTCACAACTTATCTAGATTTTATCTTTACGCTTTTATGAATCATAAATCATATGTCATAAATCTTTATGACCGATTTAATTAACAACTTATCTTTATTTAGATTCTTTAGGATTAATGACCTTTTTAAGTTAATCCTCTAAAGTTAATCGAAGGTACTCAGGCCAAATCCCCTAGACTTACATTTATGGTAGCAGCGATAAAGAGCGATATAAACAGATAGATAATAGACAAAAGCAGATTGTTCCGCGCGATAATTTTAAAGTAGTGCTAATTATTAATTGTAAAATGAGTAAAATAGTCTCAATAATCGAGGATATCGATTCAAAATAGTGCAAAAAATAAAAGCTCTTAATATTTGTAAGGCTAAATCCTTAGCTTACTTCCTGAATAAGGTAGTGACTGCTTACAGGGCTACTTTAGCAGAATTAAAGGATATTGCTGAAAGCAATGAAGCAACTGATACAAGGAAATCAAAGTGCAATGAATGAATTAGTAATTTTGAAAACATAGATATCAAAATAAAACAAATAAAACTGGAAGCTGATGACGTAGAGGAACAGAAAGATGATGTACAGACTTCGTTTAACTAATGAAGAATTATTATTAAGAAATGAAAATCTAAAAGAGGATAATCTTGAGAAGGATAAAATAAAAAAAGAACTTAAGACGCAGTTAAATCAAAATAAGAGTCAATTTTTTGAGTTACAAGCTTCTGATAAAAAAAATATGGGCAATTCAATGAGGATCTTCTTAACAACTCAACTATCAGCAACAGCAGACTAGATGTAAAATACTTAATAATGAATAAAGATTATTACAAGTTAGATTATTCAACTATAAAAAATCGCTCGATTTATACGCAAAATGTTGTCTCAATAATTTAAAAGGAGCTCAAAGATACCTTTAGAAACGTCGATAGAGAACATAAGATAAGAAGAGAACTCTCTAATTTAAAGCATAAGGAATTAAATGTTGAACATTTTGTAAACAGATTTTTGACTCTGACCAATAAGTTAGGCTTTATGGCTGAGAAAGAAAAAATTTTTACTTTAGAGAAGGTTTAAAAGAAAATACAATAAGAGAAATTATTTGTAGAAAAATCGTTAAACTGTCGGAGTCTGTTACCCTGAACAATCACTTATTCATCAGCTTGTCAACTGATGCACAAAGATAAGAAAGAATAATAATTGTCACGTATCTCAGAAGTTAGACGCTTCGAAATGCTGACATATACATTAAGCACTTAGCTTACATCTTGACTTAATTATAAGCTCAAGTTCTTGACATGATCATATAGGTATAAATAAGAATTCCATTCTTAGAACTTCAGAACGTTCAATAACTTAAATAAAGCTTTTAAAAGATTAAACATTGTTTATTATAAACCGGTTACAATTGGTAGCAGCGATAAAAAGATGATATTTTTAATGGTACCCATTTCAAAAGATTACCTTGAAAAACTTAGTGTACAAGAGCTCGTCCACTTAATAAAGACACAAAATGGATCTTTTGAGAATGTATTCCAGAAATATATATATCTGTGACATTAATATATATCAGCAACTATAGATGGTATCACACTAACTATGGCACTTGATAGCGGATGTACAACTTCAATATTAAGCAGAAATTTTGTGGAAAGAAATAAAATAACCGTAAAGGAGTCAGATATTAGAATTAAAACGGCTGATAATAATATTGTTAAAGTAAATGGTAAAACAGAAGCATTAAAATTAAATATCGAAGGTCATATGTGCGAAATCGAATTCCTAGTAATTGATCATGAAGACAGTGATGGGCTGCTAGGTCTTGATTGGTTTATGCGTACCGGAGCTAGTCTTAACCCAAGTGAAAGAAGCTTAAAGTTTCCTAGTGAAGTAGTGTATCTTGAAGTTTCAGAAAAAGAATACTGCAACAAAGTGATAACTGAAAACTTGACAGATGAAAATTACCCTGACGATCGTTTTTCAGAAGATTTAAACAATTTTAACGAAGATTGGCCTTTAGAATCAGTAACTGGAAAATAGAATTAAAACCGATTGATAATCTAGATGCCAGTGAATATCAATACTTCAAAGAATCTTTAGACTATATAAAAGATAGATTCGCAATGAGTATAAAAGATATAACAAAGAGTAAAGTCGATAAACACGTAATTAGAACAACAGACGAAGTCCCAATATTTCTAAGCCCTTATAGAAAATCCTTAAAGGAAAGAGAGATATTACAAGAAGAGATAAAGACAATGCTTGAAAATGATATTATTGAAATTTCAACATCACTATGGTCATCACCTGTGGTGTTAATACCTAAAAAAGATGGAAGTAAACTCTTTTGTGTAGACTATAGAAAGCTAAATCAAAAAACAATCACAGAATCTTGGCCATTACCAAGAATCGATGATATTCTATCGAGGCTGAATGGTTAAACTTATTTTTCAACTTTCGACTTAATATCGGGCTACTGGAAAGTAGAAATGTACCCTGACTCTAAAGAAAAAACAGCATTTTCTACACCTGATGGACATTATCAATTTAAAAGACTTCCTTTTGGTTTGAAAAACGCTCCCGCCCAATTTAGTAGAATGATGTTTCGCATATTTGGAAATATGTCATTCTGTGAGGTTTATTTAGACGATATCATTATCCATTCAAAAAATATTGTAGAACACAAGGAGCATATTGAATTGGTTGGAAAAGCATTACGGGATAATGAATTAAAAATTAAGCCAAGCAAATGTCACTGGTTTGCAAGAAAAATCAAAGTCTTTGGATCTGTAGTTACATCATCTTCAATTGAGATGGATCCGTCTAAAACTCAAACAATTATAGAAAGAAAACGCCCTCAAAATCTTAAACAAGTTCAAGAGTTTTTAGGAGCAACAATTTACTATAGAGTTTTTATAAAGGACTACGCTAAAATTTCACAACCTTTATATGTATTGCTTAAAAAAGATGTTAAATTGGGAAGTTGAACAGGAAAAAGCCTTTAACACGCTTAAAGAAACTCTTACATCTGAACCAATACTAAGACAACCTGATTTCAAGAGGAAATTTATTTTGCACACAGATGCATCAGGATTTGCTATGGGAGCTATCCTGTCTCAAATGGATGACAGTGGTAAAGAGAATGTGTGTTCATATTCTTCAAAACTCCTTAAAGGTTCTGAGAAAAATTATAGCGTTCCAGAACGCGAATGTTTGGTTCTCGTGTGGGGAATCAAGAATAATCATACATTTCTGTATGGACAAAAATTTGACGTCGTTACTGATCATATTGCCTTAAAATGGTTGATGTCTATTAAAGAACCAAGGGGAAGACTAGCTAGATGGTCTATTTTCTTACAAACATACGACTTTAATATTATATATAGAAAAGGAGCTAAACATGGGATTTCTGATGCTATTAGTAGACCAGTACTAGCATGCAAAACCTTATAAGAGAAGAATACAATTTTGTGTGATGAAGACTCAAGAAAAATTCTTGACGTTTTCATAGATGAACCGCTTTTAAATTTTCTAAAGAATGGCAAACACTCCCCGGGATTGTCAACAAAGCAAGTAAAACGAGTAGAGAGTCAGGCTTCACGATATATGTATGATCTAAAGGAAGATTTAATATTTTACTTTGAAAAAAAAGGGTGAGCACTGATTATTCCGAAACCAGATTTAAGAACAAAAATTATTGAGAAATCTCATGTTTTAGGACACTTTCAAAAAGAAACAACAGTTAAAAGGATAAGGGAAGAATATTTTTGGAAAAACATTGGCAGAGACGTCGAACAATATATTTTGGCATGTGATATTTGCAAACGAAATAATCTGATAGCTTTAAAAGAGCATCCGCCAAAAACACTAAATATTAAAGGTATTTTCGATAGAATAGCTATTGATCTTGTGTTCGGCCTACCGTTAACTGAAGAAGGATTTCTCGGAGTCTTGGTAATAAGCGAATACCTTACCAATTATCCATACGTAGAACCTATTAAAAGTAAAACAGCTATTGAAATCGCTGATCACCTATGGAAATTTATATGCTTGTTTGGTCCTCCTAAGGTAATTTTTTCAGATCAGGGGACAGAGTTTAACAACGCTATCGTAGACAATCTTATTAAAAGAATCGGCGCTGAGCAAGTTGTTACATCAGCATACCATCCTAGGACAAACGGTCAGGTTGAGAGATTTAATGGAGAATTCGTTAAATGTTTAAGGCGACATTGTGAACAGAATACTGAAGACTCGCCAAAATGGATACCGTATGTGTTGCTAGCATATAGAACTAGAGTCCATACATCAACATTATTCTCTCCATTCGAGTAAATGTTCGGAAGAAAAATGAACGGATTTAGGAACTGGTCTTCTGTTGATTCAGAGTTAAACACAACGCACTTGATGAACGAGTCTTGGAGATAAAATTTTTGATGGAAAAATCTTATCCAGAAGCACTTCGTAACATCGAAAAAAGCAAGAATAAGCAAGTTCAAGCACAAAACAAAATAAGACCAATTACTGAGGAAAAAATTCCAATAGGAACTAAGGTATGGATTAGTATACCAGGCATACAAAATAAGCCTCACCCTAAATACCGTGGTCCATTTACTGTAATAGGTCTGACGAAAAATGACAATTATATCGTGGAAAATGCATTAAAAAATGTATTAACAGATACCTTTCCACGGCAGTGATTAAAAATAGACAACGTCAAAATCAACGGGGAAACTAAAAATGTAGTATTTGAAGTCGAAAAAATTTTAGACCATAAAATGGATAAAAATAAAAAATATTTATTCCTTGTAAAATGGAAAAATTTCGACGCCAAACATAATTCATGGGAACCAATTGGAAGTTTTCTGGATCCCAAACTGATCACAAAAATTATACTAACACTGAGAAAAGTAAAAGAGGAAGATCAAGAAAAATAGTTTATAACACTCCGACTTTTATAAATATTTTAACATTAATAGCCAGCATGCTTATATTTCCTATCGTATCATTAAGACTGGATAATAATTTTTATGTGTGTGATACACCAAACTACGATAATGTCGCAAACATTCCGGTTTTAAACCTTGAAGAGGATTGCGCCATAAAACACTCAAAATCAAAGACCTTACTTACAAAAAATTCTAATTTTAAGTATATGGAAATATTGATAAAGCAAAATTTAGCAATTGATGGTCATGGTTATGAATGCAGTAAAAAATTTATCAAAGTAAGCACCTATACTAACTTTTTCGGAGCTAGAAGCAGTAAAAGAAGAGAAGACATACAAAAACTAAGTAAATTGGAATGTGAAATAATGACACGATCAAAAACATGCAATGGTTTTTTAATGTTTTGTAAAGATGGAAATTGTGAGTTTGACGAAAACCCAATTGAAAACTTCAAAAGGCTTAGTACAGTTCTAACTCCTGGATATTACTGTAGACTTCAAAAGACTAAAATAAGATATAAAAATAAAATATTCAATGAAATCTGTAATGTAGACAACTTAGAATGCAACCTTGGAGATACAATACTTATATGGAATAAGGAAATAGTTAACTCTTGTCCGTATAGATTATTCTCGTCGTTAAAACTTAATTTAACGTACGATAATATATTAAGCAACCCAAATGGAAATCAAATGTTTAAAGTAACTAAAATATTAAATAAATGTAATTTGAGTATGTATGAAACAAGAGAAGGGCTTTTCTTAACATATAATAAGAGTAATCTTGCATTGATAAAACAAAGTTTAAATGCGGTCTACGATTTGCTTTTAGCGGATTCAGACAGCATTAAGTTCAATGTATTATAATATACAGTTCAGATTTTGATACAAATTTCTTGTATAATATAAACGAGGTGATAACAAAAATTTATCGTTAAATAGAAAAATAATTCTCAGGACTCCTGAGAATCATAATAATTACAGTCGCAGCATTCATGAGTTTAATTTTTATCTATTTTATGATAAAATGCAACTCTCGATTATACAAATGCATAATTAATCATCGCTTGGATGATAACTTAAATAAGCGAAGTAGCAAGGAGATAAATCCAGCTGATGTGCTGATTCAATAAATATTGAAGCATTTATATTTTTGTATATAAAATGTGTAAAATAAAAAAAAAAAAAAAAAAAGAAAAAAATTATATTTCATAGTACAAAATGGAACATATTGAATCAATTAAGAAAATTATAAATCTGCCAGAGTTCGCATCAAAAGAAGAAAACAAATGGATACTTGTTGAGTGGAAAAAACTAACGTTTAATCAAAAAGTAATCCTTATAAGACAAAAATATCCTAACCTTTCAATAGATAATATCAAATCACAAATTAATCTGACAAATATAATGGTTAACGATGCGGAAGTTTTTACTAAAAAAACAATGGATACAAAGAATTATTAGAGAACAAGAAGCCCAAGAGGATAGTATTCATGTCCAAATGTTTGAAATTAATCAAAGATTTTCATTATAGAGATAAATTTTATAATATTTTTTTTTTAATATTTTATACATTCAATTATTTAATTTTCAATAATAATTTTTTATTTTAATCTAAAGTTCTAAAAATTGAGTTCATCGAGGACGATGCAATCTTAAAGGGGGGGATATGTTACCCTGAACAATCACTTATTCATCAGCTTGTCAACTGATGCACAAAGATAAGAAAGAATAATAATTGTCACGTATCTCAGAAGTTAGACGCTTCGAAATGCTGACATATACATTAAGCACTTAGCTTACATCTTGACTTAATTATAAGCTCGTGTTCTTGACACGAGCATATAGGTATAAATAAGAATTCCATTCTTAGAACTTCAGAACGTTCAATAACTTAAATAAAGCTTTTAAAATTTTAAACATTTTTTTTTTATAAACCGATTACAAGTCTATCCCACTTGCGATATGATTATAATCACTATTATAATCATTATAATCACTGGCTAGCTGTATATCTAAAGTTAATTTTGTTTAGTTTATTTTTCATATAAAAGAGATACTTTCAAAGATTTACAAAAACAAAAAACTTTATTTAATAAATATTTAAATCAAAGAAACAATATATCATATGATATTACATGTCTTAGATGTAAAAAGAAAAGACATTATGCTAATAAGTGCAGGGCAATATTAAAAAAAATAAATTCTTTAGAAATTTTTTCTGATTAGGAAGAAAAGATTTATATGGTTTCTTCTCTTTCGAAAAATATTAATTGCATACCATCAACTACAGATTATGTAGGAGGTAAATAAATGAAAATAGGAATAGATTGCGGGGCTACCCATTCTTTTATGAACCATATGACAGCATTTCAATATAAAATTGATATTTTAGCATGTGAAAACAAAATAAAGACTGCAACAGGGATAATTACTCATGCTTCTGGCAAAACAAATTGTAATTAAGCTTGGAAACAGTTGATGTTTAATCGAATTTATTGTTTTCGATCATGAAGACCATCGCAGCTATGATGTTTTGTTAGGTCTATATTGGATTCAAAAAACAAATTCAGGAATTTTTCCATCCAAACGTCTAATAAAATTGACTCAGATTTTAAATTAGAAAAAAGCGAAAATAATAAAGAAGAAAATATTTTTGATATTTTTTTATCTGATGTCAATCCAGAAACCTCAGATGATTATTTTTGGAAAAACAAATCTAATAAGGTCAACCCGCTAAGTATTTTATCATTCAATCAGCAAAAAGCTTTCGAAAAAAAAATTCTAACCGAAGCAAAATGTTTTTTTGTCAATTCTAAAGAAGAATTAGATAGCTTTGAGGTGTATAAACACGCAATTAGGTAGATTGATGAAAATAAAGCTCCTATTTATAAACGACCATATAGAATGTCAGAAAACGAACGCCAATTTTAAAGAACCGAAATCAGTAAAATGATAAAAGCTGGAACATTCGAACATCTAAATTGTCTTGGTTCCCTCCTGTAATTGTTGTTCCAAAAAAAGACGGTAATAAACGAATTTGTATAGATTATAGGAAGTTAAACGAAAACACTTTAATAGAAAGATGGCCACTTCCAAATATTACAAATGTAATTGATAGAATGAGGGACTCGAATTGGTTTACTGCACTTTATTTAAAGTCAGGCTACTGGCAAGTAATAATGGATGAAAGTTCAATTTATAAAACTGTTTTTTTCACTCCAAATGGTCATTTTGAATTTTTAAGACTCATATCAGGCTCGAAAAATGTCCCAACAGATTTATGTCTCACAATCAAGTTAATATGGACCCTGAAAAAATCAGAGCAATTAATGAAAGAGCTCGACCAAAAAATTTAAAGGAACTACAAAGTTTTCTTGGACTACCTAATTTTTATCGACGCTTTATTAAGGATTATTCAAAAATTGCTCATCAACTTTTTGCTTTGTGTGCGAAAGATTCAGTATTTGAATGGAGTAGTGAATGTGAAGAAGCTTTGAAAATGCTTAAGAAAAAATGTTGGTCATATCCAATATTAAGGATACCAAATCCTAATTCTAAATAAAGACTCTATGTCGATGCTTCTGGGTACGCACTTGGAGCAATATTAACTCAAAAAGATGACAACGGAGAGGAATTCATGGTTGCTTGTGCTTCACGAACACTCTCAAAAACAGAAATAAAATACGGTATTTCAGAAAAAGAATGTTAAGCAGTTATCTATGGTATAACATAATTCAGAAAGTACCTTTATGGAATAAAATTTACAGTTATAACAGACCCCTCAGCGCTTGTTTGGCTTAAGAACATTAAAAAATGACAGGACAATTAACCCGATGGTCAATATTTCTTCGGGAGTACGACTTTGACGTTGTTTATAGAAAAGGCTCTGAACATGGAAATGTGGATGCAATCAGTAGACCTGTAATTGACTTTGTGATTTGTATGACAACAACACAAGTTTTAAATGATAAAATTAAATTAGACGTGTGTGAAAATCGCAACTTAATCCACTTCAACCAATTTGGAAAGCTTGTACCAGGTATTTCAAAAAAATTAGCAACAAATATTCAAAATTTGGCGAAAAATTATCGTTTTGAAAACATTAAACTTTTTATTCATAAAACTGGAAAATATTTAGAAGTACCTAAGCCAGAATTGCGGGCAGAAATTATTGAAAAGGTACACAATTTTGGACACTTCCGAACTGAATCCACATATCAGAGACACACTAAAATACACATTTTATTTAAAAAACATTTTTGATGATACAAAAAAATTTGTAAAAAAGTGCACTGTTTGCAATCGAAATAGCAAAGAAATTGAAAAATACCATCCTGCACAAACAAGTAACATTAGCAAAATTTTTAAACGTGTTATGATAGACCTTATTCTTGGGCTCCCTGAAACTGATGGTTTAGGTATATTAGTGATTATTGAATTTGTAACAAGATAATCTTTTGCTAAACCAATACGATCTAAATCGGCCAATGAAGTAGCTTTTATATTAAACTGAGTATATTGGTATGTTTGAAGAACTTTTTCCGACTAAGGAAGGGAATTTTGTAACAATTTATTAGAAAAATTAAAAACAAATTTGAGTTTTTAGCATATCACAACCTTAGCTTATAATCCAGGAACTAATGGGATAACAGAGAGATTTAATCAGACTTTAGCAAATTGTTTAAGAAAACATGCTGAAGCGAATATTAATAACTCGCATAAGTTCCTCCCGTATGTTTTAATCGCATACCAATCGAGAAGTCATTCGGCTACGGGTTACACACCTTTTAAACTAATGTTCGGAAGGAGCATGATTCCATTTAATGATTATTCAACTGAAAAAGAAGACTCAAATTCTATATTGGACAGGAGTAAAGAAATTAAACAACTATTTGAAAGTACACGTCCGTTAGCACTTAAAAATTAAAAAAAATTTCAAGAACGTCAGATAAAAACACAGACAAATCGACTAATACTGTTGAGGAACGAATTGAGATTGGAAAAACTGTTTTCTTAAAATGTTAAGGACTTCTTAATAAATTAGAACCAAGGTTTAAGGGACCATATAGAGTGTCAGATCACACCAAACGTGGTAATTATATAATTAAGAATGCTCTTGACGACTCTTGTCCGAGTCATAAAATTAAATTGGTGCAAGACGATTCGTCTCTTCCTGTAGAGAGTGAAGAAATTAAAAGAATTCAGAAGCATAAAATAATCGATAAAAATAATCTTTATCTTGTAAAATGGAAAAATATTCCATTATCGATATCATCTTGGATTCCTGAAAAGTATTTTAACAACATTAAACTAGTAAACGATCTTAAATCAGGATTACAATTCGCTAAATCTCAAACTCCAAAGCGAAATTGTACATTAAACAAAGCATATTTTGTATGCTTTTTACTTTTGTTTAGCATAATCTCTTCAATATTCACTGAAAATCTAAATAAAATAAAAGGGATAAATGTAAATGGTAGTTTTATGTTATGTTCGCATCCTTATCATAGAAAGATTGTTGATCTAAATTCACTATGTAAAACTAAACCCAAAAATACTAATCACATATTGAACAAGAATTTTGAATTGAAATCTAACCAAAATGTTGTCAGTTCGAAAATAAAACTAAATGTTTTAGGAAAATTGGAACACCAAGTTTATGGAAATGGATATCTTTGCTTGATGAAAAAACATATTTCAGTTACATCAATGTCGTTTTGGGGTGAAAATTTGAATCGCTCAGAACAGAACCTGTAAAACTAACTAACGATGAATGCAGAAATAATAGTAATTACTAGAAAATGCAGAGAATTGCATATGAAATGTGATGCAGAATATTGTACCTATTCTGCTAATCCAAAAGCAACATTTTCATGGTTAAATGAAAGAAAAAGCGAAACATTTTCTTGTTCTTTCTCACCAATATTAATAACAGCTAAAAATCAATTTGATCATTTATTCGGTTTAAAATGTCAAGCTAAAGATCTTTTTTGTTATCTTCATGATTCCATTATAATATGGGATAAAACTGTTAATCACGAATGCCCACTATACAAAATCACTTTGGAAGATTTCAAATTTGATAAAGATAGCGATATTTTAATCACATTTAGCAGTTCAAGCTTCCAGAATTCAATTAATTTGTAATATCTCAGTCTTAACAACAGTAAAAGGAATATATCTAAGTAGAAAAATTACCCAAGATATAAATAACAAAGTACCTCAGAGTTCAATTGTTGATGAAATGAGAGAATTATTAGTTGCTGACAATGACAATAGAGTTTTCGAAGATATAAATCAAAAAAATTAATGAATGTTTAAATTTAAAATCGACGCTAAATCTTTTTTCAAAGAATCAAGACAAATATCTTACCCATTTTCTTAAAGATGGAAGTTCAATTACCTCCTACACTTCTATGGGTACAATTTATAAGGCTGACTGTTTGTCTGCAAGCGAAATCGAAATTTTGACGGAAACACGCAATGAGAATACTTCGCAGTGCTTTACCGATCAACCTTTTATTTTTAATATAAAGAATTCTTCAAAAACAGGATTTTTAACTTATAACAATATTATTAGGCAAGTGTCTAGTCTTATACATTGTAATGGAGTCATACAGTATATACAATTGGTAAACCAAAACTACACTTTTGTTAGAAAAAATTTCAATCTAGTGTTGTACCTAATTCAAAAATTCAATTTTTTTATTTTAATTACTTGGGAAATTAGATAAAAGAATTAAACGTACATCAAAATCCACTGTTGCTTGATGGAATAGATCTTCTATCAACATTTCAAGAAGTAGTAAAACATAAAATGTCTGCTCGTACTTGGTATTCACATTCGTCAGACACTTCTAAAATCAAAGCGAACCTCATCGAAACAAGAATGAAAATAAAAAATGGTTTAAATGTGATTTTTACAGAAACATTCGGAATAATTGCATTTGTCTGTTCTTGTATAGTCATATTACTAGAATGCAATTTCTGTGTCAAATGTTTCATTTACAGAAAATTAAATACAAAAAAAAAATAATTTATCTAATATTCTAGAATATCAGCAGAAATCAGAATTTAGAGAAAATCAAAATAAAAGTACCAATGAACAAATAGAAATGATTAAAATTCCAAAGGAAAAAATGGTTATTGAGCCCAACATTCAAAATCAAGATATTAGCGAAAAAAGTTTGGACTCAATCACAAATCAGCTAATTTTTTCAACAAATAAAATTTAAAAATAATCTACCCTTGTTTAGTCCATTCGAGGATGAATGATTATTTTCAAGGGGGGTAAGATTACGGTGTGAAAATAACCTTTTCAACTAATTAAATTAACCATATCAATATTCACAACTTATCTAGATTTTATCTTTACGCTTTTATGAATCATAAATCATATGTCATAAATCTTTATCACCGATTTAATTCACAACTTATCTTAATTAGATCCTTTATTATTAATGACCTTTTTAAGTTACAACTACTGAATATAAATAGAAGTTGAAATTATTTAAAAAGAGAGAGCTTTTTAACTTTGTATTTTTCCTATTTACTTTAAATTAATAATAAACGTTTATTCAACTCAATTTTGTTCTTTTTCTAATCTCTATCTCCTCTAAAGTTAATCGAAGGTATTCAGGCCAAATTTCCTAGACTAACATATCTCCTAACATCAACGACACTCCCGGTAAACCAACCAATTTGTTAAAATGTTTTTATACTAATGCTACATCATTTGTTAATAAATGGAGCGACTTCAATTCTCTAATTGCTTTCCACAACCACCTTCACGTAATCCTGATTACCGAGACATGGTTCAATGACGTCAGCAACTGCAAACAAGACAACTAACAGCTCTTCTGCAAGAATAGGGAGGTGGTCCGTTGTATAGGTGTTGCGATCTATGTGCGAGACGATGTAGAAAGCTTCGAGGGCAGTGATGCGGTCCTGAGTAACACTAGGTGCGAGTAGGTATGATCGGCAAGATCAACGATGAAACGATCCTCATTGGGTGTGTCTAAAGCCCTCCGTATGCTGACAGTGAGATTAACTTCGAACTCAACAAGTCCATCGGCCGTGCATGTCATCTGTGCGACTCAGCGTCTTCCAAAAGTCTTCTAGTGGCGGGGGACTTCAACTTCCTTGATATCAGCTGGACCAACGATGGCGGCTTCTGTGTTAATAAAGGTCGTCCCTCCAGTCTGAAATTTGTTAATACCTTACGTAAGAACTTCCTGTCCCAGCACATCCCCAACCCAACGCTAAGAAGCAACAACACTAAAACTTGACCTCGACTCTCTATCCGAGTGGTCGAATACTTGACGAATGCTCTTCAATGTGAGCAAATGTAATGCGATCGATTTCAGCAAGTGAGGCAAGATCAACCACGCACTGCTTGAACTACATATGGGTGAAGATGATTCCAGGAGCGCGCTCGCCCTCGTCGACACCGAAAAGGATCTGGGAATCACATTCGCACGTAACATGAAATTTTCTAACCACATTAAAAATCAAGTCAACAGAAACACAGGAATACTCGGCCAGTTGAAGAGATCTTTCAGGTTCTGGATATAAGATACGTTCAGGACCCTCTACTATGCCTATGTTAGACCCCACCTGGAATACGCCGCTGTTGTCTGGTCCCCCCCTATCAAGAAAGACGCCAAGATGCTGGAGCAGGTGCAGAGGAGGGCCACCAAACTGGTGCCCCGTATCAAGAACTGGCGCTACGAAGATCACCTTGCCGTCATAGGTCTAATTTCCCTCCACGAGCGCCGGGTACGAGGAGACCTAATCCAGATGTTCATGCTCGCCAAAGGCATCAACGATGTGGAATGGGTGAACCCTCCGGTTCCAGCAAACTAACTCTTCCTCACCGGACCGGCTAGAGGCATCAGAGTTCATGCGAGAAGACTGTCCGGCCAGGCCTCCATCAAGTGTCTACAAAGAGCAAATACATTCACGAACAGAGTGGTTAATGAATGGAACGCCCTGCCTGCCTCCGTCGTCAACGCCACCTCGGTAAACCAGTTCAAGAACCGATACGACGACTTCCGTTCTTGTACCCAAAGAACCGCTCCATAGACACCACAAACAATTTTATTATTTATTCGTTCTTTTTTTTTTTTTTTTTTGATATCGAACACTAATATCACAACCCTTTGATATTTACTTTTTAACACTATATATCAGTTGTATACTAAATATAATTCTTTCTTTTCTTATTAGAATGAATTTCCAGTTTTTTTAATTCCTGTAAAAATCAATTAACTTTTTTAACCCTAAAATTATTATTGTATATTTCTATCAGCGTTTTATCCCCTTTTGTGCAACGAGCTACCATAGGCGACCTTTCATTTAGGCCGCCTTCGCAAGCTAGTCTAGTTGTAGCTTTTTTATAATAATAATAATAATACTGAGTAAGTTTAATAAACGATAGTATATCAGACACACTCAAGGACCCATCACCCATAAAGAAAGTGAACAGCGTTATCGGTAGTGCTGGTGAGAATACGCTGAATGAGAATCGCTGTAACAACTTTACAGCCTACTCAAGAGAATCAGACCCTAAAAAATTCTAAAATTTTGAAAATCCGACCATATTTCAATTAACCAATTCTTAAATAATAAATTTACTTGAGAAATTATTTTTATTTTCCGATGTTTTTTGTCGAATATTTTCTGAATTCCGGCAAAAATTTTAACAAAATCAATAAAAGACTTAACTTAAATTAATTTTGAATTCCCTAAAAATAAATAATGATACTGATGTAAATCAGGTTCATTCAAAACAGGAAACGAATATAGAAATTTAGAATATTAAATTTATATCTTTCTAATTCTGAACATTTCCAGCCAAAAGACTAAAACATTTATAATTAATTCGGCGAACTCATAAAATAATCTGTAATTTTTATTTTTTTTATTATAAACTAGATAACCCCCCTTATGGTAAATTTTTTTCTTTTAAAAATTTATTTCATTAAATGTGTTAGATTGAAAGATAATATTTCAAAATTATTAATGTGACTAAGAAAACTATGAAAATAATGAAAAATTGAAAAATTAAATATGAGGATATGAAATTCGATTACCTTTATAAATTTTTAAGAACATACCAGTTTTTTTAGTTCTTTAGATCAAAAAACGAATTTAGAATCAATTGATAATTGATACAGTATGATAGAAATTACTTTAAATGAGAAATCGAGAAGCAAGTCAATTTTCTGTAAAATTCCAAGATGAAAACGAACGATTTTTTGCATTTTTATTATTTTAATTTAATTTTTCCCTTTTTTTCTTAATTTTCTTTTTTTAAGAAAGAAATGTTTAATGTTTGTTTTGTTCAATGATTATTTGAATTTTGAAACCTTGTCCGAGTTTTAATTTATTTTAATCCGATTAAAATTCATAATATTAAAAATTAAATGGGGCCTTGGCGAAACACTTGCACAGAGTTTCAGGCTTGTTGTAAGTAAGAGAAATATTACAGTACTGATTTTACAAGTTGATTTTACGTAACTTTTCATAAATTTACGTAAAATCCACGTGTCAAATAGTAAGTATTGTCTTTAGAATGAAAATTAATTTTTAAACTATTTATTCAACAAAGTTAAGAAAGTTTATAAATTAATTGTGTTTTTTTTAAAAAAAAATAAATTTTGGTTACAAATTGGTAGATTCACCAGACTCTAAAATTTATTTATTCTAAAACGATTGTTTCAATAAGAAATTTAAAATTCAATAAAAAAAATTTAAAATAAAGTTAATTAAAAATGATTCATTAGCTTAAAATTTGGCTTTTACCTTAAATAACAGCTCAAATCGAAATCTTATCATGAGTCTGAAAATTAAAATGATAATATTAATTTATTAAAATTATTTTAGTACTTTTTAAACATTAATTTAGGGGTCTTATTTTTCGTGATAAAATAATTAAATTGTTGACTATAAAAAAACAATTCTATAAGAATATTATTTTTATTTTATTATTTTCTGCTATTGTTCTTTATTTTACTAGTATAATAAAAAATACAAATGATATAAAAATTAAAAGAAAAAAAAAAAACAAAGAAAAAAAGGTCAACTATTTTCTTTTTAGTCTTTTATGAGTATTAGACCCGGTTGATTGATCTTTTGGTTTATTTTCTGAGCCAGCTGGTCTTCCTCTTTTTTTTGCAACTACAATAGGATCAATATTTTCTTCATTATCTGATACTGTTACAACAAAATCATTGAGCCAGTTTCATCATTATGTTGTGTTCTTGCTTCCAAAACATTTGTTGTAATTTCTTCCATTGATTCATCATCATTTTCATCATCATCATCGTCTAAATATATTTCAAAGGAATCGTCCATTTCATCGTCATTTTTGTTTTCATCTTGGAGTTCAGATGGTTGCACTACAATTGCTTGCTTATTTTCCCAGGTCTCCCTTTCTTCCTATTTGCGCCTAATGGCACGTCTTTAGCATTTGGATACCATTAAAGATCATGAAAGCGACACATCATCGCCAATACGTGTTTACAAATGTAGTTTTTTTTCCAAAACGGACACGTGCAAGTACTTTTCTTCCATTCTTGTGAATCGATTTCGACCGACCATATTTGTGACGCAGATTTGAGCCATTTTGTATAATTGACAACGTTTTCATTTGTAAATTCGCTCTTATAGTTTTTGAGGTCTTCTTTTTCGAATTGTTTTTTTTTTGAAAACTTTGAGGCTATAAAATATGTTGAACCCAAATGATCAGTTTTCTTAGGAATATTGACATCACAGTGTTCACATTGCAAATGCCATGCTTTAGTTCATGTACGAAGATTAATATCAGCTGCAAATTTAAAATGAATTGGATCCGTATAATTGACAGATCTTTCTTTTGACCATCTTTTGAGGAGTTTAGTTGACAACATGTTTAAATAGTCTGAAACTGAGAGTCTTTTCCTAAAAGTTGCATCGTCTTTGATGATACGATTTGTTGATTCCAATGCATTATTTGTACTTGGTGTACTTAAAGAATACGATTCAAACCACGCATCATTGAAATATTTTGAAAACACCTTTACTGATTCGTTGTTTATTTTTTCCAATTTTGTTATTAGACATTGAGCGACTGACTTGAAATTATGTGATTCGGCCAAGACTTGGATACATTTGATTTGATTTCGGATTGATTAGCGCATTGGCTCATCGTTGATTGTATTCAAATTTGAATCGATATTCCGAATAACATGTGCCCAGCAAACGACTTTTGAAAACGGATGATTGAAGACTTTTGTAAACCCATTTGTAATTGCAGGCGCTGCATCAGCTACCAGTCCATTAGGGCAAAAATCGAACTCGAACAATTCTTTAACCATATCCTTTACAGCAGCGACTTCTTTAGCTTCTGTTATACCAGCTTCAAAGTAAGTTTTAGGTATAAATACTTCATCTACGTTGTCTGGTACATTGATATGAGCATTACAATAATCTCTGAGTTGATTTAATGTCATATTAGCTGGTCCGTAGTTGCTTTTCTTGTATCTTTGTATCAAATTGTATATTTATATTGACGTTGCCTTCATGTTTTTATCGTTAAGCTTGTCTTTTATTGCGTTAACTTGGTGTGTTTCATTTTCGAAAATTCGAATGATTTCATTGCGAATTGTTTTCGATAAACGTTCACAATCGATTTCGTCTTCTTGATTTTCGTGAGAATGATTATCGTCGGACATAAAAACTGTACAATATTGAGTGTCGGTGTGTAAAAACAGATACATTTTGACCGGACACTTAACCTTCTTCCCCATAGTGTAGCAGTCATAGTAACGTTTGTCGTCTCCAGTCAAAACACCTTTACGCCATTTTTGGTTATCAAAAGTTCCTAAAAGAGTGCGGTCAGCTTTAGTAAAATCGACGAATCCACAAAATTGATTGTACTTTCGATTTTTGCCTTTTGTTTTTTTTGTTTTGATCGGTTCAATTTCCTCTGCGTCTCTCAACGAATCTTCGATTTGTTCAATATTTGGATTATTTAAAGCAACAAACTCATAGCTAGTTGATGTATCCGTCATAGTTTAGTCAGTTAAATTTTTATTATAGGTAAGAAACTTATGCATGTATCTTAAATATAAAAGTTTCTACTCAGCTTAATTTATCAATTAATTCAAAATTGAAACCAAAATTCACTAATTAGTTAATGCTCAATTAATATATTGTCATTACATATAATTTTATAGCATCGGTATTTTTATTTTATATCACAGGTATTATTTATTATATCAGATTGTGTCAATTATATATCTATTTTATTTTTTAGTTTATATCATTTCCGTTAATTTTTATATCATTTTATTTTTTTTATTATAGCAAAGAATTAAAATATTATAGCACGAAAAAATATAAGTCTTAATTTAGTGCTTAGTAAAGATTATTTTAGTGCAAAATAAAAATTAAATTAGTGCTTATTAAAGAATATAATAGTGTAAGAATGTTATTTATAGTGCAGCCATGATTAATAAAGTGCATATGTAACAGTAAATTTCTATAACACGTTATTTTGTAAATTTACTGGTCTTCCAGTAAAAATGAAAAACAAAAAGGAAAAAAATTATGTTTTGATTTTTTACTAGTAATTTTGTAAACTTACTTTTCAGTCAGTAATTATGTAAAGCAATTTTTTGTGAATTGTATTTTAATGTTTTAAAAATCCCAATAAAAAGAAAAAAAACTTGGACGAAACATCAGTGACTGAATATCATATTAACTGAATAAGCTTTAATTCTCCAAATCGAATCTAAGCCAACACGGACATAAAAAATTCTGGCTACTTGGATGCAAGAAAATAAATAACTTAAATAACTTAAACCTAGACAAAGCTTTAAGTGTGAGGCAAGCTGTGGTTGTCAGGGCATGGTAAAATACAACTATAATGGTCAATCTATGACAAATCGATGTGGTTGCAAAAAATCCCAGTTGTTGTGTAACTCAAGATGTCTAAAAAGTTTCCTTTAAATTACTAAAACTCAAAGATAAAAATATTTGTTTTTTTTATTTTGACAATATACGTTTCGTTTCATTAATTTTCTAAACTGGTTTCAGTGAATTACTTAAATAAATAAAAAATCAGTAAATATCTAAAATTTATTTATTTTTTTATGTTTTTCATTTTTACTGAAAGACCAGTAAATTTACAAATTTACGTGTTTGAGAAATTTACGGTAACACATATAAATATTATAGTGCAACTTGTGAATTAAATATAAAAAAAAAATTGTAGTGAATTCTATATTCTATATCTAATTTTTTTTTTAATTTTTAATCATCAAAGTTTTCAATTTAATTATCTTAAAAAACATTTGTCTGAAATATCTGGATTGTTATAAAAATAATAAATATTAATATTTTATTAATAAATTTATTAATAGTTTATTAATAAATATAAAATGGCTCAAATCCATTTTTAATTTTAACAAAACTTGTTAATTATTGTTTAAAAAAATTTTTTAAAATAATATTCATTTTGAAAAAATTAATTTGAAAAAATTTGATGGTCTTACAAGAATTGAAAATAAATATTTGTTTTACCTAATGGTAAATTAGTTATATGTTCTATAGACAAAAAAGTTACTGTTTGGAATATTGTCAGTGGAGCAATTGTAAATTTTGGTTCTTTGTATTCAATGGAATTTCTAAACAATGGCAAGTTGGTAAGTAAATCAAATGATGGATCGGTAAATATATGGAATTTAAAAGCATAAAGATTAGAGAAGACATTTAAAATGCTTTCAAAGCTTTATTTGCAGGAATAGCTGTCTTCTTGTATTGACAAACGGTAATTTGGTAAATGATGGAACTGTTAAGGTTTGGGATCCCTATAGTTATAAAGTTATAAAGTTTGTTTGGCTCTATTTATAATCTAATTACTACTTCACTTGGAAATATTGTTACTTCATCAGCAACTAGCTGGCTTTTAAGAACATAATTTTTTAATAAATTTTCTAATTTCCTCTGTTTTAAAAGCTTTTCCTTGGTTTTTTCAAGTACATTTTTAAGAATTTACCTTGTTCAAAAAAAAAGTATAATAAATTGAAAAAAATATATTTTTTAATTTTGTAAATTAAAAATGGATTCGAATTCAAGTTGGAAAGATGAGTTCAATAAATGGATAGAAACATCAACAGCACATGGAATTTCAAATATTTTTCTAAACAAAAATTTGTTTTTAAAATTTTTCTGGGCTCTATGTGTTTTAAGTTCTGTTGGCTATTGCATTTTCAATTTGTCGCGAACATTAAACGATTTTTTGGATTTTAATGTAAACATTAAGATCGCCAATGAGAGAATGTCATCCATTCAATTTCCAACTGTATCTTTTTGTAACAAAAATCCATTTAATTTTAGAAAAAAGTCCGAAAATTCAACAAATGCAAAAAAAAAGATGATAGAAATCAAGAAAAAAGCACTAGCAAACTTGGAGAAAAATCAGACCCTATTTGATATCATTGAAAGTATAAACTTTGATTTGAATAACATAATTTTAGAGTTTATTGAACGAACGTATAAGCTCAACTTTAACATTGACGAAATGCTTCTTAATTGTCAATTTAATAGATTTGCATGCACAAAAGATGATTTTGAGTATTTTACATTGGCAGAGTTTGGCAATTGTTACAAATTTAACTCGGGTAAAAATTTATCTAAAGAAAAAATATTGTACACTAAAACACCGGGAAAAAAAAATGGCTTGAGACTTGAGCTATTCACTGGTATTTTAGACCAAGATTTAGACTTGGTAAAATCGAGTGGCATTCATTTATTTATACACAACCATTCAGCAGTTATTTTCAGTGAATATGATTCAATTAATTTATCGAATGGATTCGAGACTGATATTGTGGTAAGTCAGGAGCATTCTTACAAATTATCCAAACCATACAGCAATTGTGTCAAAGATACAACAAGAATCGACTCCTTTCAATCTGATCTTTACAGAAAATCAATTGTATTGTATGGAAGATACCAACAAAAAACTTGTTTGATAATGTGTTATCATGAATATATTAAAACGGAGTGTGGATGCTATTTTTCTGATGCATTGGGGGTTTCATTTAATTCATCTTGTAATACAATCATGATCAGTTGTTCAAAAAATGCTTATGAAAACTTTCAAAATTCAGCCAAGTCTTTGGATGCTTTGATTCGTATCCAAATGAATGTGAAACAGTCAGCTATAATTTCAAGATATCTCAATCAAACTTTCCATCTCCTTTCTACGCCGATTTGATTCTTTCTCAACAAAATTATACAGAAAATCTGAGAAATTTTACTAGTTCTGAAATGATCAAACAAAGTGTTCTTGCAGTGAATATTTATCACGATGATATATCTTTAACTCTTATAAGTGAGATTCCTGCTAAAGATTTTTTTCAATTAATGTCTGATATTGGCGGAATTTTGGGCATTTGTGTTGGAATGAGTGTTCTGAGTTTTCTTGAAATATTTGATCTGGCATTCAAGATATTTTTATTTCTTTTAGAAAAACATAACAAAAAAAAGGTAGAAAAATTTTAATCAATAATAACATTAAATATTATCCTAGTTTGTGTTATTAACACAATACAGTGATTTTTTTTTAAATTTTTTATAAATTTGTAAATTACTAAAAACTTTTTCGTAATCTATCTTTTTTAATGTTATTGATAAATAACATTAAAATTATTATTCGTAATGCAATTTTAATTTTTTTTGCTTTTTTTAACATAAAAACGGAAAATAGCCTAATTAGTCTTTTTCACAAGAAAAATTGCAATTTGGTTGTTTGGCTTATATAGTGAAAATAATATGGATAAAGCACTAGCATGTATAAGTCTCGCAAATAAGTATGTAAAATCAAATGATGGAATTTCAACTCTTGTAAAAGATTCGAATGAGATCGGAAATACAAATTCTTCTGCAAAGGTAAGTGATCTTGTTAAAAATCTTGAGTTAAGTATGTTAACAAAGATAAGTAATGAAATTGATATGAGACTAAAAAATCGTAAATTTGTTGTGATTCATGGTCTCAAGGAATCTTCTAATGATGATGAAAGTTTAGAAAATTTGTTCAGCCTTTTAAAAATAGATAAACCTTTACAGCAAAAAAGATTAGGGTCTTTGAATATTTCCAAGTGTAACCGACCAGTATTATGTGAACTCAAAAATGAGAAATCGATTAAAAAGCTAATGTTAGTAAAGAAAAATCTAAGAAATGAAAATGATTTCTCTCATGATAACATTTAAAGCCATAAGACAAAAATTCAAAGAGAAATCTTGCTGGAAAAAATAAAAAATTTTAAAAATTTCACTAGCAAATCAACAGCCGACTCCAGGAAGCCTCCCCGTAGAAATTACAACCTAAGTCAAGCAAAGTCGAAGAACACCAACAAATCGGCTATCAAAACATCAGCCGACTCAAGGACGCCTCCTGTTGGACATGACATCCTGAGTCAAGCAAAGTCGATGAACACCAACAAGTCGGCTAGCAAAATAACAGCCGACTCCAGGACGCCTACACGTGGACATGACAACCTGAGTCAAGCAAAGTCGATGAACACCAACAAATCGGCTAGCAAAACAACAACCGACACGAGGACGCCTACCCGTAGAAATGACAACCTAAATCAAGAAAAATCGATGAACACCAACAAGTCGGCTAGCAAAATTACAGCCGACTCCAGTTTGCCTCCTCTTGGACATGACAACCTGAGTCAAGCAAAGTCGATGAACACCAACAAATCGGCTAGCAAAACAACAAACGACTCGAGGACGCCTACCCGTAGAAATGACAACCTAAATCAAGAAAAGTCGATGAACACCAACAAGTCGGCTAGCAAAATAACAGCCGACTCAAGTTCGCCTCCTCTTGGACATGACAACCTGAGTCAAGCAAAGTCGATGAACACCAACAAATCGGCTAGTTAAACAACAGCCGACTCCAGGAAGCCTCCCCGTAGAAATTACAACCTAAGTCAAGCAAAGTCGAAGAACACCAACAAGTCGGCTAGCCAAATAACAGCCGACTCCAGTTTGCCTCCTCTTGGACATGACAACCTAAATCAAGCAAAGTCGATGAACACCAACAAATCGGCTATCAAAACATCAGCCGACTCCAGGACGCCTCCTGTTGGACATGACAACCTGAGTCAAGCAAAGTCGATGAACACCAACAAGTCGGCTAGCAAAATAACAGCCGACTCCAGTTTGCCTCCTCTTGGACATGACAACCTGAGTCAAGCAAAGTCGATGAACACCAACAAATCGGATAGAAAAACAACAACCGACTCGAGGACGCCTACCCGTAGAAATGACAACCTAAATCAAGAAAAGTCGATGAACACCAACAAGTCGGCTAGCAAAACAACAGCCGACTCCGGGACGCCTACCCGTGGACGTGACAACCTGAGTCAAGCAAAGTCGATGAACACCAACAAATCAGCTAGCAAAACAACAGCCGACTCCAGGACGCCTTACCGTAGAAATGACAACCTAATTCAAGAAAAGTCGATGAACACCAACAAGTCGGCTAGCAAAATAACAGCCGACTCCAGTTCGCCTCCTCTTGGACATGACAACCTGAGTCAAGCAAAGTCGATGAACACCAACAAATCGGCTAGCAAAACAACAGCCGACTCCAGGAAGCCTCCTCGTAGAAATTACAGCCTTAGTCAAGCAAAGTCGATGTAAACCAACAAATCAGCTATCAAAATAACAGCCGACTCCAGGACGCCTCCTGTTGCACATGACAACCTGAGTCAAGCAAAGTCGATGAACACCAACAAATCGGCTAGCAAAACAACAGCCGACTCCAGTTTGCCTCCTCTTGGACATGACAACCTGAGCCAAGCAATGTCGATGAACACCAACAAATCGGCTAGCAAAACATCAGCCGATCCAGGACGCCTATCCTTAGAAATGACAACCTCAGTCAAGAAAAGTCGATGAACACCAACAAGTCGGCTAGCAAAATAACAGCCGACTCCAGGACGCCTCCTGTTGGACATGACAACCTAAATCAAGAAAAGTCGATGAACACAAACAAGTCGGCTAGCAAAACAACAGCCGACTCCAGTTCGCCTCCTCTTGGACATGACAACCTGAGTCAAGCAAAGTCGATGAACACCAACAAGTCGGCTAGCAAAATAACAGCCGACTCCAGGACGCCTCCTGTTGGACATGACAACCTGAGTCAAGCAAAGTCGATGTAAACCAACAAATCAGCTATCAAAATAACAGCCGACTCCAGGACGCCTCCTGTTGGACATGACAACCTGAGTCAAGCAAAGTCGATGAACACCATTAAATCGGCTAGCAAAACAACAGCCGACTCCAGTTTGCCTCCTCTTGGACATGACAACCTGAGCCAAGCAATGTCGATGAACACCAACAAATCGGCTAGCAAAACAACAGCCGACTCCAGGACGCCTTACCGTAGAAATGACAACCTAATTCAAGAAAAGTCGATGAACACCAACAAGTCGGCTAGCAAAATAACAGCCGACTCCAGTTCGCCTCCTCTTGGACATGACAACCTGAGTCAAGCAAAGTCGATGAACACCAACAAGTCGGCTAGCAAAACAACAGCCGACTCCAGGACGCCTACCCGTGGACGTGACAACCTGAGTCAAGCAAAGTCGATGAACACCAACAAATCAGCTATCAAAATAACAGCCGACTCCAGGACGCCTCCTGTTGGACATGACAACCTGAGTCAAGCAAAGTCGATGAACACCAACAAATCGGCTAGCAAAACAACAGCCGACTCCAGTTTGCCTCCTCTTGGACATGACAACCTGAGCCAAGCAATGTCGATGAACACCAACAAATCGGCTAGCAAAACATCAGCCGATCCAGGACGCCTATCCTTAGAAATGACAACCTCAGTCAAGAAAAGTCGATGAACACCAACAAGTCGGCTAGCAAAATAACAGCCGACTCCAGGACGCCTCCTGTTGGACATGACAACCTAAATCAAGAAAAGTCGATGAACACAAACAAGTCGGCTAGCAAAACAACAGCCGACTCCAGTTCGCCTCCTCTTGGACATGACAACTTGGGTCAAGCAAAGTCGATGAACACCAACAAGTCGGCTAGCAAAATAACAGCCGACTCCAGGACGCCTCCTGTTGGACATGACAACCTGAGTCAAGCAAAGTCGATGTAAACCAACAAATCAGCTATCAAAATAACAGCCGACTCCAGGACGCCTCCTGTTGGACATGACAACCTGAGTCAAGCAAAGTCGATGAACACCATTAAATCGGCTAGCAAAACAACAGCCGACTCCAGTTTGCCTCCTCTTGGACATGACAACCTGAGCCAAGCAATGTCGATGAACACCAACAAATCGGCTATCAAAACAACAGCCGATCCAGGACGCCTAACCTTAGAAATGACAACCTCAGTCAAGAAAAGTCGATGAACAACAACAAGTCGGCTAGCAAAATAACAGCCGACTCAAGTTCGCCTCCTCTTGGACATGACAAACTGAGTCAAGCAAAGTCGATGAACACCAACAAATCGGCTAGCAAAACAACAGCCGACTCCAGGAAGCCTCCCCGGAGAAATTACAACCTAAGTCAAGCAAAGTCGATGAAGACCAACAAGTCGGCTAGCAAAACAACAGCCGACTCCAGGAAGCCTCCATGAGAAATTACAGCCTAAGTCAAGCAAAGTCGATGTAAACCAACAAATCAGCTATCAAAATAACAGCCGACTCCAGGACGCCTCCTGTTGGACATGACAACCTGAGTCAAGCAAAGTCGATGAACACCAACAAATCGGCTAGCAAAACAACAGCCGACTCCAGTTTGCCTCCTCTTGGACATGACAACCTGAGCCAAGCAATGTCGATGAACACCAACAAATCGGCTAGCAAAACAACAGCCGATCCAGGACGCCTAACCTTAGAAATGATAACCTCAGTCAAGCAAAGTCGATGAACACCTACAAATCGGCTAGCAAAACAACAGCCGACTCCAGGAAGCCTCCTCGTAGAAATTACAGCCTAAGTCAAGCAAAGTCGATGTAAACCAACAAATCAGCTATCAAAATAACAGCCGACTCCAGGACGCCTCCTGTTGGACATGACAACCTGAGTCAAGCAAAGTCGATGAACACCAACAAATCGGCTAGCAAAACAACAGCCGACTCCAGTTTGCCTCCTCTTGGACATGACAACCTGAGCCAAGCAATGTCGATGAACATCAACAAATCGGCTAGCAAAACAACAGCCGACTCCAGGACGCCTACCCGTTGACATGACAACCTCAGTCAAGAAAAGTCGATGAACACCAACAAGTCGGCTAGCAAAATAACAGTCGACTCAAGTTCGCCTCCTCTTGGACATGACAACCTGAGTCAAGCAAAGTCGATGAACACCAACAAATCGGCTAGCAAAACAACAGCCGACTCCAGGAAGCCTCCATGAGAAATTACAGCCTAAGTCAAGCAAAGTCGATGTAAACCAACAAATCAGCTTTCAAAATAACAGCCGACTCCAGGACGCCTCCTGTTGGACATGACAACCTGAGTCAAGCAAAGTCGATGAACACCAACAAATCGGCTAGCAAAACAACAGCCGACTCCAGTTTGCCTCCTCTTGGACATGACAACCTGAGCCAAGCAATGTCGATGAACACCAACAAATCGGCTAGCAAAACAACAGTCGATCCAGGACGCCTTACCTTAGAAATGATAACCTCAGTCAAGAAAAGTCGATGAACACCAACAAGTCGGCTAGCAAAATAACAGCCGACTCCAGTTCGCCTCCTCTTGGACATGACAACCTGAGTCAAGCAAAGTCGATGAACACCTACAAATCGGCTAGCAAAACAACAGCCGACTCCAGGAAGCCTCCTCGTAGAAATTACAGCCTAAGTCAAGCAAAGTCGATGTAAACCAACAAATCAGCTATCAAAATAACAGCCGACTCCAGGACGCCTCCTGTTGGACATGACAACCTGAGTCAAGCAAAGTCGATGAACACCAACAAATCGGCTAGCAAAACAACAGCCGACTCCAGTTTGCCTCCTCTTGGACATGACAACCTGAGCCAAGCAATGTCGATGAACATCAACAAATCGGCTAGCAAAACAACAGCCGACTCCAGGACGCCTACCCGTTGACATGACAACCTCAGTCAAGAAAAGTCGATGAACACCAACAAGTCGGCTAGCAAAATAACAGTCGACTCAAGTTCGCCTCCTCTTGGACATGACAACCTGAGTCAAGCAAAGTCGATGAACACCAACAAATCGGCTAGCAAAACAACAGCCGACTCCAGGAAGCCTCCCCGTAGAAATTACAACCTAAGTCAAGCAAAGTCGATGAACACCAACAAGTCGGCTAGCAAAATAACAGCCGACTCCAGAACGCCTCCTGTTGGACATGACAACCTGAGTCAAGCAAAGTCGATGAACACCAACAAATCGGCTAGCAAAACAACAACCGACTCGAGGACGCCTACCCGTAGAAATGACAACCTATATCAAAATAAAACAAATAAAACTGGAAGCTGATGACGTAGAGGAACAGAAAGATGATGTACAGACTTCGTTTAACTAATGAAGAATTATTATTAAGAAATGAAAATCTAAAAGAGGATAATCTTGAGAAGGATAAAATAAAAAAAGAACTTAAGACGCAGTTAAATCAAAATAAGAGTCAATTTTTTGAGTTACAAGCTTCTGATAAAAAAAATATGGGCAATTCAATGAGGATCTTCTTAACAACTCAACTATCAGCAACAGCAGACTAGATGTAAAATACTTAATAATGAATAAAGATTATTACAAGTTAGATTATTCAACTATAAAAAATCGCTCGATTTATACGCAAAATGTTGTCTCAATAATTTAAAAGGAGCTCAAAGATACCTTTAGAAACGTCGATAGAGAACATAAGATAAGAAGAGAACTCTCTAATTTAAAGCATAAGGAATTAAATGTTGAACATTTTGTAAACAGATTTTTGACTCTGACCAATAAGTTAGGCTTTATGGCTGAGAAAGAAAAAATTTTTACTTTAGAGAAGGTTTAAAAGAAAATACAATAAGAGAAATTATTTGTAGAAAAATCGTTAAACTGTCGGAGTCTGTTACCCTGAACAATCACTTATTCATCAGCTTGTCAACTGATGCACAAAGATAAGAAAGAATAATAATTGTCACGTATCTCAGAAGTTAGACGCTTCGAAATGCTGACATATACATTAAGCACTTAGCTTACATCTTGACTTAATTATAAGCTCAAGTTCTTGACATGATCATATAGGTATAAATAAGAATTCCATTCTTAGAACTTCAGAACGTTCAATAACTTAAATAAAGCTTTTAAAAGATTAAACATTGTTTATTATAAACCGGTTACAATTGGTAGCAGCGATAAAAAGATGATATTTTTAATGGTACCCATTTCAAAAGATTACCTTGAAAAACTTAGTGTACAAGAGCTCGTCCACTTAATAAAGACACAAAATGGATCTTTTGAGAATGTATTCCAGAAATATATATATCTGTGACATTAATATATATCAGCAACTATAGATGGTATCACACTAACTATGGCACTTGATAGCGGATGTACAACTTCAATATTAAGCAGAAATTTTGTGGAAAGAAATAAAATAACCGTAAAGGAGTCAGATATTAGAATTAAAACGGCTGATAATAATATTGTTAAAGTAAATGGTAAAACAGAAGCATTAAAATTAAATATCGAAGGTCATATGTGCGAAATCGAATTCCTAGTAATTGATCATGAAGACAGTGATGGGCTGCTAGGTCTTGATTGGTTTATGCGTACCGGAGCTAGTCTTAACCCAAGTGAAAGAAGCTTAAAGTTTCCTAGTGAAGTAGTGTATCTTGAAGTTTCAGAAAAAGAATACTGCAACAAAGTGATAACTGAAAACTTGACAGATGAAAATTACCCTGACGATCGTTTTTCAGAAGATTTAAACAATTTTAACGAAGATTGGCCTTTAGAATCAGTAACTGGAAAATAGAATTAAAACCGATTGATAATCTAGATGCCAGTGAATATCAATACTTCAAAGAATCTTTAGACTATATAAAAGATAGATTCGCAATGAGTATAAAAGATATAACAAAGAGTAAAGTCGATAAACACGTAATTAGAACAACAGACGAAGTCCCAATATTTCTAAGCCCTTATAGAAAATCCTTAAAGGAAAGAGAGATATTACAAGAAGAGATAAAGACAATGCTTGAAAATGATATTATTGAAATTTCAACATCACTATGGTCATCACCTGTGGTGTTAATACCTAAAAAAGATGGAAGTAAACTCTTTTGTGTAGACTATAGAAAGCTAAATCAAAAAACAATCACAGAATCTTGGCCATTACCAAGAATCGATGATATTCTATCGAGGCTGAATGGTTAAACTTATTTTTCAACTTTCGACTTAATATCGGGCTACTGGAAAGTAGAAATGTACCCTGACTCTAAAGAAAAAACAGCATTTTCTACACCCGATGGACATTATCAATTTAAAAGACTTCCTTTTGGTTTGAAAAACGCTCCCGCCCAATTTAGTAGAATGATGTTTCGCATATTTGGAAATATGTCATTCTGTGAGGTTTATTTAGACGATATCATTATCCATTCAAAAAATATTGTAGAACACAAGGAGCATATTGAATTGGTTGGAAAAGCATTACGGGATAATGAATTAAAAATTAAGCCAAGCAAATGTCACTGGTTTGCAAGAAAAATCAAAGTCTTTGGATCTGTAGTTACATCATCTTCAATTGAGATGGATCCGTCTAAAACTCAAACAATTATAGAAAGAAAACGCCCTCAAAATCTTAAACAAGTTCAAGAGTTTTTAGGAGCAACAATTTACTATAGAGTTTTTATAAAGGACTACGCTAAAATTTCACAACCTTTATATGTATTGCTTAAAAAAGATGTTAAATTGGGAAGTTGAACAGGAAAAAGCCTTTAACACGCTTAAAGAAACTCTTACATCTGAACCAATACTAAGACAACCTGATTTCAAGAGGAAATTTATTTTGCACACAGATGCATCAGGATTTGCTATGGGAGCTATCCTGTCTCAAATGGATGACAGTGGTAAAGAGAATGTGTGTTCATATTCTTCAAAACTCCTTAAAGGTTCTGAGAAAAATTATAGCGTTCCAGAACGCGAATGTTTGGTTCTCGTGTGGGGAATCAAGAATAATCATACATTTCTGTATGGACAAAAATTTGACGTCGTTACTGATCATATTGCCTTAAAATGGTTGATGTCTATTAAAGAACCAAGGGGAAGACTAGCTAGATGGTCTATTTTCTTACAAACATACGACTTTAATATTATATATAGAAAAGGAGCTAAACATGGGATTTCTGATGCTATTAGTAGACCAGTACTAGCATGCAAAACCTTATAAGAGAAGAATACAATTTTGTGTGATGAAGACTCAAGAAAAATTCTTGACGTTTTCATAGATGAACCGCTTTTAAATTTTCTAAAGAATGGCAAACACTCCCCGGGATTGTCAACAAAGCAAGTAAAACGAGTAGAGAGTCAGGCTTCACGATATATGTATGATCTAAAGGAAGATTTAATATTTTACTTTGAAAAAAAAGGGTGAGCACTGATTATTCCGAAACCAGATTTAAGAACAAAAATTATTGAGAAATCTCATGTTTTAGGACACTTTCAAAAAGAAACAACAGTTAAAAGGATAAGGGAAGAATATTTTTGGAAAAACATTGGCAGAGACGTCGAACAATATATTTTGGCATGTGATATTTGCAAACGAAATAATCTGATAGCTTTAAAAGAGCATCCGCCAAAAACACTAAATATTAAAGGTATTTTCGATAGAATAGCTATTGATCTTGTGTTCGGCCTACCGTTAACTGAAGAAGGATTTCTCGGAGTCTTGGTAATAAGCGAATACCTTACCAATTATCCATACGTAGAACCTATTAAAAGTAAAACAGCTATTGAAATCGCTGATCACCTATGGAAATTTATATGCTTGTTTGGTCCTCCTAAGGTAATTTTTTCAGATCAGGGGACAGAGTTTAACAACGCTATCGTAGACAATCTTATTAAAAGAATCGGCGCTGAGCAAGTTGTTACATCAGCATACCATCCTAGGACAAACGGTCAGGTTGAGAGATTTAATGGAGAATTCGTTAAATGTTTAAGGCGACATTGTGAACAGAATACTGAAGACTCGCCAAAATGGATACCGTATGTGTTGCTAGCATATAGAACTAGAGTCCATACATCAACATTATTCTCTCCATTCGAGTAAATGTTCGGAAGAAAAATGAACGGATTTAGGAACTGGTCTTCTGTTGATTCAGAGTTAAACACAACGCACTTGATGAACGAGTCTTGGAGATAAAATTTTTGATGGAAAAATCTTATCCAGAAGCACTTCGTAACATCGAAAAAAGCAAGAATAAGCAAGTTCAAGCACAAAACAAAATAAGACCAATTACTGAGGAAAAAATTCCAATAGGAACTAAGGTATGGATTAGTATACCAGGCATACAAAATAAGCCTCACCCTAAATACCGTGGTCAATTTACTGTAATAGGTCTGACGAAAAATGACAATTATATCGTGGAAAATGCATTAAAAAATGTATTAACAGATACCTTTCCACGGCAGTGATTAAAAATAGACAACGTCAAAATCAACGGGGAAACTAAAAATGTAGTATTTGAAGTCGAAAAAATTTTAGACCATAAAATGGATAAAAATAAAAAATATTTATTCCTTGTAAAATGGAAAAATTTCGACGCCAAACATAATTCATGGGAACCAATTGGAAGTTTTCTGGATCCCAAACTGATAGAAAATTATTGGAAATCTAAAAAAAATTATACTAACACTGAGAAAAGTAAAAGAGGAAGATCAAGAAAAATAGTTTATAACACTCCGACTTTTATAAATATTTTAACATTAATAGCCAGCATGCTTATATTTCCTATCGTATCATTAAGACTGGATAATAATTTTTATGTGTGTGATACACCAAACTACGATAATGTCGCAAACATTCCGGTTTTAAACCTTGAAGAGGATTGCGCCATAAAACACTCAAAATCAAAGACCTTACTTACAAAAAATTCTAATTTTAAGTATATGGAAATATTGATAAAGCAAAATTTAGCAATTGATGGTCATGGTTATGAATGCAGTAAAAAATTTATCAAAGTAAGCACCTATACTAACTTTTTCGGAGCTAGAAGCAGTAAAAGAAGAGAAGACATACAAAAACTAAGTAAATTGGAATGTGAAATAATGACACGATCAAAAACATGCAATGGTTTTTTAATGTTTTGTAAAGATGGAAATTGTGAGTTTGACGAAAACCCAATTGAAAACTTCAAAAGGCTTAGTACAGTTCTAACTCCTGGATATTACTGTAGACTTCAAAAGACTAAAATAAGATATAAAAATAAAATATTCAATGAAATCTGTAATGTAGACAACTTAGAATGCAACCTTGGAGATACAATACTTATATGGAATAAGGAAATAGTTAACTCTTGTCCGTATAGATTATTCTCGTCGTTAAAACTTAATTTAACGTACGATAATATATTAAGCAACCCAAATGGAAATCAAATGTTTAAAGTAACTAAAATATTAAATAAATGTAATTTGAGTATGTATGAAACAAGAGAAGGGCTTTTCTTAACATATAATAAGAGTAATCTTGCATTGATAAAACAAAGTTTAAATGCGGTCTACGATTTGCTTTTAGCGGATTCAGACAGCATTAAGTTCAATGTATTATAATATACAGTTCAGATTTTGATACAAATTTCTTGTATAATATAAACGAGGTGATAACAAAAATTTATCGTTAAATAGAAAAATAATTCTCAGGACTCCTGAGAATCATAATAATTACAGTCGCAGCATTCATGAGTTTAATTTTTATCTATTTTATGATAAAATGCAACTCTCGATTATACAAATGCATAATTAATCATCGCTTGGATGATAACTTAAATAAGCGAAGTAGCAAGGAGATAAATCCAGCTGATGTGCTGATTCAATAAATATTGAAGCATTTATATTTTTGTATATAAAATGTGTAAAATAAAAAAAAAAAAAAAAAAAAGAAAAAAATTATATTTCATAGTACAAAATGGAACATATTGAATCAATTAAGAAAATTATAAATCTGCCAGAGTTCGCATCAAAAGAAGAAAACAAATGGATACTTGTTGAGTGGAAAAAACTAACGTTTAATCAAAAAGTAATCCTTATAAGACAAAAATATCCTAACCTTTCAATAGATAATATCAAATCACAAATTAATCTGACAAATATAATGGTTAACGATGCGGAAGTTTTTACTAAAAAAACAATGGATACAAAGAATTATTAGAGAACAAGAAGCCCAAGAGGATAGTATTCATGTCCAAATGTTTGAAATTAATCAAAGATTTTCATTATAGAGATAAATTTTATAATATTTTTTTTTTAATATTTTATACATTCAATTATTTAATTTTCAATAATAATTTTTTATTTTAATCTAAAGTTCTAAAAATTGAGTTCATCGAGGACGATGCAATCTTAAAGGGGGGGATATGTTACCCTGAACAATCACTTATTCATCAGCTTGTCAACTGATGCACAAAGATAAGAAAGAATAATAATTGTCACGTATCTCAGAAGTTAGACGCTTCGAAATGCTGACATATACATTAAGCACTTAGCTTACATCTTGACTTAATTATAAGCTCGTGTTCTTGACACGAGCATATAGGTATAAATAAGAATTCCATTCTTAGAACTTCAGAACGTTCAATAACTTAAATAAAGCTTTTAAAATTTTAAACATTTTTTTTTTATAAACCGATTACAAGTCTATCCCACTTGCGATATGATTATAATCACTATTATAATCATTATAATCACTGGCTAGCTGTATATCTAAAGTTAATTTTGTTTAGTTTATTTTTCATATAAAAGAGATACTTTCAAAGATTTACAAAAGCAAAAAACTTTATTTAATAAATATTTAAATCAAAGAAACAATATATCATATGATATTACATGTCTTAGATGTAAAAAGAAAAGACATTATGCTAATAAGTGCAGGGCAATATTAAAAAAAATAAATTCTTTAGAAATTTTTTCTGATTAGGAAGAAAAGATTTATATGGTTTCTTCTCTTTCGAAAAATATTAATTGCATACCATCAACTACAGATTATGTAGGAGGTAAATAAATGAAAATAGGAATAGATTGCGGGGCTACCCATTCTTTTATGAACCATATGACAGCATTTCAATATAAAATTGATATTTTAGCATGTGAAAACAAAATAAAGACTGCAACAGGGATAATTACTCATGCTTCTGGCAAAACAAATTGTAATTAAGCTTGGAAACAGTTGATGTTTAATCGAATTTATTGTTTTCGATCATGAAGACCATCGCAGCTATGATGTTTTGTTAGGTCTATATTGGATTCAAAAAACAAATTCAGGAATTTTTCCATCCAAACGTCTAATAAAATTGACTCAGATTTTAAATTAGAAAAAAGCGAAAATAATAAAGAAGAAAATATTTTTGATATTTTTTTATCTGATGTCAATCCAGAAACCTCAGATGATTATTTTTGGAAAAACAAATCTAATAAGGTCAACCCGCTAAGTATTTTATCATTCAATCAGCAAAAAGCTTTCGAAAAAAAAATTCTAACCGAAGCAAAATGTTTTTTTGTCAATTCTAAAGAAGAATTAGATAGCTTTGAGGTGTATAAACACGCAATTAGGTAGATTGATGAAAATAAAGCTCCTATTTATAAACGACCATATAGAATGTCAGAAAACGAACGCCAATTTTAAAGAACCGAAATCAGTAAAATGATAAAAGCTGGAACATTCGAACATCTAAATTGTCTTGGTTCCCTCCTGTAATTGTTGTTCCAAAAAAAGACGGTAATAAACGAATTTGTATAGATTATAGGAAGTTAAACGAAAACACTTTAATAGAAAGATGGCCACTTCCAAATATTACAAATGTAATTGATAGAATGAGGGACTCGAATTGGTTTACTGCACTTTATTTAAAGTCAGGCTACTGGCAAGTAATAATGGATGAAAGTTCAATTTATAAAACTGTTTTTTTCACTCCAAATGGTCATTTTGAATTTTTAAGACTCATATCAGGCTCGAAAAATGTCCCAACAGATTTATGTCTCACAATCAAGTTAATATGGACCCTGAAAAAATCAGAGCAATTAATGAAAGAGCTCGACCAAAAAATTTAAAGGAACTACAAAGTTTTCTTGGACTACCTAATTTTTATCGACGCTTTATTAAGGATTATTCAAAAATTGCTCATCAACTTTTTGCTTTGTGTGCGAAAGATTCAGTATTTGAATGGAGTAGTGAATGTGAA
The DNA here is from genome assembly GCA_025491095.1 of Brachionus asplanchnoidis. NCBI lineage: Eukaryota > Metazoa > Rotifera > Eurotatoria > Ploima > Brachionidae > Brachionus > Brachionus asplanchnoidis. Next base: position 3,173,130 of record JAILYF010000017.1, read on the forward strand.
GAAGCTTTGAAAATGCTTAAGAAAAAATGTTGGTCATATCCAATATTAAGGATACCAAATCCTAATTCTAAATAAAGACTCTATGTCGATGCTTCTGGGTACGCACTTGGAGCAATATTAACTCAAAAAGATGACAACGGAGAGGAATTCATGGTTGCTTGTGCTTCACGAACACTCTCAAAAACAGAAATAAAATACGGTATTTCAGAAAAAGAATGTTAAGCAGTTATCTATGGTATAACATAATTCAGAAAGTACCTTTATGGAATAAAATTTACAGTTATAACAGACCCCTCAGCGCTTGTTTGGCTTAAGAACATTAAAAAATGACAGGACAATTAACCCGATGGTCAATATTTCTTCGGGAGTACGACTTTGACGTTGTTTATAGAAAAGGCTCTGAACATGGAAATGTGGATGCAATCAGTAGACCTGTAATTGACTTTGTGATTTGTATGACAACAACACAAGTTTTAAATGATAAAATTAAATTAGACGTGTGTGAAAATCGCAACTTAATCCACTTCAACCAATTTGGAAAGCTTGTACCAGGTATTTCAAAAAAATTAGCAACAAATATTCAAAATTTGGCGAAAAATTATCGTTTTGAAAACATTAAACTTTTTATTCATAAAACTGGAAAATATTTAGAAGTACCTAAGCCAGAATTGCGGGCAGAAATTATTGAAAAGGTACACAATTTTGGACACTTCCGAACTGAATCCACATATCAGAGACACACTAAAATACACATTTTATTTAAAAAACATTTTTGATGATACAAAAAAATTTGTAAAAAAGTGCACTGTTTGCAATCGAAATAGCAAAGAAATTGAAAAATACCATCCTGCACAAACAAGTAACATTAGCAAAATTTTTAAACGTGTTATGATAGACCTTATTCTTGGGCTCCCTGAAACTGATGGTTTAGGTATATTAGTGATTATTGAATTTGTAACAAGATAATCTTTTGCTAAACCAATACGATCTAAATCGGCCAATGAAGTAGCTTTTATATTAAACTGAGTATATTGGTATGTTTGAAGAACTTTTTCCGACTAAGGAAGGGAATTTTGTAACAATTTATTAGAAAAATTAAAAACAAATTTGAGTTTTTAGCATATCACAACCTTAGCTTATAATCCAGGAACTAATGGGATAACAGAGAGATTTAATCAGACTTTAGCAAATTGTTTAAGAAAACATGCTGAAGCGAATATTAATAACTCGCATAAGTTCCTCCCGTATGTTTTAATCGCATACCAATCGAGAAGTCATTCGGCTACGGGTTACACACCTTTTAAACTAATGTTCGGAAGGAGCATGATTCCATTTAATGATTATTCAACTGAAAAAGAAGACTCAAATTCTATATTGGACAGGAGTAAAGAAATTAAACAACTATTTGAAAGTACACGTCCGTTAGCACTTAAAAATTAAAAAAAATTTCAAGAACGTCAGATAAAAACACAGACAAATCGACTAATACTGTTGAGGAACGAATTGAGATTGGAAAAACTGTTTTCTTAAAATGTTAAGGACTTCTTAATAAATTAGAACCAAGGTTTAAGGGACCATATAGAGTGTCAGATCACACCAAACGTGGTAATTATATAATTAAGAATGCTCTTGACGACTCTTGTCCGAGTCATAAAATTAAATTGGTGCAAGACGATTCGTCTCTTCCTGTAGAGAGTGAAGAAATTAAAAGAATTCAGAAGCATAAAATAATCGATAAAAATAATCTTTATCTTGTAAAATGGAAAAATATTCCATTATCGATATCATCTTGGATTCCTGAAAAGTATTTTAACAACATTAAACTAGTAAACGATCTTAAATCAGGATTACAATTCGCTAAATCTCAAACTCCAAAGCGAAATTGTACATTAAACAAAGCATATTTTGTATGCTTTTTACTTTTGTTTAGCATAATCTCTTCAATATTCACTGAAAATCTAAATAAAATAAAAGGGATAAATGTAAATGGTAGTTTTATGTTATGTTCGCATCCTTATCATAGAAAGATTGTTGATCTAAATTCACTATGTAAAACTAAACCCAAAAATACTAATCACATATTGAACAAGAATTTTGAATTGAAATCTAACCAAAATGTTGTCAGTTCGAAAATAAAACTAAATGTTTTAGGAAAATTGGAACACCAAGTTTATGGAAATGGATATCTTTGCTTGATGAAAAAACATATTTCAGTTACATCAATGTCGTTTTGGGGTGAAAATTTGAATCGCTCAGAACAGAACCTGTAAAACTAACTAACGATGAATGCAGAAATAATAGTAATTACTAGAAAATGCAGAGAATTGCATATGAAATGTGATGCAGAATATTGTACCTATTCTGCTAATCCAAAAGCAACATTTTCATGGTTAAATGAAAGAAAAAGCGAAACATTTTCTTGTTCTTTCTCACCAATATTAATAACAGCTAAAAATCAATTTGATCATTTATTCGGTTTAAAATGTCAAGCTAAAGATCTTTTTTGTTATCTTCATGATTCCATTATAATATGGGATAAAACTGTTAATCACGAATGCCCACTATACAAAATCACTTTGGAAGATTTCAAATTTGATAAAGATAGCGATATTTTAATCACATTTAGCAGTTCAAGCTTCCAGAATTCAATTAATTTGTAATATCTCAGTCTTAACAACAGTAAAAGGAATATATCTAAGTAGAAAAATTACCCAAGATATAAATAACAAAGTACCTCAGAGTTCAATTGTTGATGAAATGAGAGAATTATTAGTTGCTGACAATGACAATAGAGTTTTCGAAGATATAAATCAAAAAAATTAATGAATGTTTAAATTTAAAATCGACGCTAAATCTTTTTTCAAAGAATCAAGACAAATATCTTACCCATTTTCTTAAAGATGGAAGTTCAATTACCTCCTACACTTCTATGGGTACAATTTATAAGGCTGACTGTTTGTCTGCAAGCGAAATCGAAATTTTGACGGAAACACGCAATGAGAATACTTCGCAGTGCTTTACCGATCAACCTTTTATTTTTAATATAAAGAATTCTTCAAAAACAGGATTTTTAACTTATAACAATATTATTAGGCAAGTGTCTAGTCTTATACATTGTAATGGAGTCATACAGTATATACAATTGGTAAACCAAAACTACACTTTTGTTAGAAAAAATTTCAATCTAGTGTTGTACCTAATTCAAAAATTCAATTTTTTTATTTTAATTACTTGGGAAATTAGATAAAAGAATTAAACGTACATCAAAATCCACTGTTGCTTGATGGAATAGATCTTCTATCAACATTTCAAGAAGTAGTAAAACATAAAATGTCTGCTCGTACTTGGTATTCACATTCGTCAGACACTTCTAAAATCAAAGCGAACCTCATCGAAACAAGAATGAAAATAAAAAATGGTTTAAATGTGATTTTTACAGAAACATTCGGAATAATTGCATTTGTCTGTTCTTGTATAGTCATATTACTAGAATGCAATTTCTGTGTCAAATGTTTCATTTACAGAAAATTAAATACAAAAAAAAAATAATTTATCTAATATTCTAGAATATCAGCAGAAATCAGAATTTAGAGAAAATCAAAATAAAAGTACCAATGAACAAATAGAAATGATTAAAATTCCAAAGGAAAAAATGGTTATTGAGCCCAACATTCAAAATCAAGATATTAGCGAAAAAAGTTTGGACTCAATCACAAATCAGCTAATTTTTTCAACAAATAAAATTTAAAAATAATCTACCCTTGTTTAGTCCATTCGAGGATGAATGATTATTTTCAAGGGGGGTAAGATTACGGTGTGAAAATAACCTTTTCAACTAATTAAATTAACCATATCAATATTCACAACTTATCTAGATTTTATCTTTACGCTTTTATGAATCATAAATCATATGTCATAAATCTTTATCACCGATTTAATTCACAACTTATCTTAATTAGATCCTTTATTATTAATGACCTTTTTAAGTTACAACTACTGAATATAAATAGAAGTTGAAATTATTTAAAAAGAGAGAGCTTTTTAACTTTGTATTTTTCCTATTTACTTTAAATTAATAATAAACGTTTATTCAACTCAATTTTGTTCTTTTTCTAATCTCTATCTCCTCTAAAGTTAATCGAAGGTATTCAGGCCAAATTTCCTAGACTAACATATCTCCTAGCATCAACGACACTCCCGGTAAACCAACCAATTTGTTAAAATGTTTTTATACTAATGCTACATCATTTGTTAATAAATGGAGCGACTTCAATTCTCTAATTGCTTTCCACAACCACCTTCACGTAATCCTGATTACCGAGACATGGTTCAATGACGTCAGCAACTGCAAACAAGACAACTAACAGCTCTTCTGCAAGAATAGGGAGGTGGTCCGTTGTATAGGTGTTGCGATCTATGTGCGAGACGATGTAGAAAGCTTCGAGGGCAGTGATGCGGTCCTGAGTAACACTAGGTGCGAGTAGGTATGATCGGCAAGATCAACGATGAAACGATCCTCATTGGGTGTGTCTAAAGCCCTCCGTATGCTGACAGTGAGATTAACTTCGAACTCAACAAGTCCATCGGCCGTGCATGTCATCTGTGCGACTCAGCGTCTTCCAAAAGTCTTCTAGTGGCGGGGGACTTCAACTTCCTTGATATCAGCTGGACCAACGATGGCGGCTTCTGTGTTAATAAAGGTCGTCCCTCCAGTCTGAAATTTGTTAATACCTTACGTAAGAACTTCCTGTCCCAGCACATCCCCAACCCAACGCTAAGAAGCAACAACACTAAAACTTGACCTCGACTCTCTATCCGAGTGGTCGAATACTTGACGAATGCTCTTCAATGTGAGCAAATGTAATGCGATCGATTTCAGCAAGTGAGGCAAGATCAACCACGCACTGCTTGAACTACATATGGGTGAAGATGATTCCAGGAGCGCGCTCGCCCTCGTCGACACCGAAAAGGATCTGGGAATCACATTCGCACGTAACATGAAATTTTCTAACCACATTAAAAATCAAGTCAACAGAAACACAGGAATACTCGGCCAGTTGAAGAGATCTTTCAGGTTCTGGATATAAGATACGTTCAGGACCCTCTACTATGCCTATGTTAGACCCCACCTGGAATACGCCGCTGTTGTCTGGTCCCCCCCTATCAAGAAAGACGCCAAGATGCTGGAGCAGGTGCAGAGGAGGGCCACCAAACTGGTGCCCCGTATCAAGAACTGGCGCTACGAAGATCACCTTGCCGTCATAGGTCTAATTTCCCTCCACGAGCGCCGGGTACGAGGAGACCTAATCCAGATGTTCATGCTCGCCAAAGGCATCAACGATGTGGAATGGGTGAACCCTCCGGTTCCAGCAAACTAACTCTTCCTCACCGGACCGGCTAGAGGCATCAGAGTTCATGCGAGAAGACTGTCCGGCCAGGCCTCCATCAAGTGTCTACAAAGAGCAAATACATTCACGAACAGAGTGGTTAATGAATGGAACGCCCTGCCTGCCTCCGTCGTCAACGCCACCTCGGTAAACCAGTTCAAGAACCGATACGACGACTTCCGTTCTTGTACCCAAAGAACCGCTCCATAGACACCACAAACAATTTTATTATTTATTCGTTCTTTTTTTTTTTTTTTTTTGATATCGAACACTAATATCACAACCCTTTGATATTTACTTTTTAACACTATATATCAGTTGTATACTAAATATAATTCTTTCTTTTCTTATTAGAATGAATTTCCAGTTTTTTTAATTCCTGTAAAAATCAATTAACTTTTTTAACCCTAAAATTATTATTGTATATTTCTATCAGCGTTTTATCCCCTTTTGTGCAACGAGCTACCATAGGCGACCTTTCATGTAGGCCGCCTTCGCAAGCTAGTCTAGTTGTAGCTTTTTTATAATAATAATAATAATACTGAGTAAGTTTAATAAACGATAGTATATCAGACACACTCAAGGACCCATCACCCATAAAGAAAGTGAACAGCGTTATCGGTAGTGCTGGTGAGAATACGCTGAATGAGAATCGCTGTAACAACTTTACAGCCTACTCAAGAGAATCAGACCCTAAAAAATTCTAAAATTTTGAAAATCCGACCATATTTCAATTAACCAATTCTTAAATAATAAATTTACTTGAGAAATTATTTTTATTTTCCGATGTTTTTTGTCGAATATTTTCTGAATTCCGGCAAAAATTTTAACAAAATCAATAAAAGACTTAACTTAAATTAATTTTGAATTCCCTAAAAATAAATAATGATACTGATGTAAATCAGGTTCATTCAAAACAGGAAACGAATATAGAAATTTAGAATATTAAATTTATATCTTTCTAATTCTGAACATTTCCAGCCAAAAGACTAAAACATTTATAATTAATTCGGCGAACTCATAAAATAATCTGTAATTTTTATTTTTTTTATTATAAACTAGATAACCCCCCTTATGGTAAATTTTTTTCTTTTAAAAATTTATTTCATTAAATGTGTTAGATTGAAAGATAATATTTCAAAATTATTAATGTGACTAAGAAAACTATGAAAATAATGAAAAATTGAAAAATTAAATATGAGGATATGAAATTCGATTACCTTTATAAATTTTTAAGAACATACCAGTTTTTTTAGTTCTTTAGATCAAAAAACGAATTTAGAATCAATTGATAATTGATACAGTATGATAGAAATTACTTTAAATGAGAAATCGAGAAGCAAGTCAATTTTCTGTAAAATTCCAAGATGAAAACGAACGATTTTTTGCATTTTTATTATTTTAATTTAATTTTTCCCTTTTTTTCTTAATTTTCTTTTTTTAAGAAAGAAATGTTTAATGTTTGTTTTGTTCAATGATTATTTGAATTTTGAAACCTTGTCCGAGTTTTAATTTATTTTAATCCGATTAAAATTCATAATATTAAAAATTAAATGGGGCCTTGGCGAAACACTTGCACAGAGTTTCAGGCTTGTTGTAAGTAAGAGAAATATTACAGTACTGATTTTACAAGTTGATTTTACGTAACTTTTCATAAATTTACGTAAAATCCACGTGTCAAATAGTAAGTATTGTCTTTAGAATGAAAATTAATTTTTAAACTATTTATTCAACAAAGTTAAGAAAGTTTATAAATTAATTGTGTTTTTTTTAAAAAAAAATAAATTTTGGTTACAAATTGGTAGATTCACCAGACTCTAAAATTTATTTATTCTAAAACGATTGTTTCAATAAGAAATTTAAAATTCAATAAAAAAAATTTAAAATAAAGTTAATTAAAAATGATTCATTAGCTTAAAATTTGGCTTTTACCTTAAATAACAGCTCAAATCGAAATCTTATCATGAGTCTGAAAATTAAAATGATAATATTAATTTATTAAAATTATTTTAGTACTTTTTAAACATTAATTTAGGGGTCTTATTTTTCGTGATAAAATAATTAAATTGTTGACTATAAAAAAACAATTCTATAAGAATATTATTTTTATTTTATTATTTTCTGCTATTGTTCTTTATTTTACTAGTATAATAAAAAATACAAATGATATAAAAATTAAAAGAAAAAAAAAAAAAAAAGAAAAAAAGGTCAACTATTTTCTTTTTAGTCTTTTATGAGTATTAGACCCGGTTGATTGATCTTTTGGTTTATTTTCTGAGCCAGCTGGTCTTCCTCTTTTTTTTGCAACTACAATAGGATCAATATTTTCTTCATTATCTGATACTGTTACAACAAAATCATTGAGCCAGTTTCATCATTATGTTGTGTTCTTGCTTCCAAAACATTTGTTGTAATTTCTTCCATTGATTCATCATCATTTTCATCATCATCATCGTCTAAATATATTTCAAAGGAATCGTCCATTTCATCGTCATTTTTGTTTTCATCTTGGAGTTCAGATGGTTGCACTACAATTGCTTGCTTATTTTCCCAGGTCTCCCTTTCTTCCTATTTGCGCCTAATGGCACGTCTTTAGCATTTGGATACCATTCAAGATCATGAAAGCGACACATCATCGCCAATACGTGTTTACAAATGTAGTTTTTTTTTCCAAAACGGACACGTGCAAGTACTTTTCTTCCATTCTTGTGAATCGATTTCGACCGACCATATTTGTGACGCAGATTTGAGCCATTTTGTATAATTGACAACGTTTTCATTTGTAAATTCGCTCTTATAGTTTTTGAGGTCTTCTTTTTCGAATTGTTTTTTTTTTGAAAACTTTGAGGCTATAAAATATGTTGAACCCAAATGATCAGTTTTCTTAGGAATATTGACATCACAGTGTTCACATTGCAAATGCCATGCTTTAGTTCATGTACGAAGATTAATATCAGCTGCAAATTTAAAATGAATTGGATCCGTATAATTGACAGATCTTTCTTTTGACCATCTTTTGAGGAGTTTAGTTGACAACATGTTTAAATAGTCTGAAACTGAGAGTCTTTTCCTAAAAGTTGCATCGTCTTTGATGATACGATTTGTTGATTCCAATGCATTATTTGTACTTGGTGTACTTAAAGAATACGATTCAAACCACGCATCATTGAAATATTTTGAAAACACCTTTACTGATTCGTTGTTTATTTTTTCCAATTTTGTTATTAGACATTGAGCGACTGACTTGAAATTATGTGATTCGGCCAAGACTTGGATACATTTGATTTGATTTCGGATTGATTAGCGCATTGGCTCATCGTTGATTGTATTCAAATTTGAATCGATATTCCGAATAACATGTGCCCAGCAAACGACTTTTGAAAACGGATGATTGAAGACTTTTGTAAACCCATTTGTAATTGCAGGCGCTGCATCAGCTACCAGTCCATTAGGGCAAAAATCGAACTCGAACAATTCTTTAACCATATCCTTTACAGCAGCGACTTCTTTAGCTTCTGTTATACCAGCTTCAAAGTAAGTTTTAGGTATAAATACTTCATCTACGTTGTCTGGTACATTGATATGAGCATTACAATAATCTCTGAGTTGATTTAATGTCATATTAGCTGGTCCGTAGTTGCTTTTCTTGTATCTTTGTATCAAATTGTATATTTATATTGACGTTGCCTTCATGTTTTTATCGTTAAGCTTGTCTTTTATTGCGTTAACTTGGTGTGTTTCATTTTCGAAAATTCGAATGATTTCATTGCGAATTGTTTTCGATAAACGTTCACAATCGATTTCGTCTTCTTGATTTTCGTGAGAATGATTATCGTCGGACATAAAAACTGTACAATATTGAGTGTCGGTGTGTAAAAACAGATACATTTTGACCGGACACTTAACCTTCTTCCCCATAGTGTAGCAGTCATAGTAACGTTTGTCGTCTCCAGTCAAAACACCTTTACGCCATTTTTGGTTATCAAAAGTTCCTAAAAGAGTGCGGTCAGCTTTAGTAAAATCGACGAATCCACAAAATTGATTGTACTTTCGATTTTTGCCTTTTGTTTTTTTTGTTTTGATCGGTTCAATTTCCTCTGCGTCTCTCAACGAATCTTCGATTTGTTCAATATTTGGATTATTTAAAGCAACAAACTCATAGCTAGTTGATGTATCCGTCATAGTTTAGTCAGTTAAATTTTTATTATAGGTAAGAAACTTATGCATGTATCTTAAATATAAAAGTTTCTACTCAGCTTAATTTATCAATTAATTCAAAATTGAAACCAAAATTCACTAATTAGTTAATGCTCAATTAATATATTGTCATTACATATAATTTTATAGCATCGGTATTTTTATTTTATATCACAGGTATTATTTATTATATCAGATTGTGTCAATTATATATCTATTTTATTTTTTAGTTTATATCATTTCCGTTAATTTTTATATCATTTTATTTTTTTTATTATAGCAAAGAATTAAAATATTATAGCACGAAAAAATATAAGTCTTAATTTAGTGCTTAGTAAAGATTATTTTAGTGCAAAATAAAAATTAAATTAGTGCTTATTAAAGAATATAATAGTGTAAGAATGTTATTTATAGTGCAGCCATGATTAATAAAGTGCATATGTAACAGTAAATTTCTATAACACGTTATTTTGTAAATTTACTGGTCTTCCAGTAAAAATGAAAAACAAAAAGGAAAAAAATTATGTTTTGATTTTTTACTAGTAATTTTGTAAACTTACTTTTCAGTCAGTAATTATGTAAAGCAATTTTTTGTGAATTGTATTTTAATGTTTTAAAAATCCCAATAAAAAGAAAAAAAACTTGGACGAAACATCAGTGACTGAATATCATATTAACTGAATAAGCTTTAATTCTCCAAATCGAATCTAAGCCAACACGGACATAAAAAATTCTGGCTACTTGGATGCAAGAAAATAAATAACTTAAATAACTTAAACCTAGACAAAGCTTTAAGTGTGAGGCAAGCTGTGGTTGTCAGGGCATGGTAAAATACAACTATAATGGTCAATCTATGACAAATCGATGTGGTTGCAAAAAATCCCAGTTGTTGTGTAACTCAAGATGTCTAAAAAGTTTCCTTTAAATTACTAAAACTCAAAGATAAAAATATTTGTTTTTTTTATTTTGACAATATACGTTTCGTTTCATTAATTTTCTAAACTGGTTTCAGTGAATTACTTAAATAAATAAAAAATCAGTAAATATCTAAAATTTATTTATTTTTTTATGTTTTTCATTTTTACTGAAAGACCAGTAAATTTACAAATTTACGTGTTTGAGAAATTTACGGTAACACATATAAATATTATAGTGCAACTTGTGAATTAAATATAAAAAAAAAATTGTAGTGAATTCTATATTCTATATCTAATTTTTTTTTTAATTTTTAATCATCAAAGTTTTCAATTTAATTATCTTAAAAAACATTTGTCTGAAATATCTGGATTGTTATAAAAATAATAAATATTAATATTTTATTAATAAATTTATTAATAGTTTATTAATAAATATAAAATGGCTCAAATCCATTTTTAATTTTAACAAAACTTGTTAATTATTGTTTAAAAAAATTTTTTAAAATAATATTCATTTTGAAAAAATTAATTTGAAAAAATTTGATGGTCTTACAAGAATTGAAAATAAATATTTGTTTTACCTAATGGTAAATTAGTTATATGTTCTATAGACAAAAAAGTTACTGTTTGGAATATTGTCAGTGGAGCAATTGTAAATTTTGGTTCTTTGTATTCAATGGAATTTCTAAACAATGGCAAGTTGGTAAGTAAATCAAATGATGGATCGGTAAATATATGGAATTTAAAAGCATAAAGATTAGAGAAGACATTTAAAATGCTTTCAAAGCTTTATTTGCAGGAATAGCTGTCTTCTTGTATTGACAAACGGTAATTTGGTAAATGATGGAACTGTTAAGGTTTGGGATCCCTATAGTTATAAAGTTATAAAGTTTGTTTGGCTCTATTTATAATCTAATTACTACTTCACTTGGAAATATTGTTACTTCATCAGCAACTAGCTGGCTTTTAAGAACATAATTTTTTAATAAATTTTCTAATTTCCTCTGTTTTAAAAGCTTTTCCTTGGTTTTTTCAAGTACATTTTTAAGAATTTACCTTGTTCAAAAAAAAAGTATAATAAATTGAAAAAAATATATTTTTTAATTTTGTAAATTAAAAATGGATTCGAATTCAAGTTGGAAAGATGAGTTCAATAAATGGATAGAAACATCAACAGCACATGGAATTTCAAATATTTTTCTAAACAAAAATTTGTTTTTAAAATTTTTCTGGGCTCTATGTGTTTTAAGTTCTGTTGGCTATTGCATTTTCAATTTGTCGCGAACATTAAACGATTTTTTGGATTTTAATGTAAACATTAAGATCGCCAATGAGAGAATGTCATCCATTCAATTTCCAACTGTATCTTTTTGTAACAAAAATCCATTTAATTTTAGAAAAAAGTCCGAAAATTCAACAAATGCAAAAAAAAAGATGATAGAAATCAAGAAAAAAGCACTAGCAAACTTGGAGAAAAATCAGACCCTATTTGATATCATTGAAAGTATAAACTTTGATTTGAATAACATAATTTTAGAGTTTATTGAACGAACGTATAAGCTCAACTTTAACATTGACGAAATGCTTCTTAATTGTCAATTTAATAGATTTGCATGCACAAAAGATGATTTTGAGTATTTTACATTGGCAGAGTTTGGCAATTGTTACAAATTTAACTCGGGTAAAAATTTATCTAAAGAAAAAATATTGTACACTAAAACACCGGGAAAAAAAAATGGCTTGAGACTTGAGCTATTCACTGGTATTTTAGACCAAGATTTAGACTTGGTAAAATCGAGTGGCATTCATTTATTTATACACAACCATTCAGCAGTTATTTTCAGTGAATATGATTCAATTAATTTATCGAATGGATTCGAGACTGATATTGTGGTAAGTCAGGAGCATTCTTACAAATTATCCAAACCATACAGCAATTGTGTCAAAGATACAACAAGAATCGACTCCTTTCAATCTGATCTTTACAGAAAATCAATTGTATTGTATGGAAGATACCAACAAAAAACTTGTTTGATAATGTGTTATCATGAATATATTAAAACGGAGTGTGGATGCTATTTTTCTGATGCATTGGGGGTTTCATTTAATTCATCTTGTAATACAATCATGATCAGTTGTTCAAAAAATGCTTATGAAAACTTTCAAAATTCAGCCAAGTCTTTGGATGCTTTGATTCGTATCCAAATGAATGTGAAACAGTCAGCTATAATTTCAAGATATCTCAATCAAACTTTCCATCTCCTTTCTACGCCGATTTGATTCTTTCTCAACAAAATTATACAGAAAATCTGAGAAATTTTACTAGTTCTGAAATGATCAAACAAAGTGTTCTTGCAGTGAATATTTATCACGATGATATATCTTTAACTCTTATAAGTGAGATTCCTGCTAAAGATTTTTTTCAATTAATGTCTGATATTGGCGGAATTTTGGGCATTTGTGTTGGAATGAGTGTTCTGAGTTTTCTTGAAATATTTGATCTGGCATTCAAGATATTTTTATTTCTTTTAGAAAAACATAACAAAAAAAAGGTAGAAAAATTTTAATCAATAATAACATTAAATATTATCCTAGTTTGTGTTATTAACACAATACAGTGATTTTTTTTTAAATTTTTTATAAATTTGTAAATTACTAAAAACTTTTTCGTAATCTATCTTTTTTAATGTTATTGATAAATAACATTAAAATTATTATTCGTAATGCAATTTTAATTTTTTTTGCTTTTTTTAACATAAAAACGGAAAATAGCCTAATTAGTCTTTTTCACAAGAAAAATTGCAATTTGGTTGTTTGGCTTATATAGTGAAAATAATATGGATAAAGCACTAGCATGTATAAGTCTCGCAAATAAGTATGTAAAATCAAATGATGGAATTTCAACTCTTGTAAAAGATTCGAATGAGATCGGAAATACAAATTCTTCTGCAAAGGTAAGTGATCTTGTTAAAAATCTTGAGTTAAGTATGTTAACAAAGATAAGTAATGAAATTGATATGAGACTAAAAAATCGTAAATTTGTTGTGATTCATGGTCTCAAGGAATCTTCTAATGATGATGAAAGTTTAGAAAATTTGTTCAGCCTTTTAAAAATAGATAAACCTTTACAGCAAAAAAGATTAGGGTCTTTGAATATTTCCAAGTGTAACCGACCAGTATTATGTGAACTCAAAAATGAGAAATCGATTAAAAAGCTAATGTTAGTAAAGAAAAATCTAAGAAATGAAAATGATTTCTCTCATGATAACATTTAAAGCCATAAGACAAAAATTCAAAGAGAAATCTTGCTGGAAAAAATAAAAAATTTTAAAAATTTCACTAGCAAATCAACAGCCGGCTCAAGGTTGCCTCCAGTTGGACATGACAATCTGAGTCAAGCCAAGTCGATGAACACCAACAAATCGGCTAGTTAAACAACAGCCGACTCCAGGAAGCCTCCCCGTAGAAATTACAACCTAAGTCAAGCAAAGTCGAAGAACACCAACAAATCGGCTATCAAAACATCAGCCGACTCAAGGACGCCTCCTGTTGGACATGACATCCTGAGTCAAGCAAAGTCGATGAACACCAACAAGTCGGCTAGCAAAATAACAGCCGACTCCAGGACGCCTACACGTGGACATGACAACCTGAGTCAAGCAAAGTCGATGAACACCAACAAATCGGCTAGCAAAACAACAACCGACACGAGGACGCCTACCCGTAGAAATGACAACCTAAATCAAGAAAAATCGATGAACACCAACAAGTCGGCTAGCAAAATTACAGCCGACTCCAGTTTGCCTCCTCTTGGACATGACAACCTGAGTCAAGCAAAGTCGATGAACACCAACAAATCGGCTAGCAAAACAACAAACGACTCGAGGACGCCTACCCGTAGAAATGACAACCTAAATCAAGAAAAGTCGATGAACACCAACAAGTCGGCTAGCAAAATAACAGCCGACTCAAGTTCGCCTCCTCTTGGACATGACAACCTGAGTCAAGCAAAGTCGATGAACACCAACAAATCGGCTAGTTAAACAACAGCCGACTCCAGGAAGCCTCCCCGTAGAAATTACAACCTAAGTCAAGCAAAGTCGAAGAACACCAACAAGTCGGCTAGCCAAATAACAGCCGACTCCAGTTTGCCTCCTCTTGGACATGACAACCTAAATCAAGCAAAGTCGATGAACACCAACAAATCGGCTATCAAAACATCAGCCGACTCCAGGACGCCTCCTGTTGGACATGACAACCTGAGTCAAGCAAAGTCGATGAACACCAACAAGTCGGCTAGCAAAATAACAGCCGACTCCAGTTTGCCTCCTCTTGGACATGACAACCTGAGTCAAGCAAAGTCGATGAACACCAACAAATCGGATAGAAAAACAACAACCGACTCGAGGACGCCTACCCGTAGAAATGACAACCTAAATCAAGAAAAGTCGATGAACACCAACAAGTCGGCTAGCAAAACAACAGCCGACTCCGGGACGCCTACCCGTGGACGTGACAACCTGAGTCAAGCAAAGTCGATGAACACCAACAAATCGGCTAGCAAAACAACAGCCGACTCCAGGACGCCTTACCGTAGAAATGACAACCTAATTCAAGAAAAGTCGATGAACACCAACAAGTCGGCTAGCAAAATAACAGCCGACTCCAGTTCGCCTCCTCTTGGACATGACAACCTGAGTCAAGCAAAGTCGATGAACACCAACAAATCGGCTAGCAAAACAACAGCCGACTCCAGGAAGCCTCCTCGTAGAAATTACAGCCTTAGTCAAGCAAAGTCGATGTAAACCAACAAATCAGCTATCAAAATAACAGCCGACTCCAGGACGCCTCCTGTTGGACATGACAACCTGAGTCAAGCAAAGTCGATGAACACCAACAAATCGGCTAGCAAAACAACAGCCGACTCCAGTTTGACTCCTCTTGGACATGACAACCTTAGCCAAGCAATGTCGATGAACACCAACAAATCGGCTAGCAAAACATCAGCCGATCCAGGACGCCTAACCTTAGAAATGACAACCTCAGTCAAGAAAAGTCGATGAACACCAACAAGTCGGCTAGCAAAATAACAGCCGACTCCAGGACGCCTCCTGTTGGACATGACAACCTAAATCAAGAAAAGTCGATGAACACAAACAAGTCGGCTAGCAAAACAACAGCCGACTCCAGTTCGCCTCCTCTTGGACATGACAACCTGAGTCAAGCAAAGTCGATGAACACCAACAAGTCGGCTAGCAAAATAACAGCCGACTCCAGGACGCCTCCTGTTGGACATGACAACCTGAGTCAAGCAAAGTCGATGTAAACCAACAAATCAGCTATCAAAATAACAGCCGACTCCAGGACGCCTCCTGTTGGACATGACAACCTGAGTCAAGCAAAGTCGATGAACACCATTAAATCGGCTAGCAAAACAACAGCCGACTCCAGTTTGCCTCCTCTTGGACATGACAACCTGAGCCAAGCAATGTCGATGAACACCAACAAATCGGCTATCAAAACAACAGCCGATCCAGGACGCCTAACCTTAGAAATGACAACCTCAGTCAAGAAAAGTCGATGAACACCAACAAGTCGGCTAGCAAAATAACAGCCGACTCAAGTTCGCCTCCTCTTGGACATGACAAACTGAGTCAAGCAAAGTCGATGAACACCAACAAATCGGCTAGCAAAACACCAGCCGACTCCAGGAAGCCTCCCCGTAGAAATTACAACCTAAGTCAAGCAAAGTCGATGAAGACCAACAAGTCGGCTAGCAAAACAACAGCCGACTCCAGGAAGCCTCCATGAGAAATTACAGCCTAAGTCAAGCAAAGTCGATGCAAACCAACAAATCAGCTTTCAAAATAACAGCCGACTCCAGGACGCCTCCTGTTGGACATGACAACCTGAGTCAAGCAAAGTCGATGAACACCAACAAATCGGCTAGCAAAACAACAGCCGACTCCAGTTTGCCTCCTCTTGGACATGACAACCTGAGCCAAGCAATGTCGATGAACACCAACAAATCGGCTAGCAAAACAACAGCCGATCCAGGACGCCTAACCTTAGAAATGATAACCTCAGTCAAGCAAAGTCGATGAACACCTACAAATCGGCTAGCAAAACAACAGCCGACTCCAGGAAGCCTCCTCGTAGAAATTACAGCCTAAGTCAAGCAAAGTCGATGTAAACCAACAAATCAGCTATCAAAATAACAGCCGACTCCAGGACGCCTCCTGTTGGACATGACAACCTGAGTCAAGCAAAGTCGATGAACACCAACAAATCGGCTAGCAAAACAACAGCCGACTCCAGTTTGCCTCCTCTTGGACATGACAACCTGAGCCAAGCAATGTCGATGAACATCAACAAATCGGCTAGCAAAACAACAGCCGACTCCAGGACGCCTACCCGTTGACATGACAACCTCAGTCAAGAAAAGTCGATGAACACCAACAAGTCGGCTAGCAAAATAACAGTCGACTCAAGTTCGCCTCCTCTTGGACATGACAACCTGAGTCAAGCAAAGTCGATGAACACCAACAAATCGGCTAGCAAAACAACAGCCGACTCCAGGAAGCCTCCATGAGAAATTACAGCCTAAGTCAAGCAAAGTCGATGTAAACCAACAAATCAGCTTTCAAAATAACAGCCGACTCCAGGACGCCTCCTGTTGGACATGACAACCTGAGTCAAGCAAAGTCGATGAACACCAACAAATCGGCTAGCAAAACAACAGCCGACTCCAGTTTGCCTCCTCTTGGACATGACAACCTGAGCCAAGCAATGTCGATGAACACCAACAAATCGGCTAGCAAAACAACAGTCGATCCAGGACGCCTAACCTTAGAAATGATAACCTCAGTCAAGAAAAGTCGATGAACACCAACAAGTCGGCTAGCAAAATAACAGCCGACTCCAGTTCGCCTCCTCTTGGACATGACAACCTGAGTCAAGCAAAGTCGATGAACACCTACAAATCGGCTAGCAAAACAACAGCCGACTCCAGGAAGCCTCCTCGTAGAAATTACAGCCTAAGTCAAGCAAAGTCGATGTAAACCAACAAATCAGCTATCAAAATAACAGCCGACTCCAGGACGCCTCCTGTTGGACATGACAACCTGAGTCAAGCAAAGTCGATGAACACCAACAAATCGGCTAGCAAAACAACAGCCGACTCCAGTTTGCCTCCTCTTGGACATGACAACCTGAGCCAAGCAATGTCGATGAACATCAACAAATCGGCTAGCAAAACAACAGCCGACTCCAGGACGCCTACCCGTTGACATGACAACCTCAGTCAAGAAAAGTCGATGAACACCAACAAGTCGGCTAGCAAAATAACAGTCGACTCAAGTTCGCCTCCTCTTGGACATGACAACCTGAGTCAAGCAAAGTCGATGAACACCAACAAATCGGCTAGCAAAACAACAGCCGACTCCAGGAAGCCTCCCCGTAGAAATTACAACCTAAGTCAAGCAAAGTCGATGAACACCAACAAGTCGGCTAGCAAAATAACAGCCGACTCCAGAACGCCTCCTGTTGGACATGACAACCTGAGTCAAGCAAAGTCGATGAACACCAACAAATCGGCTAGCAAAACAACAACCGACTCGAGGAGGCCTACCCGTAGAAATGACAACCTAAATCAAGAAAAGTCGATGAACACCAACAAGTCGGCTAGCAAAACAACAACCGACTCGAGGACGCCTACCCGTAGAAATGACAACCTAAATCAGGAAAAGTCTATGAACACCAACAAGTCGGCTAGCAAAATAACAGCCGACTCCAGGACGCCTACCCGTGGACATGACAACCTGAGCCAAGCAATGTCGATGAACACCAACAAATCGGCTAGCAAAACAACAGCCGATCCAGGACGCCTAACCTTAGAAATGACAACCTTAGTCAAGAAAAGTCGATGAACACCAACAAGTCGGCTAGCAAAATAACAGCCGACTCCAGGACGCCTCCTGTTGGACATGACAACCTAAATCAAGAAAAGTCGATGAACACCAACAAGTCGGCTAGCAAAACAACAGCCGACTCCAGGACGCCTACCCGTGGACGTGACAACCTGAGTCAAGCAAAGTCGATGAACACCAACAAATCGGCTAGCAAAACAACAGCCGACTCCAGGACGCCTTACCGTAGAAATGACAACCTAATTCAAGAAAAGTCGATGAACACCAACAAGTCGGCTAGCAAAATAACAGCCGACTCCAGTTCGCCTCCTCTTGGACATGACAACCTGAGTCAAGCAAAGTCGATGAACACCAACAAATCGGCTAGCAAAACAACAGCCGACTCCAGGAAGCCTCCTCGTAGAAATTACAGCCTAAGTCAAGCATAGTCGATGTAAACCAACAAATCAGCTATCAAAATAACAGCCGACTCCAGGACGCCTCCTGTTGGACATGACAACCTGAGTCAAGCAAAGTCGATGAACACCAACAACTCGGCTAGCAAAACAACAGCCGACTCCAGTTTGCCTCCTGTTGGACATGACAACCAGAGCCAAGCAATGTCGATGAACACCAACAAATCGGCTATCAAAACAACAGCCGATACAGGACGCCTAACCTTAGAAATGACAACCTCAGTCAAGAAAAGTCGATGAACAACAACAAGTCGGCTAGCAAAATAACAGCCGACTCAAGTTCGCCTCCTCTTGGACATGACAAACTGAGTCAAGCAAAGTCGATGAACACCAACAAATCGGCTAGCAAAACAACAGCCGACTCCAGGAAGCCTCCCCGTAGAAATTACAACCTAAGTCAAGCAAAGTCGATGAAGACCAACAAGTCGGCTAGCAAAATAACAGCCGACTCCAGGACGCCTCCTGTTGGACATGACAACCTGAGTTAAGCAAAGTCGATGAACAACAACAAATCGGCTAGCAAAACAACAGCCGACTCCAGGACGCCTACCCGTGGACATGACAACCTGAGTCAAGCAAAGTCGATGAACACCAACAAATCGGCTAGCAAAACAACAACCGACTCGAGGACGCCTACCCGTAGAAATGACAACCTAAATCAAGAAAAGTTTATGAACACCAACAAGTCGGCTAGCAAAATAACAGCCGACTCCAGGACGCCTACCCGTGGACATGACAACCTAATTCAAGAAAAGTCGATGAACACCAACAAGTCGGTTAGCAAAACACCAACCGACTCGAGGACGCCTTACCGTAGAAATTACAACCTAAGTCAAGCAAAGTCGATGAAAACCAACAAATCAGCTATCAAAACAACAGCCGACTCCAGGACGCCTCCTGTTGGACATGACAACCTGAGTCAAGCAAAGTCCATGAACACCAACAAATCTGCTAGCAAAACAACAGCCGACTCCAGGACGCCTAACCGTAGAAATGACAACCTCAGTCAAGAAAAATCGATGAACATCAACAAATCGGCAAGCAAAACAACAGCCGACTCCAGGACGCCTACCCGTTTACATGACAACCTGAGTCAAGCAAAGTCGATGAACACCAACAAATTGGCTAGCAAAACAACAATTGACTCGAGGACGCCTACCCGTAGAAATGACAACCTCAGTCAAGAAAAATCGATGAACATCAACAAGTCGGCTAGCAAAATAACAGCCGACTCCAGGACGCCTCCTGTTGGACATGACAACCTGAGTAAAGCAAAGTCGATGAACACCAACAAATCGGCTAGCAAATTAACAGCCGACTCCAGGACGCCTACCCGTGGACATGACAACCTGAGTCAAGCAAAGTCGATGAACACCAACAAATCGGCTAGCAAAACAACAACCGACACGAGGAAGCCTCCTCGTAGAAATTACAGCCTAAGTCAAGCAAAGTCGATGAAAACCAACAAATCAGCTATCAAAACAACAGCCGACACCAGGACGCCTCCTGTTGTACATGACAACCTGAGTCAAGCAAAGTCGATGAACACCAACAAGTCGGCTATCAAAATTACAGCCGACTCCAGGACGCCTCCTGTTGGACATGACAACCTGAGTCAAGCAAAGTCGATGAACACCAACAAATCGGCTTGCAAAAAAACAGCCGACTCCAGTTTGCCTCCTCTTGGACATGACAACCTGAGTCAAGCAAAGTCGATGAACACCAACAAATCGGCTAGCAAAACAACAGCCGACTCCAGGACGCCTCCTGTTGGACATGACAACCTGAGTCAAGCAAAGTCGATGAACACCAACAAGTCGGCTAGCAAAATAACAGCCGACTCCAGGACGCCTCCTGTTGGACATGACAACCTGAGTCAAGCAAAGTCGATGAACACCAACAAATCGGCTAGCAAATTAACAGCCGACTCCAGGACGCCTACCCGTAGAAATGACAACCTAAATCAAGAAAAGTCGATGAACACCAACAAGTCGGCTAGCAAAATAACAGCCGACTCAAGTTCACCTCCTCTTGGACATGACAACCTGAGTCAAGCAAAGTCGATGAACACCAACAAATCGGCTAGCAAAACAACAGCCGACTCCAGGACGCCTCCTGTTGGACATGACAACCTGAGTCAAGCAAAGTCGATGAACACCATCAAATCGGCTATCAAAACAACAGCCGACTCCAGGACGCCTCCTGTTGGACATGACAACCTGAGTCAAGCAAAGTCGATGAACACCAACAAGTCGGCTAGCAAAATAACAGCCGACTCCAGGACGCCTCCTGTTGGACATGACAACCTGAGTAAAGCAAAGTCGATGAACACCAACAAATCGGCTAGCAAATTAACAGCCGACTCCAGGACGCCTACCCGTGGACATGACAACCTGAGTCAAGCAAAGTCGATGAACACCAACAAATCGGCTAGCAAAACAACAACCGACACGAGGACGCCTACCCGTAGAAATGACAACCTAAATCAAGAAAAGTCGATGAACACCAACAAGTCGGCTAGCAAAATTACAGCCGAATCCAGTTTGCCTCCTCTTGGACATGACAACCTGAGTCAAGCAAAGTCGATGAACACCAACAAATCGGCTAGCAAAACAACAACCGACTCGAGGACGCCTACCCGTAGAAATGACAACCTAAATCAAGAAAAGTCGATGAACACCAACAAGTCGGCTAGCAAAATAACAGCCGATCCAGGACGCCTAACCGTAGAAATGACAACCTCAGTCAAGAAAAGTCGATGAACACCAACAAGTCGGCTATCAAAATAACAGCCGACTTAAGTTCGCCTCCTCTTGGACATGACAACCTGAGTCAAGCAAAGTCGATGAACAACAACAAATCGGCTAGCAAAACAACAGCCGACTCCAGGACGCCTACCCGTGGACATGACAACCTGAGTCAAGCAAAGTCGATGAACACCAACAAGTCGGCTAGCAAAATAACAGCCGACTAAAGTTCGCCTCCTGTTGGACATGACAACCTGAGTCAAGCAAAGTCGATGAACACCAACAAATCGGCTATCAAAACAACAGCCGACTCTAGGACGCCTCCTGTTGGACATGACAACCTGAGTCAAGCAAAGTCGATGAACACCAACAAATCGGCTAGCAAATTAACAGCCGACTCCAGGACGCCTCCTCTTGGACATGACAACCTGAGCCAAGCAATGTCGATGAACATCAACAAATCGGCTAGCAAAACAACAGCCGACTCCAGGACGCCTACCCGTTGACATGACAACCTCAGTCAAGAAAAGTCGATGAACACCAACAAGTCGGCTAGCAAAACAACAGCCGACTCTAGGACGCCTCCTGTTGGACATGACAACCTGAGTCAAGCAAAGTCGATGAACACCAACAAATCGGCTAGCAAATTAACAGCCGACTCCAGGACGCCTCCTCTTGGACATGACAACCTGAGCCAAGCAATGTCGATGAACATCAACAAATCGGCTAGCAAAACAACAGCCGACTCCAGGACGCCTACCCGTTGACATGACAACCTGAGTCAAGCAAAGTCGATGAACACCAACAAATCGGCTAGCAAAACAACAGCCGACTCCAGGAAGCCTCCATGAGAAATTACAGCCTAAGTCAAGCAAAGTCGATGTAAACCAACAAATCAGCTTTCAAAATAACAGCCGACTCCAGGACGCCTAACCGTAGAAATGACAACCTCAGTCAAGAAAAGTCGATGAACACCAACAAGTCTGCTAGCAAAATAACAGCCGACTCAAGTTCGCCTCCTCTTGGACATGACAACCTGAGTCAAGCAAAGTCGATGAACACCGACAAATCGGCTAGCAAAACAACAGCCGACTCCAGGAAGCCTCCCCGTAGAAATTACAACCTGAGTCAAGCAAAGTCGATGAACACCAACAAGTCGGCTAGCAAAATAACAGCCGACTCCAGGACGCCTCCTGTTGGACATGACAACCTGAGTCAAGCAAAGTCGATGAACACCAACAAATCGGCTAGCAAAACAACAGCCGACTCCAGGAAGCCTCCCCGTAGAAATTACAACCTAAGTCAAGCAAAGTCGAACAACACCAACAAGCCGGCTAGCAAAATAACAGCCGACTCCAGGACGCCTCCTGTTGGACATGACAACCTGAGTCAAGCAAAGTCGATGAACACCAACAAATCGGCTAGCAAAACAACAGCCGACTCCTGGACGCCTCCCCGTGGACATGACAACCTGAGTCAAGCAAAGTCGATGAACACCAACAAGTCGGCTAGCAAAATAACAGCCGACTCCAGGACGCCTCCTGTTGGACATGACAACCTGAGTCAAGCAAAGTCGATGAACACCAACAAATCGGCTAGCAAATTAACAGCCGACTCCAGGACGCCTACCCGTGGACATGACAACTTGAGTCAAGCAAGGTCGATGAACACCAACAAATCGGCTAGCAAAACAACAACCGACACGAGGACGCCTACCCGTAGAAATGACAACCTAAATCAAGAAAAGTCGATGAACACCAACAAGTCGGCTAGCAAAATAACAGCCGACTCCAGTTCGCCTCCTCTTGGACATGACAACCTGAGTCAAGCAAAGTCGATGAACACCAACAAATCGGCAAGCTAAACAACAGCCGACTCTAGGAAGCCTCCCCGTAGAAATTTCAACCTAAATCAAGCAAAGTCGAAGAACACCAACAAGTCGGCTAGCAAAATAACAGCCGACTCCAGTTTGCCTCCTCATGGACATGAGAACCTGAATCAAGCAAAGTCGATGAACATCAACAAATCGGCTAGCAAAACAACAAACGACTCGAGGACGCCTACCCGTAGAAATGACAACCTAAATCAAGAAAAGTCGATGAACACCAACAAGTCGGGTACCAAAATAACAGCCGACTCAAGTTCGCCTCCTGTTGGACATGACAACCTGAGTCAAGCAAAGTCGATGAACACCAACAAATCGGCTATCAAAAAAACAGCCGACTCCAGGACGACTCCTGTTGGACATGACAACCTAAATCAAGAAAAGTCGATGAACACCAACAAGTCGGCTAGCAAAATAACAGTCGACTCAAGTTCGCCTCCTCTTGGACATGACAACCTGAGTCAAGCAAAGTCGATGAACACCAACAAATCGGCTAGCAAAACAACAGCCGACTCCAGGAAGCCTCCCCGTAGAAATTACAACCTAAGTCAAGCAAAGTCGATGAACACCAACAAGTCGGCTAGCAAAATAACAGCCGACTCCAGGACGCCTAACCGTAGAAATGACAACCTCAGTCAAGAAAAGTCGATGAACACCAACAAGTCTGCTAGCAAAATAACAGCCGACTCAAGTTCGCCTCCTCTTGGACATGACAACCTGAGTCAAGCAAAGTCGATGAACACCGACAAATCGGCTAGCAAAACAACAGCCGACTCCAGGAAGCCTCCCCGTAGAAATTACAACCTGAGTCAAGCAAAGTCGATGAACACCAACAAGTCGGCTAGCAAAATAACAGCCGACACCAGGACGCCTCCTGTTGGACATGACAACCTGAGTCAAGCAAAGTCGATGAACACCAACAAATCGGCTAGCAAAACAACAGCCGACTCCAGGAAGCCTCCCCGTAGAAATTACAACCTAAGTCAAGCAAAGTCGATGAACACCAACAAGTCGGCTAGCAAAATAACAGCCGACTCCAGGACGCCTCCTGTTGGACATGACAACCTGAGTCAAGCAAAGTCGATGAACACCAACAAATCGGCTAGCAAAACAACAGCCGACTCCTGGACGCCTCCCAGTGGACATGACAACCTGAGTCAAGCAAAGTCGATGAACACCAACAAGTCGGCTAGCAAAATAACAGCCGACTCCAGGACGCCTCCTGTTGGACATGACAACCTGAGTCAAGCAAAGTCGATGAACACCAACAAATCGGCTAGCAAATTAACAGCCGACTCCAGGACGCCTACCCGTGGACATGACAACTTGAGTCAAGCAAAGTCGATGAACACCAACAAATCGGCTAGCAAAACAACAACCGACACGAGGACGCCTACCCGTAGAAATGACAACCTAAATCAAGAAAAGTCGATGAACACCAACAAGTCGGCTAGCAAAATAACAGCCGACTCCAGTTCGCCTCCTCTTGGACATGACAACCTGAGTCAAGCAAAGTCGATGAACACCAACAAATCGGCAAGCAAAACAACAGCCGACTCCTGGAAGCCTCCCCGTAGAAATTTCAACCTAAATCAAGCAAAGTCGAAGAACACCAACAAGTCGGCTAGCAAAATAACAGCCGACTCCAGTTCGCCTCATCTTGGACATGACAACCTGAGTCAAGCAAAGTCGATGAACACCAACAAATCGGCAAGCAAAACAACAGCCGACTCCTGGAAGCCTCCCCGTAGAAATTTCAACCTAAATCAAGCAAAGTCGAAGAACACCAACAAGTCGGCTAGCAAAATAACAGCCGACTCCAGTTTGCCTCCTCATGGACATGAGAACCTGAATCAAGCAAAGTCGATGAACACCAACAAATCGGCTAGCAAATTAACAGCCGACTCCAGGACGCCTACCCGTGGACATGACAACCTGAGTCAAGCAAAGTCGATGAACACCAACAAGTCGGCTAGCAAAATAACAGCCGACTAAAGTTCGCCTCCTGTTGGACATGACAACCTGAGTCAAGCAAAGTCGATGAACACCAACAAATCGGCTAGCAAAACAACAGCCGACTCCAGGACGCCTACCCGTTGACATGACAACCTCAGTCAAGAAAAGTCGATGAACACCAACAAGTCGGCTAGCAAAATAACAGTCGACTCAAGTTCGCCTCATCTTGGACATGACAACCTGAGTCAAGCAAAGTCGATAAACACCAACAAATCGGCTAGCAAAACAACAGCCGACTCCAGGAAGCCTCCCCGTAGAAATTACAACCTAAGTCAAGCAAAGTCGATGAACACCAACAAGTCGGCTAGCAAAATAACAGCCGACTCCAGGATGCCTAACCGTAGAAATGACAACCTCAGTCAAGAAAAGTCGATGAACACCAACAAGTCTGCTAGCAAAATAACAGCCGACTCAAGTTCGCCTCCTCTTGGACATGACAACCTGAGTCAAGCAAAGTCGATGAACACCGACAAATCGGCTAGCAAAACAACAGCCGACTCCAGGAAGCCTCCCCGTAGAAATTACAACCTGAGTCAAGCAAAGTCGATGAACACCAACAAGTCGGCTAGCAAAATAACAGCCGACTCCAGGACGCCTCCTGTTGGACATGACAACCTGAGTCAAGCAAAGTCGATGAACACCAACAAATCGGCTAGCAAAACAACAGCCGACTCCAGGAAGCCTCCCCGTAGAAATTACAACCTAAGTCAAGCAAAGTCGATGAACACCAACAAGTCGGCTAGCAAAATAACAGCCGACTCCAGGACGCCTCCTGTTGGACATGACAACCTGAGTCAAGCAAAGTCGATGAACACCAACAAATCGGCTAGCAAAACAACAGCCGACTCCTGGACGCCTCCCCGTGGACATGACAACCTGAGTCAAGCAAAGTCGATGAACACCAACAAGTCGGCTAGCAAAATAACAGCCGACTCCAGGACGCCTCCTGTTGGACATGACAACCTGAGTCAAGCAAAGTCGATGAACACCAACAAATCGGCTAGCAAATTAACAGCCGACTCCAGGACGCCTACCCGTGGACATGACAACTTGAGTCAAGCAAAGTCGATGAACACCAACAAATCGGCTAGCAAAACAACAACCGACACGAGGACGCCTACCCGTAGAAATGACAACCTAAATCAAGAAAAGTCGATGAACACCAACAAGTCGGCTAGCAAAATAACAGCCGACTCCAGTTCGCCTCCTCTTGGACATGACAACCTGAGTCAAGCAAAGTCGATGAACACCAACAAATCGGCAAGCAAAACAACAGCCGACTCCTGGAAGCCTCCCCGTAGAAATTTCAACCTAAATCAAGCAAAGTCGAAGAACACCAACAAGTCGGCTAGCAAAATAACAGCCGACTCCAGTTTGCCTCCTCATGGACATGAGAACCTGAATCAAGCAAAGTCGATGAACATCAACAAATCGGCTAGCAAAACAACAAACGACTCGAGGACGCCTACCCGTAGAAATGACAACCTAAATCAAGAAAAGTCGATGAACACCAACAAGTCGGCTAGCAAAATTATAGCCGACTCCAGTTTGCCTCCTCTTGGACATGACAACCTGAGTCAAGCAAAGTCGATGAACACCAACAAATCGGCTAGAAAAACAACAACCGACTCGAGGACGCCTACCCGTAGAAATGACAGCCTAAATCAAGAAAAGTCGATGAACACCAACAAATCGGCTAGCAAAACAACAGCCGACTCCAGGAAGCCTCCCCGTAGAAATTACAACCTAAGTCAAGCAAAGTCGATGAAAACCAACAAATCAGCTATCAAAACAACAGCCGACTCCAGGACGCCTCCTGTTGGACATGACAACCTGAGTCAAGCAAAGTCGATGAACACCAACAAGTCGGCTAGCAAAATAACAGCCGACTCCAGGACGCCTCCTGTTTGACGTGACAACCTGAGTCAAGCAAAGTCGATGAACACCAACAAATCGGCTAGAAAAACAACAGCCGACTCCTTGACGGCTTACCGTAGAAAATACAACCTCAGTCAAGAAAAGTCGATGAACATCAACAAATCAGCTATCAAAACAACAGCCGACTCCAGCACGCCTCCTGTTGGACATGACAACCTGAGTCAAGCAAAGTCGATGAACACCAACAAATCGGCTAGCAAAACAACAGCCGACTCCTGGACGCCTCCCCGTGGACATGACAACCTGAGTCAAGCAAAGTCGATGAACACCAACAAATCGGCTAGCAAATTAACAGCCGACTCCAGGACGCCTACCCGTGGACATGACAACCTGAATCAAGCAAAGTCGATGAACACCAACAAATCGGCTAGCAAAACAACAACCGACACGAGGACGCCTACCCGTAGAAATGACAACCTTAATCAAGAAAAGTCGATGAACACCAACAAGTCGGCTAGCAAAATTACAGCCGACTCCAGTTCGCCTCCTCTTGGACATGACAACCTGAGTCAAGCAAAGTCGATGAACACCAACAAATCGGCTAGAAAAACAACAGCCGAATCCAGGAAGCTTCCTCGTAGAAATTACAACCTAAGTCAAGCAAAGTCGATGAAAACCAACAAATCGGCTATCAATACAGCATCAGACTTAAGGACGCCTCCTGTTGGACATGACAACCTGAGTCAAGCAAAGTCGATGAACACCAACAAGTCGGCTAGCAAAATAACAGCCGACTCTAGGACGCCTCCTGTTGGACATGACAACCTGAGTCAAGCAAAGTCGATGAACACCAACAAATCGGCTAGCAAAACAACAGCCGACTCCAGGACGCCTAACCGTAGAAATGACAACCTCAGTCAAAAAAAGTCGATGAACACCAACAAATCGGCTAGCAAAACAACAGCCGACACCAGGACGCCTCACCGTAGAAATGACAACCTCAGTCAAGAAAAGTCGATGAACATCAACAAATCGGCTAGCAAAACAACAGCCGACTCCAGGAAGCCTACCCGTGGACATGACAACCTGAGTCAAGCAAAGTCGATGAAAACCAACAAATCAGCTATCAAAACAACAGCCGACTCCAGGACGCCTCCTGTTGGACATGACAACCTAAATCAAGAAAAGTCGATGAACACCAACAAGTCGGCTAGCAAAATAACAGCCGACTCCAGTTCGCCTCCTCTTGGACATGACAACCTGAGTAAAGCAAAGTCGATGAACACCAACAAGTCGGCTAGCAAAACAACAACCGACACGAGGACGCCTACCCGTAGAAATGACAACCTAAATCAAGAAAAGTCGATGAACACAAACAAGTCGGCTAGCAAAATAACAGCCGACTCCAGTTCGCCTCCTCTTGGACATGACAACCTGAGTAAAGCAAAGTCGATGAACACCAACAAGTCGGCTAGCAAAATAACAGCCGACTCCAGTTTGCCTCCTCATGGACATGAGAACCTGAGTCAAGCAAAGTCGATGAACATCAACAAATCGGCTAGCAAAACAACAAACGACTCGAGGACGCCTCCCCGTAGAAATGACAACCTAAATCAAGAAAAGTCGATGAACACAAACAAGTCGGCTAGCAAAATAACAGCCGACTCCAGTTCGCCTCCTCTTGGACATGACAACCTGAGTAAAGCAAAGTCGATGAACACCAACAAGTCGGCTAGCAAAATAACAGCCGACTCCAGGACGCCTCCTGTTGGACATGACAACCTGAGTCAAGCAAAGTCGATGAACACCAACAAATCGTCTAGCAAAACAACAACCGACTCGAGGACGCCTACCCGTAGAAATGACAACCTAAATCAAGAAAAGTCGATGAACAACAACATGTCGGCTAGCAAAATAACAGCCGATCCAGGACGCCTAACCGTAGAAATGACAACCTCAGTCAAGAAAAGTCGATGAACACCAACAAGTCGGCTAGAAAAATAACAGCCGACTTAAGTTCGCCTCCTCTTGGACATGACAACCTGAGTCAAGCAAAGTCGATGAACAACAACAAATCGGCTAGCAAAACAACAGCCGACTCCAGGACGCCTACCCGTGGACATGACAACCTGAGTCAAGCAAAGTCGATGAACACAAACAAGTCGGCTAGCAAAATAACAGCCGACTCCAGGACGCCTCCTGTTGGACATGACAACCTGAGTCAAGCAAAGTCGATGAACACCAACAAATCGGCTATCAAAACAACAGCCGACTCTAGGACGCCTCCTGTTGGACATGACAACCTGAGTCAAGCAAAGTCGATGAACACCAACAAATCGGCTAGCAAATTAACAGCCGACTCCAGGACGCCTACCCGTGGACATGACAACCTGAGTCAAGCAAAGTCGATGAACACCAACAAATCGGCTAGCAAAACAACAACCGACACGAGGACGCCTACCCGTAGAAATGACAACCTAAATCAAGAAAAGTCGATGAACACCAACAAGTCGGCTAGCAAAATAACAGCCGACTCCAGTTCGCCTCCTCTTGGACATGACAACCTGAGTAAAGCAAAGTCGATGAACACCAACAAGTCGGCTAGCAAAACAACAACCGACACGAGGACGCCTACCCGTAGAAATGACAACCTAAATCAAGAAAAGTCGATGAACACCAACAAGTCGGCTAGCAAAATTCTAGCCGACTCCAGGACGCCTCCTGTTGGACATGACAACCTGAGTCAAGCAAAGTCGATGAACACCAACAAATCGGCTAGCAAAACATCAGCCGATCAAGGACGCCTAACCTTAGAAATGACAACCTCAGTCAAGAAAAGTCGATGAACACCAACAAGTCGGCTAGCAAAATAACAGCCGACTCCAGGACGCCTCCTGTTGGACATGACAACCTAAATCAAGAAAAGTCGATGAACACCAACAAGTCGGCTAGCAAAACAACAGCCGACTCCAGGACGCCTACCCGTGGACATGACAACTTGAGTCAAGCAAAGTCGATGAACACCAACAAATCGGCTAGCAAAACAACAACCGACACGAGGACGCCTACCCGTAGAAATGACAACCTTAATCAAGAAAAGTCGATGAACACCAACAAGTCGGCTAGCAAAATAACAGCCGACTCCAGTTCGCCTCCTCTTGGACATGACAACCTGAGTAAAGCAAAGTCGATGAACACCAACAAGTCGGCTAGCAAAATAACAGCCGACTCCAGTTTGCCTCCTCATGGACATGAGAACCTGAGTCAAGCAAAGTCGATGAACACCAAAAAGTCGGCTAGCAAAATAACAGCCGACTCCAGGACGCCTCCTGTTGGACATGACAACCTGAGTCAAGCAAAGTCGATGAACACCAACAAATCGGCTAGCAAATTAACAGCCGACTCCAGGACGCCTACCCGTGGACATGACAACTTGAGTCAAGCAAAGTCGATGAACACCAACAAATCGGCTAGCAAAACAACAACCGACACGAGGACGCCTACCCGTAGAAATGACAACCTAAATCAAGAAAAGTCGATGAACACCAACAAGTCGGCTAGCAAAAAAACAGCCGACTCCAGTTCGCCTCCTCTTGGACATGACAACCTGAGTCAAGCAAAGTCGATGAACACCAACAAATCGGCTAGCAAAACAACAGCCAACTCCAGGAAGCCTCCTCGTAGAAATTACAAACTAAGTCAAGCAAAGTCGATGAAAACCAACAAATCAGCTATCAAAACAACAGCCGACTCCAGGACGCCTCCTGTTGGACATGACAACCTGAGTCAAGCAAAGTCGATGAACACCAACAAATCGGCTAGCAAAACAACAGCCGACTCAAGGAAGCCTCCTCGTAGAAATTACAACCTAAGTCAAGCAAAGTCGATGAAAACCAACAAATCAGCTATCAAAACAACAGCCGACTCCAGCACGCCTCCTGTTGGACATGACAACCTGAGTCAAGCAAAGTCGATGAACACCAACAAATCGGCTAGCAAAACAACAGCCGACTCCTGGACGCCTCCCCGTGGACATGACAACCTGAGTCAAGCAAAGTCGATGAACACCAACAAATCGGCTAGCAAATTAACAGCCGACTCCAGGACGCCTACCCGTGGACATGACAACCTGAATCAAGCAAAGTCGATGAACACCAACAAATCGGCTAGCAAAACAACAACCGACACGAGGACGCCTACCCGTAGAAATGACAACCTTAATCAAGAAAAGTCGATGAACACCAACAAGTCGGCTAGCAAAATTACAGCCGACTCCAGTTCGCCTCCTCTTGGACATGACAACCTGAGTCAAGCAAAGTCGATGAACACCAACAAATCGGCTAGAAAAACAACAGCCGAATCCAGGAAGCTTCCTCGTAGAAATTACAACCTAAGTCAAGCAAAGTCGATGAAAACCAACAAATCGGCTATCAATACAGCATCAGACTTAAGGACGCCTCCTGTTGGACATGACAACCTGAGTCAAGCAAAGTCGATGAACACCAACAAGTCGGCTAGCAAAATAACAGCCGACTCTAGGACGCCTCCTGTTGGACATGACAACCTGAGTCAAGCAAAGTCGATGAACACCAACAAATCGGCTAGCAAAACAACAGCCGACTCCAGGACGCCTAACCGTAGAAATGACAACCTCAGTCAAAAAAAGTCGATGAACACCAACAAATCGGCTAGCAAAACAACAGCCGACACCAGGACGCCTCACCGTAGAAATGACAACCTCAGTCAAGAAAAGTCGATGAACATCAACAAATCGGCTAGCAAAACAACAGCCGACTCCAGGAAGCCTACCAATGGACATGACAACCTGAGTCAAGCAAAGTCGATGAAAACCAACAAATCAGCTATCAAAACAACAGCCGACTCCAGGACGCCTCCTGTTGGACATGACAACCTAAATCAAGAAAAGTCGATGAACACCAACAAGTCGGCTAGCAAAATAACAGCCGACTCCAGTTCGCCTCCTCTTGGACATGACAACCTGAGTAAAGCAAAGTCGATGAACACCAACAAGTCGGCTAGCAAAACAACAACCGACACGAGGACGCCTACCCGTAGAAATGACAACCTAAATCAAGAAAAGTCGATGAACACAAACAAGTCGGCTAGCAAAATAACAGCCGACTCCAGTTCGCCTCCTCTTGGACATGACAACCTGAGTAAAGCAAAGTCGATGAACACCAACAAGTCGGCTAGCAAAATAACAGCCGACTCCAGTTTGCCTCCTCATGGACATGAGAACCTGAGTCAAGCAAAGTCGATGAACATCAACAAATCGGCTAGCAAAACAACAAACGACTCGAGGACGCCTCCCCGTAGAAATGACAACCTAAATCAAGAAAAGTCGATGAACACCAACAAGTCGGCTAGCAAAATAACAGCCGACTCAAGTTCGCCTGATGTTGGACATGACAACCTGAGTCAAGCAAAGTCGATGAACACCAACAAATCGGCTATCAAAACAACAGCCGACTCCAGGACGCCTCCTGTTGGACATGACAACCTAAATCAAGAAAAGTCGATGAACACCAACAAGTCGGCTAGCAAAATTATAGCCGACTCCAGTTTGCCTCCTCTTGGACATGACAACCTGAGTCAAGCAAAGTCGATGAACACCAACAAATCAGCTAGAAAAACAACAACCGACTCGAGGACGCCTACCCGTAGAAATGACAGCCTAAATCAAGAAAAGTCGATGAACACCAACAAATCGGCTAGCAAAACAACAGCCGACTCCAGGAAGCCTCCCCGTAAAAATTACAACCTAAGTCAAGCAAAGTCGATGAACACCAACAAGTCGGCTAGCAAAATAACAGCCGACTCCAGGACGCCTCCTGTTGGACGTGACAACCTGAGTCAAGCAAAGTCGATGAACACCAACAAATCGGCTAGAAAAACAACAGCCGACTCCTGGACGGCTTACCGTAGAAAAGACAACCTCAGTCAAGAAAAGTCGATGAACATCAACAAATCGGCTAGCAAAACAACAGCCGACTCCAGGACGCCTACACGTGGACATGACAACCTGAGTCAAGCAAAGTCGATGAACACCAACAAATCGGCTAGCAAAACAACAACCGACTTGACGACGCCTACACGTAGAAATGACAACCTAATTCAAGAAAAATCGATGAACACCAACAAGTCGGCTAGCAAAATAACAGCCGACTCCAGGACGCCTACCCGTGGACATGACAACCTGAGTCAAGCAAAGTCGATGAACACCAACAAATCGGCTAGCAAAACAACAACCGACTCGAGGACGCCTACCCGTAGAAATGACAACCTTATTCAAGAAAAGTCGATGAACACCAACAAGTCGGCTAGCAAAATAACAGCCGACTCCAGTTCGCCTCCTCTTGGACATGACAACCTGAGTCAAGCAAAGTCGATGAACACCAACAAATCGGCTAGCAAAACAACAGCCAACTCCAGGAAGCCTCCTCGTAGAAATTACAAACTAAGTCAAGCAAAGTCGATGAAAACCAACAAATCAGCTATCAAAACAACAGCCGACTCCAGGACGCCTCCTGTTGGACATGACAACCTGAGTCAAGCAAAGTCGATGAACACCAACAAATCGGCTAGCAAAACAACAGCCGACTCAAGGAAGCCTCCTCGTAGAAATTACAACCTAAGTCAAGCAAAGTCGATGAAAACCAACAAATCAGCTATCAAAACAACAGCCGACTCCAGCACGCCTCCTGTTGGACATGACAACCTGAGTCAAGCAAAGTCGATGAACACCAACAAATCGGCTAGCAAAACAATAGCCGACTCCAGTTCGCCTCCTCTTGGACATGACAACCTGAGTCAAGCAAAGTCGATGAACACCAACAAGTCGGCAAGCAAAATAACAGCCGACTCCAGGACGCCTCCTGTTGGACATGACAACCTGAGTCAAGCAAAGTCGATGAACACCAACAAATCGGCTAGCAAATTAACAGCCGACTCCAGGACGCCTACCCGTGGACATGACAACCTGAATCAAGCAAAGTCGATGAACACCAACAAATCGGCTAGCAAAACAACAACCGACACGAGGACGCCTACCCGTAGAAATGACAACCTAAATCAAGAAAAGTCGATGAACACCAACAAGTCGGCTAGCAAAATTACAGCCGACTCCAGTTCGCCTCCTCTTGGACATGACAACCTGAGTCAAGCAAAGTCGATGAACACCAACAAATCGGCTAGAAAAACAACAGCCGAATCCAGGAAGCTTCCTCGTAGAAATTACAACCAAAGTCAAGCAAAGTCGATGAAAACCAACAAATCGGCTATCAATACAGCATCAGACTTAAGGACGCCTCCTGTTGGACATGACAACCTGAGTCAAGCAAAGTCGATGAACACCAACAAGTCGGCTAGCAAAATAACAGCCGACTCTAGGACGCCTCCTGTTGGACATGACAACCTTAGTCAAGCAAAGTCGATTGACACCAACAAATCGGCTAGCAAAACAACAGCCGACTTCAGGACGCCTAACCGTAGAAATGACAACCTCAGTCAAAAAAAGTCGATGAACACCAACAAATCGGCTAGCAAAACAACAGCCGACACCAGGACGCCTCACCGTAGAAATGACAACCTCAGTCAAGAAAAGTCGATGAACATCAACAAATCGGCTAGCAAAACAACAGCCGACTCCAGGAAGCCTACCCGTGGACATGACAACCTGAGTCAAGCAAAGTCGATGAACACCAACAAATCGGCTATCAAAACAACAGCCGACTCCAGGACGCCTCCTGTTGGACATGACAACCTAAATCAAGAAAAGTCGATGAACACCAACGAGTCGGCTAGCAAAAAAATAGCCGACTCCAGTTCGCCTCCTCTTGGACATGACAACCTGAGTCAAGCAAAGTCGATGAACACCAACAAGTCGGCTAGCAAAATAACAGCCGACTCCAGGATGCCTCCTGTTGGACATGACAACCTGAGTCAAGCAAAGTCGATGAACACCAACAAATCGGCTAGCAAAACAACAGCCGACTCCAGGACGCCTAACCGTAGAAATGACAACCTCAGTCAAGAAAAGTCGATGAACATCAACAAGTCGGCTAGCAAAATAACAGCCGACTCCAGGACGCCTACCCGTGGACATGACAACCTGAGTCAAGCAAAGTCGATGAACACCAACAAATGGGCTAGCAAAACAAGAACCGACTCGAGGACGCCTACCAGTAGAAATGACAACCTTAATCAAGAAAAGTCGATGAACGCCAACAAGTCGGCTAGCAAAATTACAGCCGACTCCAGTTTGCCTCCTCTTGGACATGACAACCTGAGTCAAGCAAAGTCGATGAACACCAACAAATCGGCTAGCAAAACAACAGCCGACTCCAGGAAGCCTCCTCGTAGAAATTACAACCTAAGTCAAGCAAAGTCGATGAAAACCAACAAATCGGCTATCAAAACAACAGCCGACTCCAGGAAGCTTCCTCGTAGAAATTACAACCTGAGTCAAGCAAAGTCGATGAACACCAACAAGTCGGCTAGCAAAATAACAGCCGACTCCAGGATGCCTCCTGTTGGACATGACAACCTGAGTCAAGCAAAGTCGATGAACACCAACAAATCGGCTAGCAAAACAACAGCCGACTCCAGGACGCCTAACCGTAGAAATGACAACCTCAGTCAAGAAAAGTCGATGAACATCAACAAGTCGGCTAGCAAAATAACAGCCGACTCCAGGACGCCTACCCGTGGACATGACAACCTGAGTCAAGCAAAGTCGATGAACACCAACAAATGGGCTAGCAAAACAAGAACCGACTCGAGGACGCCTACCAGTAGAAATGACAACCTTAATCAAGAAAAGTCGATGAACGCCAACAAGTCGGCTAGCAAAATTACAGCCGACTCCAGTTTGCCTCCTCTTGGACATGACAACCTGAGTCAAGCAAAGTCGATGAACACCAACAAATCGGCTAGCAAAACAACAGCCGACTCCAGGAAGCCTCCTCGTAGAAATTACAACCTAAGTCAAGCAAAGTCGATGAAAACCAACAAATCGGCTATCAAAACAACAGCCGACTCCAGGAAGCTTCCTCGTAGAAATTACAACCTAAGTCAAGCAAAGTCGATGAAAACCAACAAATCAGCTAGCAAAATAACAGCCGACTCCAGGACGCCTCCTGTTGGACATGACAACCTGAGTCAAGCAAAGTCGATGAACACCAACAAATCGGCTAGCAAAACAACAGCCGACTCCAGGACGCCTAACCGTAGAAATGACAACCTCAGTCAAGAAAAGTCGATGAACATCAACAAATCGGCTAGCAAAACAACAGCCGACTCCAGGATGCCTACCCGTGGACATGACAACCTGAGTCAAGCAAAGTCGATGAACACCAACAAATCGGCTAGCAAAACAAGAACCGACTCGAGGACGCCTACCAGTAGAAATGACAACCTAAATCAAGAAAAGTCGATGAACACCAACAAGTCCTCTAGCAAAATAACAGCCGACTCCAGTTTGCCTCCTCTTGGACATAACAACCTGAGTCAAGCAAAGTCGATGAACACCAACAAATCGGCTAGCAAAACAACAGCCGACTCCAGGAAGCCTCCTCGAAGAAATTACAACCTAAGTCAAGCAAAGTCGATGAAAACCAACAAATCGGCTATCAAAACAACATCAGACTTCAGGACGCCTCCTGTTGGACATGACAACCTGAGTCAAGCAAAGTCGATGAACACCAACAAATCGGCTAGCAAAACAACAGCCGACACCAGGACGCCTAACCGTAGAAATGACAACCTCAGTCAAGAAAAGTCGATGAACATCAACAAATCGGCTAGCAAAACAACAGCCGACTCCAGGACGCCTACCCGTGGACATGACAACCTGAGTCAAGCAAAGTCGATGAAAACCAACAAATTAGCTATCAAAACAACAGCCGACTCCAGGACGCCTCCTGTTGGACATGACAACCTGAGTCAAGCAAAGTCGATGAACACCAACAAGTCGGCTATCAAAATAACAGCCGACTCCAGGACGCCTCTTGTTGGACATGACAACCTGAGTCAAGCAAAGTCGATGAACACCAACAAGTCGGCTAGCAAAAAAACAGCCGACTCCAGTTCGCCTCCTCTTGGACATGACAACCTGAGTCAAGCAAAATCGATGAACACCAACAAGTCGGCTAGCAAAATAACAGCCGACTCCAGGACGCCTCCTGTTGGACATGACAACCTGAGTCAAGCAAAGTCGATGAACACCAACAAGTCGGCTATCAAAATAACAGCCGACTCCAGGACGCCTCTTGTTGGACATGACAACCTGAGTCAAGCAAAGTCGATGAACACCTACAAGTCGGCTAGCAAAAAAACAGCCGACTCCAGTTCGCCTCCTCTTGGACATGACAACCTGAGTCAAGCAAAATCGATGAACACCAACAAGTCGGCTAGCAAAATAACAGCCGACTCCAGGATGCCTACCCGTGGACATGACAACCTGAGTCAAGCAAAGTCGATGAACACCAACAAATCGGCTAGCAAAACAAGAACCGAATCGAGGACGCCTACCAGTAGAAATGACAACCTAAATCAAGAAAAGTCGATGAACACCAACAAGTCCGCTAGCAAAATTACAGCCGACTCCAGTTTGCCTCCTCTTGGACATGACAACCTGAGTCAAGCAAAGTCGATGAACACCAACAAATCAGCTATCAAAACAACAGCCGACTCCAGGACGCCTCCTGTTGGACATGACAACCTGAGTCAAGCAAAGTCGATGAACACCAACAAGTCGGCTATCAAAATAACAGCCGACTCCAGGACGCCTCTTGTTGGACATGACAACCTGAGTCAAGGAAAGTCGAAGAACACCAACAAATCGGCTAGCAAAACAACAGCCGACTCCAGGACGCCTACCCGTGGACATGACAACCTGAGTCAAGCAAAGTCGATGAACACCAACAAATCGGCTAGCAAAACAACAACCGACACGAGGACGCCTACCCGTAGAAATGACAACCTAAATCAAGAAAAGTCGATGAACACCAACAAGTCGGCTAGCAAAATAACAGCCGACTTCAGTTTGCCTCCTCATGGACATGAGAACCTGAGTCAAGCAAAGTCGATGAACATCAACAAATCGGCTAGCAAAACAACAAACGACTCCTGGAAGCCTCCCCGTAGAAATTTCAACCTAAATCAAGCAAAGTCGAAGAACACCAACAAGTCGGCTAGCAAAATAACAGCCGACTTCAGTTTGCCTCCTCATGGACATGAGAACCTGAGTCAAGCAAAGTCGATGAACACCAACAAATCGGCTAGCAAAACAACAACCGACTCCAGGACGCCTACCCGTAGAAATGACAACCTAATTCAAGAAAAATCGATGAACACCAACAAGTCGGCTAGCAAAACAACAGCCGACTCCAGGACGCCTACCCGTGGACATGACAACCTGAGTCAAGCAAAGTCGATGAACACCAACAAATCGGCTATCAAAACAACAGCCGACTCCAGGACGCCTCCTGTTGGACATGACAACCTAAATCAAGAAAAGTCGATGAACACCAACGAGTCGGCTAGCAAAATTATAGCCGACTCCAGTTTGCCTCCTCTTGGACATGACAACCTGAGTCAAGCAAAGTCGATGAACACCAACAAATCGGCTAGAAAAACAACAACCGACTCGAGGACGCCTACCCGTAGAAATGACAGCCTAAATCAAGAAAAGTCGATGAACACCAACAAATCGGCTAGCAAAACAACAGCCGACTCCAGGAAGCCTCCCCGTAAAAATTACAACCTAAGTCAAGCAAAGTCGATGAAAACCAACAAATCAGCTATCAAAACAACAGCCGACTCCAGGACGCCTCCTGTTGGACATGACAACCTGAGTCAAGCAAAGTCGATGAACACCAACAAGTCGGCTAGCAAAATAACAGCCGACTCCAGGACGCCTCCTGTTGGACGTGACAACCTGAGTCAAGCAAAGTCGATGAACACCAACAAATCGGCTAGAAAAACAACAGCCGACTCCTGGACGGCTTACCGTAGAAAAGACAACCTCAGTCAAGAAAAGTCGATGAACATCAACAAATCGGCTAGCAAAACAACAGCCGACTCCAGGACGCCTACCCGTGGACATGACAACCTGAGTCAAGCAAAGTCGATGAACACCAACAAATCGGCTAGCAAAACAACAACCGACTCGAGGACGCCTACCCGTAGAAATGACAACCTTATTCAAGAAAAGTCGATGAACACCAACAAGTCGGCTAGCAAAATAACAGCCGACTCCAGTTCGCCTCCTCTTGGACATGACAACCTGAGTCAAGCAAAGTCGATGAACACCAACAAATCGGCTAGCAAAACAACAGCCAACTCCAGGAAGCCTCCTCGTAGAAATTACAAACTAAGTCAAGCAAAGTCGATGAACACCAACAAATCGGCTAGCAAAACAACAGCCGACTCCAGGACGCCTAACCGTAGAAATGACAACCTCAGTCAAGAAAAGTCGATGAACATCAACAAATCGGCTAGCAAAACAACAGCCGACTCCAGGATGCCTACCCGTGGACATGACAACCTGAGTCAAGCAAAGTCGATGAACACCAACAAATCGGCTAGCAAAACAAGAACCGACTCGAGGACGCCTACCAGTAGAAATGACAACCTAAATCAAGAAAAGTCGATGAACACCAACAAGTCCTCTAGCAAAATAACAGCCGACTCCAGTTTGCCTCCTCTTGGACATGACAACCTGAGTCAAGCAAAGTCGATGAAAACCAACAAATCGGCTATCAAAACAACATCAGACTTCAGGACGCCTCCTGTTGGAC
Organism: Brachionus asplanchnoidis; assembly: GCA_025491095.1. NCBI lineage: Eukaryota > Metazoa > Rotifera > Eurotatoria > Ploima > Brachionidae > Brachionus > Brachionus asplanchnoidis. Next base: position 3,213,361 of record JAILYF010000017.1, read on the forward strand.
ATGACAACCTGAGTCAAGCAAAGTCGATGAACACCAAAAAATCGGCTAGCAAAACAACAGCCGACACCAGGACGCCTAACCGTAGAAATGACAACCTCAGTCAAGAAAAGTCGATGAACATCAACAAATCGGCTAGCAAAACAACAGCCGACTCCAGGACGCCTACCCGTGGACATGACAACCTGAGTCAAGCAAAGTCGATGAGAACCAACAAATCAGCTATCAAAACAACAGCCGACTCCAGGACGCCTCCTGTTGGACATGACAACCTGAGTCAAGCAAAGTCGATGAACACCAACAAGTCGGCTATCAAAATAACAGCCGACTCCAGGACGCCTCTTGTTGGACATGACAACCTGAGTCAAGCAAAGTCGATGAACACCAACAAGTCGGCTAGCAAAAAAACAGCCGACTCCAGTTCGCCTCCTCTTGGACATGACAACCTGAGTCAAGCAAAGTCGATGAACACCAACACGTCGGCTAGCAAATAACAGCCGACTCCAGGACGCCTCCTGTTGGACATGACAACCTGAGTCAAGCAAAGTCGATGAACACCAACAAGTCGGCTATCAAAATAACAGCCGACTCCAGGACGCCTCTTGTTGGACATGACAACCTGAGTCAAGCAAAGTCGATGAACCACCAACAAGTCGGCTAGCAAAAAAACAGCCGACTCCAGTTCGCCTCCTCTTGGACATGACAACCTGAGTAAAGCAAAATCGATGACACCAACAAGTCGGCTAGCAAAAATAACAGCCGACTCCAGGATGCCTACCCGTGGACATGACAACCTGAGTCAAGCAAAG